>JAWWEU010000111.1:30088760-30098963 GCA_035583155.1 Acropternis orthonyx
GGCCTTCCTTGGGTTCCCGGGGGCCACGTGTTTGGGAGGGGGCCGGGGGAGAGCAGCCCCCCAGGAAATCAAGTAAGCACCCACTCCTGGGGGATTTCCAACCGCCTGCCACTGTTGATCCAGCCCTGCTTAGATTCCATGATCTTACTATGGCACCATGCATCATAACACCATTGCAGAAAAAGTACTTAACTAAATAGTCCTATTATTTGGGCCTGGATATTTTTTTAAACAATTTTGTGAACACAAGCATAGAAGAATAATTGCAGTTACAGGAAAAGAAAGATACTGCAAATGTCCTATGCTGAAGCTGTGTCACAGACTCCGCTAGCTGTGCCTGTGCCATCATCCCATGTAAAACTTCATCAGCCACTTTGCTTCTGAGGAAGCAATGATCAGGAGATAGTATGTAAAGAACCAACTATCTGTGACACGATTCTAACTGCAGAGACCTCCCTTATTTAAAAACATCCTATACCCACCAAAATGACTTAAAAATGCATATAGCTAGATATCTGGTAAACATGTGCATGTGTTCTAGGTACCTAGCATTTCTTTTAAAGAAAACAGCAACAACAGAACCATTTTGTCTTGTTAACAACTGAAATGCCTTCTGCAGCTTCTGTAATAGCTGTGACTTGCACACCAAAAGAAGCAATCTGTTGCTCCTGCTAATCCTTTCAGCCCCTCCTGAGTATTTCTGGGGCTATGTAGCTTGAGTTCACCAATGTTAACATGGAATCAAATAAATATTTTTCAGAGAGTATTAAAAATATTGTTTATAATAAAAGTCCTGCAACTCGCATCTTAGTATGTTTTGAACGTGCTAGCAGATGGAAGGCTCTCCATGCAGGCTGTACTGGGAGAACACCATCTGCTTAGCTGAACTGCCATCTCTATGCCTTTCTTGTCAATCTGGTTCTGAAGTGTGGCCTGAAAACACCTAGCTTTTGTCTCCTTTTTGTGAATCCTTTTCAGACTGTTATGCTTGAGGCTTTTCCTCCTGCACCTCTCTGATTCTGCTTCTCCTCCTGCATCTACAGATGATAGTTCCCTGTGCTCCTGGTGTCTTTTGCCCCTACCAGTGATCACAGTCTTGACTCCTCAGAAGTTTTCACGATATCCTCTCCCAGGGCACACAGTACTCCTTGGATAGAGCAATGCAGTTTTTCAAGCTAGCATAACCTATATAAAGTTGAAAAATTACTACATTCTTAGTCGGGCCATTTGGTTTTCTAACCTGAAAATGTGATGGGGGTGAAGAGCGTTAGCAGCAAGAGCTGAAGTATAAATGCAAAAAACTTCCTATTTTACTTCTTAAATGTAAAAATATAAATTGAACTCACATGTTATCTTATCCCACTGGTGGAACCAGAAAGTGGATACCTGCTTAGAAGAATACCATGTCTTAGAAGGCATCATGCTGTGTCCTAAGGAAATCTTTAGAGATATACTAGGTTTCTGTCTACATCTGCCAAATAGGGCATGAACATTAGTTTAATTTTTGAGAAATTCATTAAACAGCATAAATATTAAAATGTATTGGAAAATTGAGTCACCCAGTTATAACATTGCATGTTTTCACTTCCCTGCTCTAGAGCAAAGCAGGGCAGCAGTAAAATTGCAACAAACTGCTGAGGTTCAGTTTCTGTCAAATGACCTTGCAGGGATGCATATTCATTAATCTGCCAAGACTATGACCCATATCCCTGTTCATTCTGTGTTGATTGGTTTCACCTAATTACATCAGCTGTCACCCAATTCCTGGTGACATCACAGGTTGACCTGACCTAAGCCCTGTGCATGAAGCAGGTAATTAAGATGAACAGAAAAGAGCGGCAACTTGGAAAGACAAACTAGCAGATACCGTTCAGATTCTGTCTCCTTTCAGGAGTGTAATTTCAGAATTGTTATGGAAGAGACACAGCTCAGTGTGTAGCTCTGTGGGTTTTTCTTGGACAGTTTTGCAGATTAAACATAAAGAAAAGTTGTCTTAATGTTTTTCTGTTTTTTTTTGAAAGGCAACAAGAAAGCAATATCAATCTTCCTGTATCTTTCGCTATCTCCAGCCTCATTCCTAGGGTGCCTATCTTTCTTCAGTACCACCACATGCGGCGTACATGACTTTGACAGTGGTTTCTGTAGCTAACTGCTCTAAAGATTGCATCAGGATGGCCTGGAGACTTCTGTCATGTGTATTCTTACTGCATTTTCCCAGGCATGAGGAGGGTTCCACAGGGTTTGCTGGACAGGCTGCAGCCTCAGGAAAGCCTGTACTTACTTTCTCAGATGTTGTGCTCAACAGGTAGGTGCCAGGGCTTAGATTAGAAAATTTTTTTTAGAAATGGGCAAAGACATCATGCACCTTCAGAAGTAGTTAAAGGAGTTCCGATTTTGACTTTAATTCAAAGTGTGTTGTTTTCTTTTCCACAGTGTTGATAGGCTCTTAGAAAAGTTTCTTCCTTTTTGTGAGAAGTATGAAAAGTGTTTCGAGTTGTCTATTCCTTTTCAGCCAGTCCTGGTCCTTTTCCTGCTCACCTATACTGGAGCAGAATAGCAACACCCACTGTGAGCTGCTCCCTACCTTGAACTGACCCAGCCTACACGAAGTACATGCCAGAGAATAAAGGGACATCTGGAAAGCTCTGTTTTGTTCTGTGTCAGTTTAAAGGCAGAAGAAGCCAACAAGGTGATATTTGCAGTGTGTGGATTTCCATTTGCCACTTGTACAGGTTTCCTTGTTTCCTCAGAAACAAATAAAAATTTGTAAATGAATCTTAAACATTCCTGTTAGAGAAAAGCTTGTAGCCACAAATGCACATCTATATTCATGCAAAATCCTGCCTGAAAAAACTGATGGCTTGTCCATAATTTTAAAGTCTTGCATTGTTCTAGGAGATTGTTTGGTTTTCAGTTTCATAACTTTCTAGTTGCTATCTTTTGTACTTAAATAAATAGTAGAAACTTTAGTTATTTGGCTTGCTAGAGTTAACTATTTGAATTACTTTTTCATGGAAAGATGTATAACTAAATAGAAAATATTCCAGTGGGAAAATGTACATTTTGATGAGATAGAGGGATTCCAAGTAACCAAAGGTTTGCTGATTTGGGGTAGGGATTTTTTTGTGTTTGTTTCTTTTGAAGAAAACTATTTTCTCCTGAAAATTTGTGAACGTTTCTGACCCCCACCAACTTTCTAAATCTTAATCAGCTGGAGAATAGGAGTTTGACTGTTTTTGCAACCTGCCTTTTCTTTATTAATTTTATAGTGCATAGTTCTGGAAATTATTATTCTTGTTCTCATATGTCCGTACTTAGAGGATATGTTCTTGAAAATTCGTGTTCTAAATAAACCTAGGAAGAACAATTTAAAATGTCATATTCAGTGCATACAGTGGATTTATAAGTTGGTTTTGTGTACCTATATCAGGGTTTGGAGGGAAGATAGTTAAATGCATGTACGTACACCTAGACTACCAGGTATGCAAGCTCCATTTTGCACTGTTTAAAATTGAAAAGCAAGGTTCAGAAATATTCATGTAATCCTTTTCAGTCTGAAAAAACAATCATTGTTCAGTGGCAAAAACCTAAAAGTGCTCTTGTCAAAGTCTCACTTTTTAGCTCTCTAGAACCACATTTTTGAAGGTAAGTCTTAATTCTACTCTAAATGGTCCTACTTTCATAAATAATGCATATCTAGTAGTGTGTTTACTACATGATGGCCTGTCTTCATTTACAGTTTCATGAGCAAAGTAGTTGGCAGAGGGAGAGGTCTGTATTTGTAATGCAGGCTCCACTTTTTCTTTTGTATGCAGTCACAACACTGTACATTTACTTCTAAGCTCTGTGAATTGTTCTGGGGCTCTGCCAGTCAATTGCAATTACAGCACGTTGGACCAGTCAGCTCCTGTCATCCTCAGCTGGGTCAGCCTCTCCCATTAGTGCCTGTTCTAGTGCACGCTGTGCAGTCAGCTCTGGGTCGCTGTGGAGAGGGGGATTGCTCTGCACCACTGCATGACCCACATAGAAAATGATTCCTCTCTCTTCCCAAGCAGCAAATCTTCATTTTAGCTGTATTGCGTGACATCATTCACAGCCTCCGGACTGACTTCTGATATTTTTTAATTTAACTCAGAGTCAAAGAAGTAAATACATGGTGTAGTCACTTCATGTCGTGATACACAATAAGTCACTTGAAACTCTCCAGACACATGGTTTTAAAATTTTTTTTCAGTGTATATTTATTAGTATTTCTGTATGTATGTAACTTAATTCTTTCACTGAATTTTTTTTGATTGGTTGTTGGGTTTTGTTGATTTTTTGTTTTGTTTTTGACTGAGAGATCAGAATCCTTGTGGCAAGTGTTGGTTTAAGCTATTATTTTCATAATCTTAGAAACAATAAGGAATGGACAGGCCTAAAATTGTTGAATCATAATTTGTTCTTAAATTTCCTCTTGCTGTGGACAGGAAGTGATTTGATTATGTATCAGAATGATATTTAAAGATGTCAGATGCTGTCTGCTAGCATCACACTTTCCCCATTTTAACCAGCTAAAAAGATCTTATTATAGCTCCTGGCTACATATTACGTTTTGGTATAATATGTGCTACTGTGTTTTAAGTATACATCTTGCTTACCTGTTACACAGTCCACTGTTACTTTGTGGTCTTTGGCCCTTGAACTGCTCCATACAAATTGAAAATATCCCTACTAACAGTGTAAGGTCGGCTGGCCAGTACTGAGGCTGTGCTGGGTTTGCTGAACAAGCTGAATCCCCTAGTGAGAAGAAATTGCACAAAACAAGTAATGTCGAAAGCTCTTGATTCCCTGGGACTGTTACATACTGTAGCTAGTCCTATCATGAAAAAGGTTGTGGAGTTCCCAGGGGCCTTTAAAGTATTCCTGGAGCTCTGCCAGGTGTGTAATGGGTGCTGTCTGGACTTTGACCATCTGCAGATTTTTTTGTTCACGCTATTAGGTCATATATAGTGCCTGACCCAGCCAAGTTCTGCAATAACAGTTTATTTTCAGTAGAAGCTTTTATGTTTTAAAGTTAGGAGGGCATTATTCTCTTTAAGTTGCATTTAAGAGAAGAGGCAACAGTGAGCAAACTGAAGCAGTTTCTCCAGTTTCAGGTTCTGCCTCCTGGTTTGCAGAGCGGATCACTGCTGTCACCCCCTTGAGGTCATGACTGTTTCCAGCCAGTGCTGGCATTTGGGCAACTTATTTGCACCTCTAGCCCTCGTTTCTGTATGAGGCAACACAAACTCCTTCCTCCTTCTCCTCCTCCTCATCCAGCGTCTCTGCATTGCTGCCACTGCCAATTTAATTCACTGCTTCATTTTTTAATCTGACAAAATATGCAAACTGCTGTACTTTTGATTAGCTGAGTAGTACTAAAGAAATATGAATGAGTCGAGGAACAAATGACAAATTTGAAGTTAGCATATTGTATACCACATGTTGATGGATGTTAATGATCTCCCTGTTCTCCTGGCCATGTCACCTCTGATTCAGTCATTAAATGACAAGGCTCCAAATAATTAAATGTATCTGGAGTACCAGCAGTTTGTTTTCTGCCATCAGAGAGGGTTAATCTCTATCCATCTTTGAAAGAAAATCAACTCAAATTAAATTCTGTTTGGGCCCTATACAGTATCAAAATAACATGTGGTAGTATTTTCAGAGCAAGGAGGGACAGATCCTCCTGCCTGGAACTGATGTCTGTAATCAGAGCTTGTGTGGGACCCAGTGCTCTGCAGGGGTCCAAGACCACTGTGGTACTTTCACCTCGCCCTGTGTATTTGCTGCCCTTGTAGCCCTTCAGAGGGTACACTAGGCTGTGCAGTTTGAGGTAATATATATATGTCATTATAAAGGCAGGAGCATGAGCCAAGTCTTTTTTCTTTGTATTGTGTGCTCTGGGGCTATCTCTTATTGTACTAAAGGTTTGGTGAGGCCAAGGCCTTCTCTGCTTTGCCTTAGCCCAAAATTGAAGGTTTCCCTGAAAAGTCTGAACTCAGCCAGTCACACAGCTGGTCAAAGTATTATTTTTCTTTCTTTGTTTGGTTTTGCCTGAGTCTGTTTGAATACAAAGAATGTTATTAACAGCTTATATGAACATAATTTGTGACTAATATATGATTTAAGATGAAGATATAAGAGTAAATGATCATGCATTCCTTATACAAATTAGAATACAATTGTATTAGATTATTTCCTTATTTTAAGTTTTGATAACTATGAAATGGTAATGTCTTAACACTAAGGAAAAAACCTTAAGTAAAATGCAAAATAAGTTACAGTAAGTTTTTATCACTTTGACAGACAGTAGGCATAATGTAGAACATAGCCCAAAGTGACAATTCTCATTCAGTTGTGGGGATTTAATTTCACCTAAGTTTTTCAAAGTCTCTTGGGATTTAAAAAAAAAAAAAAAAGGGATGAGCTCATAAAATCATATTGAATTCATATATACAGGTTTTTAAACACACGTTGGATGAATATATACAATACTTTTAATAGTGTTTTAGAGACGCTATCATTCTTTACTAGTATTCATAATCAGAGTAAGGGGAGATATCTCCAAAATGTTGTGTTCAAAATTAAATTTCAGCCTTTATGGTGTGCCTGTTTTAGATTTGATGCATAGTACCCAGATATTTTTTTACTTTGCTATTCATCTGCAACTAATCAATAACTTACATTTTGGCTCTGTTGCATTTTTTATATTTTTTTTTTTGATATAATGAAACTTTTGAGAAACATATTATGCAGTCTCTCATACTCCTCAGGGAGGATTCTCCATTATCTCCAATAGATCTATGAATAATTAGGGAAGATATTAAAATTTTTCAAAGACAAATTCTCTTTTAAAATTGTAAACCATTGCTGGTGGTATTAACCATTTATTGCATTTCAAAATGTTGTGTGCTCATATGCATATGTACAAAAGTGTCTGGAATAAAGACACTGGTGTTTTCAAAGGCACAGATGGCAGTTAAGCAGTTTGGTCTTTCTTGGCCCAACATAGGACCAAATGTTCTGTCAGAGCTGAATTAATAATGTAGCAGGAAAAGTGATCAAATGTTATAAATGAGTCAGTTTCAATTTCCAGGAGTCAAGTGGAAAAGAGAAACGTCTTTGTCTGTTTGAGTACTGGGACTGCATCTATTTGAATTGGCCCCTTAACACCCTTCTGGTGATACGGAGTAGGTACAAGTTGGTGCAGACTATAGTTTTATCCACATTTAGGCATCTTTCTGCTGATGGGGCAGGTCAAGGAAGATTTTGGTTAAAGGATAGTGGTTCTATTAATTACAATGTCCTGCCTTGTGTTATTTTAATGAAGAGAGACTTCAGATGGGAGTGTGAATTTGCTCAGCTGTAAGAGATGGCAGCTATATCACCTGTCCTTGAAGAATAACCATGGTTAATACACATAAACCAGCTTTGATTAGGGAAGGGGCTAAACTCAGGAAGTGCTAAGAAGTGTTCTGTTATGGACATGGTTAAGTGAGTTTTATGAAGGCACTTACAGGCCAGCTTCCCTGAACATCACACAGTTCATTGCCTTTGCATGGAAATTTCTTCTGCATGAAAATTGAGGTGTAAGGGGAGTAAGTGTAATTCAGGATCACTTCCTAAACCTGCAAGCAGGGAAACACATATTTGAGAGATCTGGTCATAGGGGACTGAGTACTAATCCTGTTTTGATTCTGAACATCTCTATAATTGCATGGCTGTCATTTTGGATGATGTGTGTATAATTCTGCTATGTCATCTACGTAGTTGTTTAGGGAATTAGAAACAAATTATAGCATTACAGGGCTCAGTCCTGCAAAGATTTATGTGGAACATTTTGCTCTCTTTCATTACAGGGTTATCTGTGTCATTCTGTAGGAACAAAATTTATAGTTGATTTCCTTAGTAGAAAACTGTTTCAGGTACACTATTAAAGAGTATTATAAGAAAGATACTTAGTAACCAGTCCTCAAGTGTTGTTTCAAAGAAAGACAGGTTTGCCTACTATACTGTGAAATTAAGTTTATATTCTGACATTCTGTGTAAATGTGTTTGTACTTCTCTCTCTGTAATTTCTGAGGGGTTTTGTTTGTTTGTTTGTGTTTTTTTTTCCCCCCCAAATGAAAACTAAAACCTGTAGCTTCATTCTGGAGCAGAAATCAGTAGCACACATTTTAATAACCTGGAAGTTATCCTCCTGTCCAGTTAATTCTTCCCAGTGCAACCCTTCCTATTGTTGTTCCTCCCTGAGGTGCCTAAAACAAAATGAAGAGCAATTTTTTTCTCAGCGGCTAATACAAAATCTGCTCTCCTCAGTGCTTCTCTCGGAGAAAGTCTGAGTGACTGAGCTACTGGGTAGTTCCTGAAGGCTGTGGCATTGAGAAGAAATCAGTTTGACCTCCTGAGTGCGTGCTAATCCTTGTTAGGATAAAATGAGACTCATACTTGTAGATGCCTGAATTGCTTATAATTATCCTATTGATAAGTACATAAATCACAGAGGAAATCAGTTTTCTATTTGTTTTCTGTGATCTGTTTTGATTATTTTTTTCATGGAAATACTTAAAACTATAAGAAAGCTAGAACCATGCACAGATACTTGCTGGCTGCATTGGCTTCAGGGCGGCCTCTTTTGCTTCTGAACAAAAGCATAATTTACCCCATAGCTTTTCTGACCTTGCAAGTTTTTTTTTGCCCTGTTTTCTGAGCTGGGAATATGCCTTCCCTCATGGTCATTTGTCAAGGTTAAGTCCAGTGATTAACATATGTCAGACTTCTGTGCTTTATAAGGAAAGGACAAAAATGCTACAAATGAAAATTGTCATTCCAGTGGAGGAAATTTTTAGAGGACACTGCTGTTGGTACAGAATTAGAGCATTGCTGTAACTGAAAGTCTCATTGAACTTGAGAACAGTGAAGACCTGAAACATAAGTGACATTGCTTTTACTCACTTTCGGGATGCAGCAGGCCTTTGGGGATTGCAGAGGAAAGAGGCGTATATGTGCATGGCTTCCCATGTAGTGACAATAGCATTAAACTAATATGTGATTGTCATTCAGAAACAAGATGAGTAGCATTACTGCTCCCCTGCTTCTCTTTTACTGGTGTGTTGATTCGTGTTCAGTGAAAGTGAACAGTGCCCTCCGCTGCATTAGCTGACTTTGATTGGAAGTGAACTGTTCACAAAGTTACCTGCTTAACATAACTCTGCCCAGCTGGCAGTGTACTGAGAGTGCAGAATGTAGAGCTAATTCTGCTGGTGTGTGCTTTTGATTCATTCAGCCTCACAGATTTCTGTAGCATTCTGAGTTCTTTAAAGAGCCAATTAGTGTTAGGGGAAAATGAGAGCAGCAACACTTAGGAATTCATCTTTGAAAAATTGCTGGCATTGTGTGAATGCTTAACAGCATCACTGAAGTAGCAAATGTGGCAGCTGTATGCTCATCTAATTAAGTTTTTTCAGGCCAGGTGTGTAAAAATAAAACCAAAATCCCTAAGGTTGATATATTTTAATGAGTATATCTTCTAATCATGTGTTTACCAGTCATGTGGGCTGGAATTAATTATTTATTCTTTATTTCTTTATTCTGTTTGATTCCGTCCTTGTTTAATTTGGAGATATCTGTTTTACACATTCAGCTGTTACTATTGGACCACTTGTGGCTGCACATTCTCAGTGTCTGCCATAACTAAATCACTGGGCAGAAATTTCTGTTAAAGGAAGGGTCCTTAATAAAAAAAAACACCAGAGACTTCTGTGGAGACAATAGCAGTAAGGTCTTTGAGGTGACAAAGAATGAGGGCTTCACTGAAATCCCTATTTCCCTTCAGCAAAACACAGTTATGTAAGGGGAAAGGATGATGCTGATGGTTTTGAAAATTTGTAATTAGAAACACAGCAAACAATGACTTGTAGATGTCTGCCATGTTTTCTGTTGTTTAATGATTGATGTAAGTAAGCAGCATCCTACCTAGACCCGGGAAAGAGTATGGAACAAGTAATATGGATAAAAATAAAACCGAGTTTCTCAAAAAGGAATTTTATACAAAAGCGTAATCAAAATCATCTTTGAAATTAAGTGTTACCATTCCATTTCATTCTCTAGATGTGAGAGATATATGTATACTATATATATGTGTGTATATGTGTATAACTTAAAGGCTTTTGTCTTGCT
>JAWWEU010000111.1:30100773-30113596 GCA_035583155.1 Acropternis orthonyx
GGTGTGTGTGGGGTTTTTTTGTATTTGTTTTGTTTTGACATACCCTTCTGAATGTGGAGACTGAGAAGGATTTGTTTTGGGGCTTTTATTGTTTTTTTTTATCAGTTAATGTATTACTGTTTTCCTAATAATTCAAAATATTGAATCCTGCAAATCTATTTAATGGTAAGAAATCCAAGGGAATTTTGCACGAACCTTCAGAAAGTTTAATAGCATTGTTTGCTGCAAGTTGTCCTTTTTCATTCCCTCTTATCTAAAGAGGGAAGGAGGTGTTGTGTCGATGCCTGTATCAATTATTAAATTAATAGCCCACCCCATGGTAGCTGTCCTGGAAGGGCACAGACCTGCCATCCTGCTCCTGCTTGCTCTCAGCATCTCCTTTTGCTCAGGTACTGAGGCTCCTTCAGATCCTCAGGGATCAGTTCACAGGAGCTAAACCAGCAGAAACTCTGTGTGTAGAGTATTTCTTCTGCTTCTTGGGCCAGTTCATTGCAGGCTCCCCAGCAAAATGCAAGGGAAAGGAAGAGGGAGGGTGACAGAGCTTGGGAACCTCTTCAACTGTAGCAACGGGGTATTATAATGTCAAACTGTAGCACTGTAATGATAGTAGCTAAAGTAGTGGATGCCCATCAGTGTAGCAGATCATGTTACCTGATGAGGCATGGAGATGTAAGGGGATAATCCTGTATTTAAAATGAACCCAGTTCTGTTCAGAACTCCATCACAGACTTGCTGAGAGGCCTTGAGCAAACAGTTTCCCACCTCTTTGCCTGTTTCTCCAATTAGAGTGATGATCATATTGCCTTCTCATTGACAGCTCCTATTCAGGTGCTTAGATGTCCTCTGATGGGGAATATTATGAAAGGAACTCACAAAATTCAGAACTATAAATATGTAAAATTAGTAAAAGATGCTAATTTTCTGTACTTTAGTATTGCTTGGACCTACAGGCCAAAAAGGAAAAAAAAAAAAAAAAGGAACTTTCTTTTAATTAAAATTAAAGCTTCATTACTCCTGAGTAGATAAGAGCTCAATATGAAAATATCATTGCTATTCAGAACTACCATAATCTATTGCAAGTCATCTGTGAATCATCTCTAATTAACTAGGTGCTCTATTACAGGGCTTTCTGAATAATGGCAGGCTATTCTTTGCAACCCTCTAAGCTAAAGTCTATTAGCTTTTCATTATCTCAATAACTTTTAATATTCTGGGAAAGCTGTTTGTGGGTTTTGCTTGCTGAAGAACTCCAAAAAGCAAAGTTGCCATTGGAAAATAAGGGCATGAAGTTTGCCTCCCAACTCCCCAAGAAGGATACAGATTCCCTTAAATACCTAGAAATCAGAACTGATGTGGAGTTTTTGTGAAATCTTTATGTATGAGCCTTAGACCCACTGTTCATTTTCAGCTGGTATCATCAGAAAATGGGCTAGGTTTGAGAGGCAACTACAAGCAATGAAGAAAGAAAATGCCATTTACGTTTCAAACTGTAAATAAAGATATGCAATATGCCGATGATTGGAAGACACTCAATGTTGCTTTGTGATCTCCCTAAAATACAAGTTACTGAATGTGATATCGGACAAAAGAGGAAAGGAAAATAATTATGTAGTTCCCACATCTAGAAATTTTAAATAGTAAATTTGAGCTGCCGATAGCAAGTTGTCTACACAGCCAGTGTATATCAGCTTCAGCAGCCAACTGTCTCCGATCATTTGAAAAGTTCAAACCCAGCTGAAAGTGAATTCAACAACCAATACTTAATGTATATGAAAATAACGTACTGTATGCCTGCTGATTTAGAGATAGTACAGTGGAAAGGATACTTATGGAAGTGTTCATGAGGAAAGTGATTCCCACTAAGTATGAAGGGTCTGACCTGGTTTGGCAATGGGCATTGAAGGATTAAGGAAGCTGCATGCCTAGTGTGACCTCTCTGGTAGCTGCCAGCATCAGATATATATGCATATATGGTTTGTGTATTTTCCAGCCTATATTTGCTAAGTCCTCATGCTGTTGTTCATAAATTCCATACTCTCCTCTTTTTCAGTTTAATATATGGCATTTTGCTGATGGAAAGTCTGGTATGTGCTTAACAATAGGAATGGAGAAACTGTGAGCAACACCGTGCCTGTATCTGCTCTGTGCACACCAGCAGTTTGAAAGGTAGAAGGTTTGGGAAGAACTTGCAGAAGGGTGAAGAAAACACACAGTACTGCTCCTGTAGTATGAGAAATGCCTAATGTTTTATGTACGTTGTCTGAAAACATGATTACAGAGGAAATACGAAAAGTCTAGAAGACAGTAATGCAAATGTCTAAAGAGGGAGGCCAGAATTTAGTTAAGAGATTGGCATTGCTCCACAATTTATTGCTTATCATAAATACATAAAGGTTAGTAACAATGATTTCTGATTTGGGGCAATGGCCTTTTTTTCTTTCCCCTCCCCCCCCCCCCGCCCCCAATTCTGATACAACAAAGTTGCAGGAAGAAAGCAAGGCTGCTATTGCCAGTAGTCATAGCACTGTGTGTTTCATCTCTGATGCTGGGGTACCTGGAGATAAGATCTGAGAAGCTTCACTTCTCAAGAATGAAAACAGTCTGGTGAAAAGCATATTCAAATGAAAGTAATAAATATAACTAGTTAAATGCCTCTGTAAAATAAATGATCTTACATACTTTTAAGTGAGAAATCTTGCAGTATTATAAATCTGGACTTGAAACTTCAATTTTGATGAAAGTTCTTGCAAAGAAAAAAGTGCAATGACTTCACTTTGAAATTCTGAATTTACATGTGAGTTAAACTTTTGATGTTTGATTATATAGAAGCAATTTTAATTGAAATATAGGCAATGATATTTTGTTATTTCATACTAGTCACAACACATGTTGTGACATATTGTCTTTTTTCTTTTTTTTTTTTTTGAAAATATCTATATGTGTTTTAAATTTAATAACTGGGGTATGGTTGCTGCTTACTAATAAATGTATGTTGTCTTATACTGTCCGTTTGGGGGAGACCTAGTCAAGTGGCTTGTTGAAAAACTGCTGAAAGGGCTACTAAGATGCCCAGGTTCTAGAACACATGATTTACAAGGAGAAGTTGAGGGAGCTGGGTTTGTGTACCAAACTCTTCATGATACCGCCAGGAAAAACACTTGTGGTCAGTGACTAAAAGTGCCAGCAATGGAGGCTCAGGTTGGAGATCAGGAAAACCTTCACCTAGAAGGTAGAGTAGCACTGGAGTAGGTCATCCAGCAAGACTGGGGAGTCTTTATCTGCAGTTGTTTAAGATTTAGCTAGAGAAAGTCATAGCTGACCTGATGTAGTGTTCACAAAGGCCCTGCTTTGAGCAAGAGACTGGGCTAGGGACCTGAATTAGTCCTTTCCCATTCACGTTTTACATGCTTTCTATCATATTCTGCTATGATGAAATAATTAAAAATATTACATGGTAGGAAAGAATGTACAAGCTATTTAAGAAATGTTCTCAGGGTTCTGAAATACCATTTAAACCAGCTCCAACTTTAAAATTTCAAAGTTTTAAGGGTGATTTAAGAACTGTACATTTATGTAGGAAACACTAGATGGTATTATTTATCCCCTGATTGCTTAGCTTCATTGTATTTCAAATAAAAATCCTCAAGAAGTATCCAAACAAAACTCAAATCAAGGTTAGGGTAAAATTCAGATTATGCAGTAGTGGTTGAGAGGGGCAAGTTTCTCATAGCAGTGTTGGAGATGTCACCAAAACCAAGCATTACTATGTTACAAGTTAGTGGTGCACTGTAAAGAAATGTTTATTTATAAGGGAAGAAAACATGGAATCATAGAATGATTTGGGTTGGAAGGGACCTTAAAGATCATATAGTTCCATTCCCCTGCCATGGGCAGGTATGCCACCACTAGGTTACCCAGGGCCTCATCCAACCTGGCTGTGAACACTTGCAGGGATGAGAGAACTGCAGCTCCTCTGGGTAGACTTTTTGGGGGTCTCAACACCCTCTGAGTAAAGAATTTCCTCCTAACATATCACATATAATCTAGAACTGTTGCTGCTTGTCCTCATTATCTGCTCATGTGAAAAATCAGTCTTCATCTCTTTTATCAGCCCCTTTTAGGTACTGGAAGGCTGCCATAAAGTCTCCCTGTACCCTTCTCTTTCCCTGCTCTCTCAGCCTACGTTCCTGGGAGAACTGTTTCAGACCTCTGATCAAGTCCATGTCTTTCTGATGTTGGAGCATCAAAAAAGGGGATTGGAGAGCTTTCTGTCTTATTCCATTGAGTACACAACAGGTTTAAAAGTCCCAGAGTTTACCACCAAGGTACACTGGCTTTGTTTCCTGCTCATTTACAGGGCACAAGGGAACACAAGTCTGAAATAGTAATGAAAACATTGAAGATCAGGAAGGTGAGTTTCCAAGCAGTCTACCAGTGAAACCAAAAAGTACTGAAAAATTAAATAACTGTATAATGATTTTGTGATGGTATTAAAACAAGTTTGTAAGAGTTCAAGAAAGTTGTATGTTGTTTAGATGCTTGTGGTTACATCCAAATTGCATTTGATAGTGGTTCTCAAATTCATTGAGCAATGTGCATCAAGCACATTCAAACCAAAGTTAGGTCATGCCAATTCTGTTCACAGTGATGTCTCAGACCTGAAGCACCTAACCTGCGCTCAAGTTCTGCATGTGCTAGCATAAATGTATGCAGAGATTTTTAAGAGCTGCATAGTTATGTCTGCAGTTATACAGATGTAACAGAACCTGCAATTGCCTGACAGGAAAAGTATTAGCAGCCACAGAAGATTGGATAAGACAAATGCCAGAAAATAGTATTCAGAAAATCAGTTAGAGTGGTACCAGTTAATGCCATTGTAACTTGCAGTCTTAGTTCTGTACTACAATTCCAGTGGTTTGGCTTCTGCACTAAAGGGGAACCCTGTTAATTCTAGTAGTTTTCTTGGCTTTCCCAGTGGGTAGACTTGGCACTTCTGAGTTAATTGAACAGCCTCCTGAATTTCTGCAGTGCAGCTCTAGGATACTGTCTCACCCCTTTGGGGATCTTTCCTTTTAAACAAGCCAAGAACATTTTATAGATTAACCTTTTTGGAAAGCATATAATGTTGGTCAATAATTCCAGGTTTTGTAGGTTTTTTGACAATTCACTTCTGCTAGTTTTATAATAGAGAAAAATACTTTAAGACATTTTAAAATATTCTTTCTATACCAGAGCTGTTTTCTTAACCTTCACTATGATCTGAAGGATAGTTTGATGTGGCTTGCTTAGTGATTCCAGTTCTGCTGGGCCAGGCAGCTGCAGCATACCCATTTCATATCTGGGAAGCAGATAGTTTATGTTGGCATAACCTATCCATGCCAACGGAGAAAGCAGAGCCACCTCACAAGCACACATTCCTGCCTCCACCACAGGAAAGAAATATGGAGTAGGCACAGATATTGCTCCAGTGAATCAGATCAGGGAACTAAACTGGTTTAAAATTAGTATTCTGGGTGGGTTTTGACCAAATTTTAGCATGGACCAGTTCTCCAGCTTGGTTCATTCTGTGACTACGTGAATAGTTGAGCCAACAGAGAGGAAGTAGGAAATGGTGGCCTGGAGATGGCAGAGTGAGGCCACAAGTGAGGGCTTATGCCAGGACTAATGTTATTCCTCTAATGAGGCAAGATCTTTTAGTCTAAAATACAACAAACCTCCACAAGACCTTCTCAAACCCACGTCTAGCCCTGTGGCAAGCAGGTGGCTATATATCCACTCCTCCTTCCCATGAAAAATTTGTTTCAGTTCCTGTTTCCCAGCATCTCTTCTAGCTTCACCCATCTTGCAGCAGCTTAACTGGGCCATGACAGTTGTATTCTTCAGTGAAATCATAGACTCATTTGATTGGAAAAGACCTCTGAGATCATCAAGTCCAATCGTTAGCCCATCACTGCCAAATCCAACACTAAACCGAGTGCCACACTTACACATAATTTTTAAATACCTATAGTGGTGGTAACTCAACCACTTCCCTGGCAGCCTGTTTCTCTGCTTGACAACCCTTTCCATAAAGAAATTTTTCCTAACATCCAATCAAAACCTGCCCTGACAGAACTTGAGGCCATTTGCTATTGCCATATCCCTAGCTGTCTGGGAGAAGAGGCTGACCCTCCCCTCACCCCATCCTCCTTTCAGATGGTTGTAAAGAGGCTTGAGGTCTGCCCTGAGCCTCATGTTCTCCAGGCTAAACCACCCCAACTCTCTCAGCCACTCCTCATCAGAATTGTGCTCCAGACCCTTCTCCAGCTCTGTTGCCCTTCTCTGGATATGCTCCAGCACCTCAGTGTTCTTATATTGCAGGGCCCAAAACTGCACACAGGATTAAGGTGTAACCTCAGCAGTGTGAGTCCAGGGCATTGTCCTCATCCTGTTGACCACACTGTTGCTGATACAAGCCAGGATGCCATTGGCCTTCTTGGCCACCTGGGGCACACTGCTGGCTCATGTTCAGCAGGCTGTCAAACAGCACCCCCAGGTTCCTTTTCTGCCAGGGAATTTTCCAGCCACTCTTCCCTCAGCCTGGAGCACGGCATGAGGTTCTTGGGACTGAAATGCAGGACCTGGTACTTGGCCTTGTTGAACCTCATACAGCTGGCCTCAGCCCATCAGTCCAGCTTGTCAGATCCCTCTGCAGAGCCTTCCTACCTTCCAGCAGATTAACACTCCCACCCAATTTGCTGTAATTTGCAAAGTTCATGAGGGTGCACTCAATCCCCTCATCCAGATCATCAGTAAAGATATTAAACAGGATTGGCCCCAGTACTGAGCCCTGGGGGACACCACTGGTGACCATACACCAACTGGATGTTTCAAATCTGATGTTTCTCATGTATTGCCATGATTCCAGAAGCCAAGAGATTTTAAAGCCACATGTGCCAGGAGACATGTAATAATACTTCAAAATTCCATCATGCTGCTAAAAAGATTTTCTCTTCACCTTTCCACCAGCCTATGGATTGTTACATGACAGGTATAGCCCTCTGAATATCTCTTTCTGGTTCCTTCTCACTCATATTTCTTCTTGCATGTTTTTGGACCTCCTGAAGTCCAGAGACGTGCCTTAAAATAATCAGAAAGCAATCCTTCTCCCTTCAAGCTCAAGGTTTTGTTGTCATTTTGGGTTTAGTTGGTTTTTTGATGTGGTTGTTTTGTTTGTTTGTGGGGTTTTGTTATTTTTTGTTGTTCTTGGGGAGTTTTTTTTTGTTGGATTTTTGGGTGGTTGTTATTTTAACTCCCTTGAGTTAAGAGGAGTGAGTCATGCATTTGAAGAGAAGATCTGAGGAATAGGAAGAGGAGGAGAGAACTCTGGAGTGAAGGAAGGGAGTAAAGGAGATATGGTAAATGTTAAAAACATATTAGAATCATGATAAATAAAACAGTTTTCAGTCCTCAAGACATAGAGTAGCAAGGCTTTGCTGTGCGTTTTTGAAATGAAGAGTTTTATCACATCTTGACCACAAGTGTACATTTTTCTCTACAGCAGAGTAAGAAGGGCAGCAGAATTTCTGTAGGATTTTAATCCATATATTGAATTTATGAATGGGTATCTGCACTTTTATCAAATAACAAGGCTTACTTTATGAGGGAATTAAATGTATGTTTTAATATCTAGGTGGTGAAAAACAGATACAACTGCCAATTCAGCACTACACATATGGGAAATAAGTTCTTGTTTCATATGTCTTTGTGTTATACATGGTCAGCGTTGCTTATTTCTCTATGTATCTCATGTTGAATTTTCAGGTTATTTCAGGATTTGAAAAGATATACAAAATTCACAGTAAGAAGTCAAAGGCTTTAATTGACTTAATATGATGAGTTGCCTTTATTTGTCCACTAGGTTGTCATTAGGTTAGTCAAACATTTGAACGTTGAATATTCTGCATGTACTCTTTATAACTAATTTCACACACTTGTTAGGTGAGTAGGAAGACATGTAGAAGATGTTGAAATTTCTTCCAGATATTTGTTGAAGCATCAGCCAGGAAAACTAGCCTCCAGTGTGAGCAGGTTCAGTGATGCAGAAAAAGCCTCATGTACTTCCTGGTGACTTAGGTGAGAGAAGTTACACTACATTTAAGAGAAGGTGAAACTTTATGTATCTGAAATTAAATGAGAGAAAGGTCATCTAACATGTTGAATATATCCAAATTATAATGCAGTCTTGTAACAACAATCAGTCCTAAACCAGAGACAATTTTATGGCTTGTATTTCCTGCCTTTACCTAAGAAGCTGTCGCTGAACTCTAGTGCCTGTCTCTGGACACACATAGTTCTTGTGATAAGCTGGACCTGTTGTTCAACCCTGTTTCTTTGGACAGCTATTGGATGGAGGTCACTTTGCTCTGATCCCAAGTGAGCTGCCTACACCTCTACAGTTGAGTGCTGCACACAATCACAGAATATGCTGAGTTGGAAAGAACCACAAGGATCAGTGAGTTCAATCCTTAGCCCTGCACAGGACCATGCTCAAAAGTCACACCATGTGCCTGAGTGCAGCCCAGGGCATGTGGATGTTTTCAATGTAGCTCTAAAAACTCAGGTTTTATTGCTTCATGATGTCACAAACCTTAGAGTAAATGCTAACATAGTAGTTTGGCTAGTACTGTTCCCACATCTCAGTTTCTAATGTTGTGAAATGATGATGCCAGCTTCTTTAGCTTTACTATATAAAATGGATGAAAGATTAGTTTAATACTGATTTTAATTTGTTAGCAGTAAAGTAGGAAATTGGGCTATATTGTTTTGGATGAATCAAGAAATCATTATGTGATTGTATGTATCAAATCAATCTAACTAACTTTTTGAATGTTAAAATGATTTTTCGTAAGATTATTTTTTTCAGTTTTGCGCTTCCTGTATTCCTGAATTTAGACCTTTTTTTTTTTTTCTCTATGTGTTTCTTCAGGTTCTATTTCAAAAATAGGCAGGGAGAGCTATGCCTGTAATCTGGAGTTAGGTACTGTTACTACAGTAATTTAAAGCAGTCCTTCAAAATTTGTCCAAAAAGTCATAGAAGTCCAACAAGAAGGAAGCTAATGCTCATGATTTTGAGCATGACTTCAGATTTTTTTTATTTATGAAGCTCACATTTGTCATGTCTTACTTGGGGTAGGTGTTCATACAACCTTGTGCCTAATTTTTAGTGACTGTTAGGTGTGTACTGTATTTTGAAAATATTCTGTATGTTATTTGTCCAGGTAGATGTAGTGCCTACAAGGTAAATTTATATGTCCCACTGGTTTATTCTTTGCAATTGCTCAGTTAATCTGTTTCTGTAAACAAATGTAGCAAATATGTGTGAAGCTTAAACTAAAATTTTGGCTGTGAACACAGAATATCAATTTTTGTTTTTACTCCGAAAGAGCTCCTATGCAGGGGCAGAATGCTCTAGCTCCCTTTTATAGAAGGAGATTTGAAGCAGAGTTTTCTCTCTGCACTTCAGTGGAGGTGCAAACCTTTAGGGTCCTGAGTTTACATACCCACTTGTCAAAACCAAGAACCTCTCTAGAGTGCACTCTGTCTTCTTTCTGGCTAAAATACCTGTGTTTTCTTCACTGGGAATGGGAGATGCCAGTTGGAAAGAATAAGAAAGAAAAAGAATAAGAAATGCAATCTGTGTCCCCGCTCTGATTGAGGATCCAGGATGTGGCTGGATTTTGTACATGCCCTGGAGCTAGACGTAGCGAGAGAGTTTTAAGTTTCTTCAAGGTCATACAAAATAGTTTCAGATATAGGAGAAGAATATTAATTCAGATCACTCAGTTCAACTAAATATGATGCATTTTGTCTATCTAGTTAACTTTTGTACCTCATGTCTGCAGTTATATTTGATAATTGAAGGGAAAAATTTTACCTAAAATTGGTACTTTCCTGAATGAAAGTTTGTAAGCACCATTGTACCTTTGTCTGTTTATCGAGGTTTCAATGGCAAACAGCAGTCTGCTTACTGCAGTGTCAATTTGCTCTGTCAGTGATTATCAGAAGCAGAAACAAGGGCTTCAGTAAGTGTTCCATGTGCTGTTTCCCCTGTTAGCTGATCTTTCAGAGCCTATCAAGCTAAATTTGCCTATTAGCAGATTTCTAACAATGCCTTTCTTTTTAATATTGTTCGTGGCTAGTTTGAATAAACAGTAAACATATGCTGTGCATAATGAAATTCTTCCATCCAATTTTCTATTGTATAATGTTCACTCAAAGTAGCTATTCATAAATATTCATATGATAGGACTGTTCATACTTCAGTTACTAAGTAGCATCCTTCCTTCCAGAAAACTCCCAGTCTTTTATACGAGAACAGTATGATTTTCTGCTTATTATCCAGTGGAAAGAAAGAAGAATTTTATCTTCAGCTATCTCCTTTATGCATGTTGGAGTAGAAGTTTATGTAATACAAAGGAGATTGGGTTCTTGGGTCCTTTGCCTTATACTTTTAAGACACCAAAATCTAGCAAGAGGAGTACATAGTATCAGCCAAGAAAGTAAAATGCTCAATGACATTACTAAAATGCAAAAAAGAAAATTGAAGCTGACGGTCTTCCATGCAGATTGCTAGACAATGTAATCTCCATCATAGAAGTAGTCCACAACCAGCTGATGTGTGTGTGGTCAGTGATGTGTTGCACATTCCTGTGAGTGTGAAAGAAATAAAGAACATTTGGGAGCAGTCAGTACAGCAGTTGTGACATTTGCCCATCTGATGTTCAAGCACTAACACAAGATGCTTTTGTGGGAGTTAAAACATCTCTCATCTGCTGAAAACTCAATCAAAAATTACTCTCTTGTCCTGGAGCTGTTATGCCTGCAACAGTCCCAGTTCACCCTGCGCAAACAAGAACAAGCCATATGCCCTCACAGTGCCGCTCATTTGATATGTCTGACAGTAACACTAGCATCATGTGACTAGTGGGTGCATAGGAGGGATTGAGAAAGTAGATTTTTAGGCAGCTGCACCTAGGAGACCTCAGGGTCATGAAGCTGTGTCAGGGGAGGTTTAGGTTATGTATTAGGAAGAGGTTCTTCACCCAGAGAATGGTTGGGCACTGGAGCAGGCTCCACAGGGAAGCGGTCACAGCACCAAGCTGACAGAGTTCAAGAAGCATTTGGACAATAGTCTCAGATACCTGGTGTGATTCTTGGGATTGTTCTGTGGAGGGCCATGAGTTGGACTCAATGATCCTTGTGGGCCCTTCCATGTCAGGATATTCTATGACTCGTCTGCACAAGCATGTCACAGAGATGGTTCACCCTCCTAGTGCTATCTGTGTAAGTTATTTTTATCTTACTGCTGAAGAAGTCTATTGGAAAGTCTTCAGTACTTTTCTGTCTAAACCACTTGCATCCTTGCAAAATACCGATTCTAAATCTAACAAGAACTTATTTTGATGCCCCTTTTTAAGCACATCTGAAGCCATTGAATGGAATCTACTAATTGGAATATCACCATATTGAGCAAAATAGGTCTTTTCAAAGCAAGTAATTCTCTCCTGTGGTTCTTGCATTTCTATTTTTACTAGTTACTTTTCATATAATTGCCAGTGTGTTAGATAATCCTTCTAATAACAAAGGCATCACATATATGTGGTACAAGGGGTACTCTGCTTTTGCTCAGACTCCTGAGGCCTTGAGATTATAAGTGCAGCATTAAACTGGCATTGTAGGACTGTTATGTTGCTCTTGGGAACAGAGAAGACTGTGTCCAAGGAGCCTGTGTCCTGCCAGTTTATTGGACCCAGTTAGACAAGTTGTATGACTTTGCTTTCTTCTTCTTTCTGAGCAGTGATTTTAATCTGCAAAATGGCTGAAGGGGCCTGCACCTCCACTGGAAGCTTCTCCCATTTCATATACAGAAAAGGCTGAAAAGTACTGAAGCCTGTAATACACAGCCAGGAGATGAGAGAAGGGAGGAAAAGCACTTTATTTCCTGCCTGTTCACTTACATCTCCATCCAGCCAACATTGCTGATCACTTGTCACTGCTGGTGAGAATGTCTGAGATGGCAAGTCACTGTCCATATTCCCGTGCTGGCAGCCTTTTGTTTTTTTGAGAGAGAAAACTCCAGTAAAGTAAGTGGTATTCTAAACAGGGCAAGATACTTAACAATGCATGGCAGTGGAAAGGCTGATACCCACATTGGTATGCTGGTCTAATGATATTAAACCCCAAGCATTTCTTTGGACACACCTCATCATATATTATTTAAAGAAACATCAATTAGAAAAATAACCACCTCACTGAGGAAACAAAAACCATATGGCAATTTGTCCAGCATTCAAGATGAGGAAACAGCAATCACTGAAGAGTCATATACCATCTAATTACCTGGGGAAAAGTGTTTTTCCTTATTCTGCTGATTGGTGTCTCTTAGAAACATCTGCTCTTGCTCCTGATTTTCCTCAATGAGAGCATAAATGGCACTGTGTAATTCACCTTTTCGGTAGCATTGTCTCTTGGGCCTCTGTTTTGGGAGCCTCATTTTCACTTTCTCTGCATGTCACATTCTACTAATCTTATTTGTTCTGGCTGTGATGTCTCTGCTTCTGATGCTTTCTTATTTCTCTCTGGGTCTTTTTCTGGCTTTCTGATGAACTTACTGAGGAAGAACAGGTAATACTGATTGCATTTGCAAGGAAGATACTATCAACTCATAGATTTTACTTTCACAGTGATCACTAAATTTGCTCAAATAGCAGAGTCATTCTGGGTTTGCTCATAAATTGTAGATTTACATAAAAAATAAAATAGAAGGTCCCATTTGGACATA
>JAWWEU010000111.1:30113696-30166802 GCA_035583155.1 Acropternis orthonyx
TAGCAGAGTCATTCTGGGTTTGCTCATAAATTGTAGATTTACATAAAAAATAAAATAGAAGGTCCCATTTGGACATAGGGCCTGGTATGCTGTGTAATATAGTAACCCAAAATTTCAGTAATTATTGCATCCAGTTTGTGGTAGATGTCTTGCATTTTCATGTTCTATAGTTTAGAAATTGATGATTCATCTGGCACTGGCTGTCATCCTTCTCACTTGGGTTCTATGCAGACTGTTTCACTGCCCCACCTTAATTTTCTAAGTCTGGGTTCTTCATTCTGTTACTGCTCTTTGTATGGTCCATCTGTTCACATAAGGAAAGGACCTTTGGCTTTTATTAAATATTAATTGGGAATTCTTCATTTATCTTTTGAAAATTCCAGCCTAGACTATTTATAATTTCACATGGTTTCAGTTGAAGAGTTTGTCTTGAATCCCAGCTATGGGCTTTTTGATTTTTGGGTGTTTTTGTGCGTTTTTCCAGTTGAAGTAATCTTTATTTTGGTATTAAGCTCACTGGGAGGAAGGACAGCCATGCTATTGTATTTATTTTTTTGTGTCACAGCAGCTATGATTCTAGTTTTAACAAGTATATTTCATAATACAGAGGAGTATTACTGATTGTTGGCAATGTGCCATATATACCCTCCACCATTTTTGTTGTCTATTCTCATCTTAAACAGAGACATTTGGTGAATTTCTTTTTTTCATTAAGTTTCTCAGCAGTTTAAATTGCTCAGAGGGGAGCTGATAAATTATTCACAAATGTGAATCTCTAAGTGCAATTAATTTTTCACGTTGTAGGTTGGTCTGACAGTTGTATGTTTATAAATATAACTATGCATGTTTCAATCTAATTTATTTTTTTTGCTTGCTCCTTTTTATTGAAGTCATTGTGAGAAGTAGGTATTGTCTGACTAGGTGAAAGTTTGAGTTAATGTTTTTGAAGTCTCATTTGTTTTTCTAAAGCAAAGTGAAGCTCAATTGAAGCATGCCATGTGAATAGAGCTGTAGTAGAATTTGCTCTTCATGTATATCTATCCCCATGCTTTAGTTTTACATGCATATGTATTTTGTCTTATTTCTGTATTTGTGCTCTTTTTTTATGTACATTTTTGCATCTCAGTTGCTTTTGCTTTTTGCACTTGGAAAACACACTGCAATATCTCTGCTGCTCTGCTGCCCAGTAGGTGAGAAGCAATGTCCTTTCACTGGTGGTTGGTTGTCTTTCTGTATTTAATCCCTAATGAGTTGTCTGAAAAGGGAGTAAGAAAGCAAGATCATGCCTATTGCCATGCCTATGTCTTCACAGGGATGTAAGAGAGTTGCTTCCTAGCCTGGGCATGCTCTTGATGTTACAGTCTAACTTTTAGTAAGGCTAGCTTTGGGTCTGACATTCACAATTAATTGTCAATACATTGTAACTGGGTTTTTTTAAATTTTGTTTTTGTGGTAAAGTACAAAATTCTGAATGTAATAAGCGTACCTGACAGGTATTAAGTCATAGGCTGTGTAATTGTCTTGGAAGTTTATTACAGCGCAGATACGTCTAATGGTGACTGCTTGTCCTTGTATGTGAAATCACTACATGCATAATGGGATAGGAAGATTCTGATAAACTTACTAGTCTAAATAGTAATAGGCACTCACACGCTGCTTATTATTACACACAGCTCTGTGTATTTAAAGCTTGGAAATTACCACCTTCTCTGCATTAATAAAGATGTCAGTGTCCAAGGATGTATCTGTGATGGGAAGGGTTCAGGGACCTACCCTAAACTTGTCTGATGGCTATTTGAAGCTCAAGTGGCTTACACAGGTAGGAATGTGTGGGGCTGCCAAAAGCTTTTGCCAGCACAAACTTTTGTCCAGCTGGTGTCAGGACACCTCTTTGCCAAGTAAAGGGCAGGACAGAAGTAGTAGTGGCAGCAGCTGTGCAGTGTGGCAGAGCAGGTGAGAGGAGGTCAGGCAATCAGGTGAGTGCCTCAGGCCTTTGTGCCACTGCAGATTTTTCTGCAGCAAGCTTGTGAGGAGACACAAAACTTGACTAGAGAGGCTTCATCAGCAAATAATGTTGTCATGGACCAACTAATTATTGTTTTGCTTCTGGAAAGTGTTTTGGTGTACCTGAGGTTTTTTTCCCAAGACAGTTGCCTCTGCTCCAGGATTTTTGCAACACGACTGTAATGGCAATGGGCTTTTATGCTTGACATCCCAGAAACACAGCATCATAGAACATGCCAAGTTGGAAGGGACCCGCAGGGATCATTGGGTCAGACTCCTGGCCCTGCACAGGACAGCCCCAAGAGTCACACCATGTGCCTGAGAGTATTGTCTAAGTGCTTCTTGAACTTTGTCAAGTATGGTGCTGTGATCACTTCCCTGGGGAGCCTGTTCTAGTGCCCAACCAGCCTCTGGGTGAAGAACCTGTTTCTAATATCCAGTCTAAACCTTCTCTGACACAATTTTGGGCCATTCCCTCGAGGCCTGTCACTGGTCACCACAGAGAAGAGATCAGTGCCTGCCCCTCCTCTTCCCCTCATGAGGAAGTTGTAACTGCAGTGAGGTCTCCCCTCAGTCTCCTCTTCTCCAGGCTGAACGCACCAAGTGACCTCAGCCGCCCCTTGCATGGCTTACACTGGGGCAGCACCTTGAAAGCAATGCCCCAAGATACTTTTGTTGCAAACCAAGTGAAGTAGAGAAGCGATCCGAAGGAGGTGCTGAGAAGAGAAAAAGCAGATTGCCACTGTGAAACAGTTATCTTAGGCTGGGGGAGACAGTTGTCCAGGCATAGGAGAATCAAACTGTATGAGATTATAGAACCCAGCACTAATTGTAGCCTTTCCAATCTGATCTCCTTTTTAATGAAACCATAAATGCCAAAATGCTAATTTAATTTTTTAAATACTTCTCTGGGTACATATAGACCATGATGAACTTTATCCCACCAGAAGGGTGGGACAGAGAACCTGTGAACAAAGCAGGTAGTGACAGGCATTACCAGCCTAGATAGTTCACAGCACAGTCCAGACATGCAGTTAAAGCAAAATGCACCTCTATTTTAGAGCAGATGGACTGTAGTGGTATTGTCATTTAACCTCCGAGTGTCTTCTGAGGCTATAGTGGTGTCAGTTCTCCTTGGGCTTATTTATCTGAGTCATTAATAAGTCATCAGAGTAATTGTCTTTCCATATGAGGTTATGGAAGAAAGGCATGTCTGGGTGCTCCTTAGTAGTCAGGAAGGAAAGGCTGCCACGGACAAGGAGTCTGAGCTGTGTGCAGCAGGCAGAGAAAGCTCTTTGGTCTCTGGATCACAGTGAGATTCATTAGTTTTTGAAGAAAAGCTGAAAAATGTGATTTCATTGAGGGGAGGTGGGGGTGCAGCTGTAAGTCTGCATGCTTGCCAGTATAGTGAGCAGCTCAGAATTACAGCCCGTAAGTAGATGTACATATTTAACCTCCTAGAAGGGCTGTAGCTCCCTGCTGTAGTACAATAAGAATAATAATACTTACCATTTAGACTGTGCTTTCTATTTTCAGAGCTGTGACAGTGTTAGGTATTTGAATGTAAAGCGGGCGGGTAATTGTGAACAGGATGTTAAGCTTTTCAATTTCGGGGAAGGGGAGGGATGTTATTTTGCATACTCCCCAGAATAAAAGGAGGTTCAGACTCCTCTACTCTTGTAGTGGGGGCACACCGTCTTTCAGCTTTCTTCCTGGAGAGACTCTCACGGGGGAGCTGATTCCTTCTCAGATCTGACCACCACAGCCCTCAGTAATTATAGCAGCGTCTGAATTCTGAGCTAAAAACAGAAGTGCAGCATGTGCCTATTCCCCATGTGATTCAGAAAGCAGGAAATTGAAAGAGCCTGACTGAGAGGAGAGGGAGTGCAAAGCAATAGACACATCCAATATTTGTCTCAAACCTGCTACGCCTGGGACGCAGGAGCTGTCATCTGCCGGCGCTGATTCTGCGTGCAGCCAAAGCAGAGCCTGATTGGGTGTAGTAGGACCTGAGGCAAGGGGGAGAGGCAGCGGGGAGAGAGTTGGGCTCGCCGCACCGAAATGTAAACAGTGGGAAGCGAGAGGGAGTATAGCGCTTTATGCTCCGACCAGCAAGCCGCTGACTCTGGGCTCCCGTGGCTCCGGCAGCGTACCTCTCGCAGGTCTAGGTGTGCCTGGCTCCATGAGCAGAAACAGACAGTTCGGAGGATCTCCTGCCTGTGGATATAAATAGGAGGCAATCGGGATGCGCTAGCTTTCGCCGCCGGCGCCGCAGCCCCTTCGTGCTCCGCGCCGCAGCCGGGACAGGGCAATGGACATGAACATGAAGAAGTTCACAGTGCGTCGGTTCTTCTCAGTCTACCTCCGCAAGAAGTCTCGGTCAAAGAGCTCGAGCCTAAGTAGATTTGAGGTAAAATTCACCTTAACTTTCTTAAATATAGCAAATACCATTAGGTGCAGGTAACAGAGGTATAAGAGAATGCCTGCGTTTACTGATGCGATAAGTAGTTAAAGGTGCTCTGTCCCTGGAGGTGGTAATATTCGCACCTAATGTGCTTTGTTTCTGTGTAATTCAGTGCTTTTTCTCGGTAGTATTCAATACATTGCATAATCTATTTAGTGTGTTGCCAAGGATCCTTCTATCAGCCTTGCAGGGGAGCAGGAAGCTGGTTCAGGATATCATGAAGTTGTAGGAAATAATTACAGATCTACTTAAATTAGCACAAAAGACACCATACTTTGAGATAGTCTTATATTTTAGTTTTCCCTTGCACACATACCATTCTTTCTTAGTGCTAGATCTCCAAATGATTAATCAGTTTGCTAGTGCTTTTTATACATATCTGGTATGTTAGGGATTTTCTTGCTTGTTTCTTTATAGGTTCTCATGTTTGCTTATTTTTTTTGCATTTATCTTCTCTCCTCTGCATCTCTCCCAGTATGTTTTAATTTATTTTGTTGCAGGAGAAGTTGTTCTTCAGGAGCTGGGGGCTCAATGTCAAATTAAACCTATAACGATTTAGCAGGGTAGGGAGATGAAGACAGTTCAACTCAGAGGTATTAGTAAATTGGAATGTGTGAATGGGTTGTTAGAACCGGGGTTTCTGTCTCCCTTCCTCAAACCATTGTTCTTCAGCCCTGTATTTGGAGCTCTGAATAGTCTGCAGGATGTGAGATCAATTGAATAGATGTCAGTTATATTTATGTTGTTCACTTTATCATTGCAGATGATCTGCAACCTCTGCATTAAAATAGAGGTAGATGGGGCCTGATTCCCTTGTGTCTCACATTTATTTTGTTCTGGTGTACTTCAATTGACCTCTGAGGAGTTACTGTGATTTGCACTGGTATTCCCAGGAGTAGGATTAGTCTTAGGCTGTGTGAATACATTTTAAAATGTTATTCCCTTAGGGTCCTATTTAAAGCACCAGGTAATTGTTTGAACGTAAAGTTCTTCATGTGTCATTGTTTTAATCGGACATGCAGAAAAGCAGAGTTTTTGGTCTGTGTGTTTGGGGGGGCGGGGGGGGGGGTTTTGTTTGGTTGGCTTTTTTTAAATTTTCTTTATTAACTCTTTACAATCAACTTTATTGAAAAACGATCCTGTAAGGTACCTACTTTTATTTCCATCATCAAATAGCCATTCCATACATTTAACACAAATTAATACCTCCCTCCTTGCACCAGCCCTGTCCCTGCAAGACTGAAGGGAGAGGTGGGGATACTGTTCCTTTCCTTGTTGTATATGCAGAATTGCAATGTTTAAACTAGAATAAATATTCTTTGTAACACACTGTAAATTTGCTAAGCTCGTGCTCCACCAAGGACAACAGAAAGTAGACCTGGAGTTACACAAAGGAGTTCTGAGACAAATGAGTGTCTTCACAGGCTGCCAGTCAGGATGAGATATTAGGAGGGGAGGCTATTTGGAGAGAACAAAGTCCCACCAAGTCTCACAACTATTCATTTGAAAGTGCCATAGTTTGGGAGATACAAATTCCACCATGCTAATTATTTAACTTACTGGATAATCTAGCTGGATGACCAGTACGACTCAGCATTTGTACCAAGGTAGACCTTTTTTTCATTAAAAAAAAAAAAAAAAAAAAGAGGAAAACAGAAAGAAAAAGTCTGTACAATCTCTTTGATCATCAGTATTAGATTTGCTGGACTTTTTCAATAATTAAGAATTGGTTTTTCCTTATGTGAGTTTTATTGTAATAACTTTTTTCCTGATTTTATATAATTTGTTTCAAGAAGCAGCTGGATACATTTCCTATTGCACATGTAGCTTCAGAGCATTCTGTCCACTTCCCTGCTCTCTCCTTTGGCTTGCCAGTAATGACCAACTTGATGCAAAGTGACTCAGTATTATAATGCAACGGGGAATAGGGGTTGTTCCAACGAGGAAGAAAAAATGATTCATAAAATCTGTTCTGCTGTTTCAGTGTGAAAAATCATCAGAGATGTTCCTGCTTATAGTGGGGAAACTAAACATGAACATCAAGCCCCCTCTGTGGTTTCCATCCCTGAGTACTTCTGTGTGTAAATTTGTAATTGTACGCTAAAAAGTGCTTGTCAGACAAACAGAAAGTATAAAGAAGGGTGTTGGTAGCTGGATTTTTAGAAGTCAAAATATTCTTCATCCTAATAGGTAGATATTTTTAAAGATGGAGTAAAAAGGCACATTTATTACATCATGTAATGAGTAAAAATAAAATAAAGGGAAAAAATCTGAAGAAAACACATGGCATTGCTTTGCTTAGTATGCATTAGCTAATGTACCTGGTAAAAATTGTGTTGCAAAATGTCATTTGAAATTTAGAAGAGAACTGTTTTTCCTAAATTGTGTGGGATTTTTGGTATGGTGTTCTTTTGGTCAGGTGGGAAAGAGGATTGAAGGGTTTAAGATGGATACTCCTTAGTATCTTTAAAATACCACTATTAGAGGAGATAAAAAATAACATAATATTAGTTTAGTTATGAATATAATGATTAATTACTTTTTCTACTGTAGTATTCTATGCTTTAAATTCACTTGCAATGAGCTTCATAGCTTCCAGAGCAGAGATACAGATGCAGAAAATGACTTAGCAAATCACATCTTGTGAGCTGACCTTTACTTTACTGTTTCATATGCCAGTATCATTTCTATACCTGAAAAAACAATATCATTACCTTATATAGATAGCTGGGTTTCACATTTTGTCCTGCTGTAAGAGAAAGAGCACACTCTGATAAATGAAATATTATAGGGGTTTTGTTTCATCTTGCCTAAAATGTGCACCCTTTTTTATTGTTCTGGGAAAACCTGGCTGAAATTTGAACTTGTTTGGCTACAGTTTTGGGTTTTCAGTTTTTATTATTTTTCAGTATGGCCTGCATTGGCCTTCATTTATAAGGTATCTAGTGATGTAGTTTTATTAAATGTGCAGAGCCAAGTTTTGCCCTTGTGCACACACAGAGTTCTGATTGAAGTCAGCTGAAAATCCAGCAAAGTCAATGGGAACTGCATGTGTGCATCTGAGAAAGGGCTTTGTTTATGGCTCTTGCTGAGTGTTGATGAACATGAATGTGAAATCATGAGGAGAAAGTACACACAGTGTGAATCTGCTAAAGACTTTGAGACCCAGTGGAATGCATCTTATGGCAGTGAGCAATATCCCTTGATTTATAAATCAAAAGTTAAATATACTATTTGAATAAGCTAGGAAATACCTAAGCATGCAAAGTATTTGATTATATTTATTCCAGTGATGCAGGAGTGGGTTTTTGTTGTTGTTGGTTTTGTTTGTTAGTTTTGGGGTTTTTTTGTTTGGTTGGGTTTTTTTTGATTACCAGTTAAAGCATTGCCTTTTATTCTTTAGGGAGCTGTATCTGTCTTTTGCATTCCTGATGTATTTGTAATTCATCATTCCTACTCTTTAATTTCTTTTTTTTTAATTCTTCTTTGATCTTACTGGTAATGATGAATCCAAATTGCTTGATCTACATATGGGGCATAGAGCCTCTCAGAGTTCCTGCCAATTAATTCAAAATTAATTTGGAGCCTGGTGTGTCTCGGCATAGTCAGTTGTGAGAGACAGGACCTCCTGTGGATAATTCAAGTGTGGGTCCTCCTTTGGTTCCAGCACTGGCACATAAGGAGTAGTGCAGAAGGACAGGCACTGCTTTATAATACTTTGTTATGAGAGATTTTCAGTTCTAATCTTAGGCTCTGATTCTGATTTCCTACAAGCTAAAGTTGCAGCAGCCTTAGAAAAGTTGCCAGCAAATGCTGAGCTAGACTGCTCATTTTTCACAGTGGGCTGGAGGAACCCTTCACTTGCAAATGCTTCTGAACTCTTCTGCACGTGTATAAAGAACAATTCTGTTCTTTATCAGTAATATGTCCTTTATTCTGTCTTCTCTTTTTTATTTTTATAGTTAATCACTTGGTGGAGAAATAGTCTTTCTGTCAAAGGTTAGCAAGAAAAAGGCAAGTTGAAGAAAGAAATGGGATTAAGAGCCCAAGAACAGCTCTGCAAGGTGCAAATCCTGAGGCAGCTTTAGTTTTTGGTTTTTTCCCTATGGTAATGATCATCTTTGTGATGTGTGTTCTTGTTACAGCAGAAGTTACTGACACTATTGTAGTGTATAACTTCCCCCAGCTGCAGGCAAGACTTTTATGAGGAAATGTTGCCATTCTTATAGTCTTGCATGGCTTGCTGGGGGGAAGGGAGGCAAAGTGGGAAGAGCAAGCAAGAGCAGGGGGAGCATGTAGTCCATGAGAGTCACTTGAGGAAGCAGGAAATCTATTTTTCAGGCTCATTTTGACAATTTGCTGTGTCATTGCAGGTGGTTCAGACCTTTGTGCTTTGCATTTTCCATTACAAAATGCTAATTATGATGAATACTGGAGTCCTTTGATACTATTCTATTTATGTTGAGCGTACTCATATGTCTACACATTCATAATAAAGAAATTGCTCCCCAATTCCCCAACGACTTCTGACTTTATCCCAAATAAAGGCTCCTGCACCTCAGGCTTGCTATGTGCTCCTTTCCACAAGTCTCAAATTAACTGCTGATCTACAGAAAGGGAAAATTAAGCAGGTAGATGTAGGGATAACTTATCCACAGGAAAATCATAGAAAAATTGGGCTGGGAGGCACCAAAAAAATCTTAATCTGGACTCCCTTCTCTTCCTCCTTAGACAGAGTCAGCTATGTCTAAACTGTTCCACCAAAGATGTTTTTCTAACCTCTTATTCAAGGCCTTCAGTGGTAAATGCTCGTAACCTCCATAGGTCATGCATTTTGCAACATTATCCTTAGCATCTGGGAGTGTTTCTAATGTCTAACACACGTTTTTCTTCTGGCAATTTAAGCCTATGTCTTATTGTCCTCCCCACTGTAACTGTGAAAAAGATACAGTTTCCTTTTCTTTGCAGCAGGATTTGTATGCATTTGAAAGATTTTCAGGTCCCTTTCCTCAGTCTTTGCTGTAGGGTGGGAAAAATGTCTTTCCTCCTTTCTGAAAGTTAGGGACTTCTGGGAACAAGACTTTGGGCTAGTCACAGGAACATTGTTAGGAAAAATCTCTTCCTTCTTTTGGATGCTAATTGTCCCTTGTAAGAATCATTTATATATCAAAGACCCCTACCCTGTCAAAGACCAATCCAAATTGTCATTTTATGCTCCATTTCCACCATCTAAATGTCTGCATGATGCCCTGATCTGATGGTATTTGGCACCCAGGCCAGAGTTGACAAACTTGATCCATGAACTCTGATATCAAATCAGTTCTGACAACACATCACACAATTAGATGCAGGCTCTGGTCACATAGCCAGGGTACCTGCATGTTTGGGCATAGAGCAGAGGCCTGAGATCATGATATAACAGAAGAGCTCTTCTCTTGATTGTGGGATGGGTCACGTCTGATCAGCTGATAGGACGTTCACGTGCATGCCTTGTGTGACGCAGTGATGTGGTAAACAGATGTTTGATCGTGGTCACAAGCTAACGAATGAATGGAGAGTCCTCCATCTGTGAGCCAGATTCCCTGTGCCTGGAGCATTTGTGTAGGGGTGCACAGGAGAAGAAGAGCTGAACCTGGTGGATGGGTTGGAACCTGTGGGCAGCTGAGTCCCCACCTAGCAGTTATGTGGAGTAATGTAGTTTTATGCGAGTGGAAAACATATAATTTTATTCTAGGTTTTAGCTCATAATATTATGTCTTGTCTGACCCTGTGGCACAAAAAGTCTGTTCTCAGAGGGTTTAGCTCTCCTGCACCTACTTCTATTACCAGTAGCATTTGATTCATGCATTTTTCTGCTAGTCTCAGGAGATGACTCCTTTTGTGTGTGTTTTCTGCATTTGTGTCTTCACAGATAACTGGAAATATTTCTAAAGTAAGACAGAAATCAGAACAAACCCCCTCCTTATATAGGTTTACCAGTTACTCAAGTACAAATACTTTGCATCAAAATATTTGTTTGTCATTTCCTTTGTTCACTTATCAAGACTTACTGTTCCAGTTCAGCAACGATTCAGTAGAAGTATTTGCAGTTAAAGACTCAAAGTACTACAGAGAAGCAGCAGTTAGTTCCACCCACTGGACACACTCTCTGTGTATGCCATCAGCTCTTACAGTTTTGCTTCCTGGAGAATAAAGTCACAGGAAATGGAAAAGAATGATTGGATCACTCTATCTGCCTTGAAAATAGCTCTCTGACTGAGGGACATGTAAGGCAGCAAGTGATACATCTATTCAAGGCTCTCACACAACAGCTACAATTCACACACAGGAAAGTGCCTTCCAGGCACACAGTTTGTGGGATACATGTTCCCTCACTGGGTTGCACGGGTGATGATAGGGTAGCCACAGCATGGCTTTGCAAGACTTTAAAGAGAGCAGTCATCCTTTAGCTGTGCAACCTCTCCCACTATGTTGAGATGTACTGTATTTGAAATGTGCCAGAGCTGCATTTACTGTGGGATGCAGAAGAACTTAGAGCTCTCTTCTAGCTGAGAGCCAGGAGTTCAAGGATGCTGGACGTGCAAACCATTTAGAGCACAGAAGGCAAAACCATGATGTTTCTAATGAAGAAAACCTTTTCCTCATATTGCAGTGATATTATTAGCCATTGTGCAGTGCACAGGTAAGGAGGGAAAATATAAGTTACCAGTGTGCTTTCAGATGATAAGTAATGATAATAATTGGCAAAATGCCAATTAACTTATTAAACCTTAGAACGTGAACACATAAATTCCAGGTATAATTAAAGGGTGTCATGCCTCTTTCCTGCAGGGCCAAATCTGAACCTGTGACTGGCAGAAGACCATAAATAGTTCTCTTCTCATTGTTACAAATAAAGTGAAGGTTTGGCAAGGAGGGGAACTGAGTATGTGGGTTTTGTGAATTCACCTTTCTCTGTTGTTAAACAGTAAAGGCTACCCTGTCCTGCTTGCTCTCAGAAGTATCACCCTCAAGACAATTTTTGATACTCTCTTGTGATGTCTAATAGGACAATATCAGCTCAGTGCTGCAAAATGTGGATTCTTTAGGGATATTTGATTGCTGGGTTGTGTCAGTTCATGCTATACATTATGAGTAAAAAGTTGTGGTGAGCTGAGTTTGATGGTAGGCAGGAAAAGAGATTTTTTTTTCCTTGATTTGTGTAAGCATGTGGAATATGTTTTATGCATTTGTATATATGTTCACAGTCTGGGATTTTACATTGTACCTTTTCTTTAAGTTCTCTACAACTCAACAAGGAGAGAACTGGTATGATTATACTTTTTTCAAAGTTTCTATAGAAACCTAGCTTACAAACTAATTTAATAGAGGATGCTGTTTCTATTACAAATAAGGAAATAATATTTTAACATGATAAAAAGTTACTTCTGTTAAAGAGGAATATTAGATGCTGGTCTTAAAAACTGCAAAGAAAACCCAGAGTGAGTTTGTGAGTCTTTTCTATAAGTATTTACAAGACTGAGCCTTAGACATCTCCATATACATATTAACGCAAATCTCTGTTCCAGACTCAAAGCCTTTGTAGTGTCCCTAGGAGAGAAGGAAGCCAGTAATACCTTCAGCTAGCAGTATGGCACAGGATGCTGTATGCTATAAAGAAAGAGTGCAGGAATTAGGTGGTGATGGTAACTGTCGAAAAATGCTCAGAAATGTTTGGTAGAGTTCAAAGCTTTAGGTTTGAAAGATCTGAGTATTGTAGAATGTGTTTTGGGATTGAACATTTGTTGGGGTGATAATGCTCTGGAGAAAAGGATGTGCCCTTGGCATTTGTCCTACTGTCCCAGAGGTCAGTGCTGCTGAGCAGTGCTCGCACAGCACTGAGGCTGTCTCTCCAATATTCCCACACACACACTGGTAGTCTGGGGGTGGGCAAGATCTTGGAAGGGGACATAGCAAGGACAGCTGACCTAGACTGACCAAATGAATATTCCATACCATATGGCATCTGCTCAGTTATAAATGTTAAGAGAAGGGAACAGGTGAGGGAGCATTTGTTGTTAATGCTGTTGGTCTTCTGGAGCAATCACTGCACATACTGAAGCCTTACTTCACAGGAAGTGGTTGGACAATGCCTGCTGATGGAGTTGGAGAATAAGTATTTTGTTATTCTTTGCTTTTGCCTGCAGTCTTTGCTTTTGCTTATACTAGACTGCCTTTATCTTGACCCATTAGTATTTCTTCCATCTTTCTCTCTACTGTCCACCTGAGGAGGGTAGTGAGAGAGAGGTTTTGGAGGGCACCTGGCATCACCACATTTAGTTAGGGGAGAAAAGTTTTTCCTGCTGGTAGAAATTTCTATTGTTTTTCCTAGTGAGTAACAAAGAAAATCCTGCAGCATTTTAACTTCGTTTTTTCCACTTCCATGCTGAGAACAACTAGTGGACAGGTTTTGTGACTCTGACAGATATCTTTGTCTTTAACTTCTGCATCAGCAGATCTCCATGCCAGTCTTTCCTATATGATACAATCTCTGTGACTAGAAAATGTCTGGGACAGCAATTAAACATTGTAATTGCATTCATTTTAAAGCCATCTCTCTAAATATCTGAAACCCTGCTGGATCTGCTGCTAGCCTGCACAGTATCTACTTTATTCCTGTATGGTTATGCATTGCAATTATTACTAAAGTGTAAACTGAAAGCAAGGCTTTATATTAGATTATATCTGTGACACAGTTCAAGACTATTTCATATCACTAAATTCGAATATTTTGATTTTACTAATTTTGTGCAGATGTTAAATAGTACATACTTCAGATGTTTTTTAATAACATTTAATTATGTTGTAAAATTTCTAGGCTTTTTTATGGCAAGTAAAATCACTAACTTTTCTTCCCAGAAAAACTCCTTAATGTTTCATTAAATCAGTACTATCAAGGTAGCTAAACCAAGACATTTTCAAAATAAGAATGGTTTTCACATGTAGGCAATTTATGGCTGATTTGAAGAACGTTGCACTGTCTAAATTTGAAGAATGAAGATGATGATCTAGCTGTTCCTGTTTTACAGATTGTCATACCCTTGGAAGTTACCATCTTTGTATGTGGCAACCAGTGAAATAGGCATAAAAGGAGGAAAGGAAAGTGTGATAGTTAGTCTTAGCTCTTACTTTTGAATTCTGTTAACTTCTCTTCAACTTCTCCTTACTAAGAAGGACCACATGTTTAGGCTCACTCAAGAAGTGGATGAAAGTGTGTTATGTGAATGCACACAGAAAAAGTGCTGTGTAGTGTAAAGGCAGGAAAGTCCCCACTCAAGTAGACATCAACTAATCCCTCTCAGTCTCTCCAGCATTGTGAAGTTTTCCAGGTTTATAATGCCTGTCAGTCAGAGGTAATAATACTATTTCATTTTTGTTACTGAAGCCTCCTTTTTCCACGGTAAAGTTTTAGCAATTATAAGCCAGACAATAGATAAAGCTACTAAAGCAGAAATTGGATCAAACTAAGCTGAGGAGGTCGGAGGGGAAACTTTGTTTTCTCCTTTAAAAAATGTGCACTATCCTAAGTTTGGTGGCTAACTCAAACCAATATGTCATAAGGATGAGCACTTTGGGGGCATTTTCTCTGGCCTGAAAAAAAGACAGTTGTCCGTACCATGCTAACTGCAAACTGATACAAGACACAAAAAAAAATCACTGGTGTTACCAGAGCTGGAGATAAAACAGTTTTCCATGATCTTTTGAGATTTGTCTTTTCCCCTGTGATTTCAAGTTTTAATGCATTTGCAGAATTGAACAATTGCGCACTTCAAGTGCACCTGCTTTTTCTTTTGATATTTTTGTGGAAAAGTTAATGTCACATCATATTGTTACCAATCAGCAATGCTGATAAGGATAGTGGGCTGCAGAAATTACTCCATCTGCAACGGAAGTGTAGATAATATTTATTCACCCCTGTACCACCAGTACAATTATGGTAGAGTCCAGAAATTTTCTTTTCTCGTCCGGTGACTGCAAGGCAATCAATCCTATAGCATCCCTTCTTGTACAGCAGAGAAATTCAATCTGTATTTACTTTTCCTCTGAAAGACCATGTGCTGAAAAAAATGGCATCTTTTGCCTATTAGTATGAAATTAATTTCTGAAAGTCTCCTCGGCAACAGGAATTTTGTAGTCTAGCAAACAAATATTTCATTTTTCCCAGACAGGAAAAACCATGGGGGACATGGGAAGGAATACCATTAATAGTTCTGAGGACTTCCAAGGCGTAGACTACCTGTATTGATTATCTGCCAAAAGATACACATTTTATCCCAGTAGCCTTTTTGAAAGTATTCTCTGCACACATTAGGATAAAGTTTACTCTTGAAAATGGGCATTCCACTATGAAAGGGTGTAAGTTACCTATAACCATATTGTTTGCTTAGTCAAAGATAATTATGGGAATGGTGCCAACTACCAGTTTTTTATTTGCTTGATTTAAAAGCATTTTCATCCTCTGTAATAAGTTTATAAATGAAGCCATAAAATTAATTTGAGTAATGTTTGTATTAAAAGAAATTCTGTAAGAGGCAAACATTTGATGTTATGGGAGGAGTAATTTCCTTGGAGTTGTAAGGAAAGTCTTAAGGAAATATTTCCATCTTTTTCATAAAACATGTCAAATGAGTGAATTAAAATGTAATCTTTTCTAATACAGACAGTCTGGATCATTTCAGAACCAGAGCTTTTGGGAGAGCCTTATATATGAAAAATAAATCCTTCCTTTGCTTCTGCTCTTGACAACTTGTTCTTCTATTTAGGGTTTTTTCTTTGCCTCATCTTTTGTGCTCATCTCTTCCTCCCTGTTGTCAACCACATGCACAACCATGACAATGATAAACTATCCCCAGGGAAGTGGGACTTACAAAACGTTTATGCACCACAGCCGAGAGAAAGTTTGCCCTTTTACCCTAGCTTTTCAAATCCTTTTGCTGGTGTGAAATTCATGGGACTGAGAAAGAAATAACAACAGAGTTCTCTCCATGGAGTACGAATATGGTCTGCAAGCACTCGTTTATCTTTCTGGTGATCAGAGAGCTGTTGCTCTCTGGGATTTTGTATTGTCCCTTCAGAGAAGCACATCAGCTCCCCATTTTCCAGTTACTGAGAAGAAATTAATTTGTTTTGTCCTCCTGGAATACAATTCTTTACTCTTGTCTGCAGGCTCTTCTTTCCCTTTGTAAATAAAGGTTGAAGATTTGAATGTGCTGTGCACTGGTGTAGGATCACACAGCTGGATCGCTGAAATGCTGAGCTCCACATTCATGGAAACTGTGCCCTTGAGACCAGGCTCTTGACTCCTGGTGTCTACTGAAACTCATTTGCCTTCTCAGATGTTTCCCTTGTAAGGTAACAGTCCTGCATTTTCCTTCTTCCTCACCCTATCATTCATCTTATTCAGCTTTTTTATTTTATCCTTTAGACTCAAACAATGGGAATCACATGTTTTTGCTTTTCTTGTACTGCCTCTGTTTTAGTACTTTCCACCCTCAGTTTACTGCAGTTACTGGGTAGCCATTGGTGAAAACAAAGCTTTGTTTGAGGAAGTGCCGATTAAGAGGAGATACCTCCAAGGCTGGGCAATGGTCAGATGCCTCCAGAATAAATCCCAAATGCAGTACTTACTACATATCTCCGAAATGTCCCCACCTCGTATACTGTAGTCCTTGCCTATTTCTCTTTAAATGGCTCCACATTCTGGCTTCCTGTAGTTCAAATGTCTTGTGATCATTTCTCCTTCAGGGAGAGTAGCAACAAAAACTCCTAGGGAGTCCCTTTGCATCACAGGTTCCTGAGTGTATTGTTAAGGGTTTCATACCTATGACTAAGCTCTGTTTCCAACTGAGCACAAATGTCTGTCTGGGATTTTAGCTTTATATAGTACCATTTTCACAGCACCTCTGCTCTGATTTTAAGGCATAGTTACTATGGCATCTACGATATCTTAGAAAATAGTGAGATAAAGGTATCAGTGTTAACATTGTGTGTTGCATAACAACTTTTATTCCTCCTTTGTCTGTGTGTTTTCACCCTTTGGCTTTTCTTTTAAACCTTGAGAAAAAAACCGCATAATGAAAACGAGCAGCCGATTTTGGTCTATTGTCATTTCAGACATGTGAAGTCATACAAAACCTCGTGGCTTTGCATGGTTTCTGGTCAGTCATCATCCATTTCAACTTGCTTAAAGGAGTAAACTTGTGTAGTTGTTCATCTTGGGATTTTTATGACAAATTTCAAACTAGCCTGCATTAATTTAGTCATTTATGATAAAAAGATCTTCCATTCACAGCACTTTACTCTTGTGGTTAAGGATTACTTCTGTTAAATTTGTAATGCTGTAAAGCCTAAACCAGTGCAAACCTACAAAATTCAAAGCAAATGAAAATCAAATGAAATTGCTCTTTTTTCCTCCCTGGAATTGTAATGAGATCTGAATCAGAAGACAACTTGTATTGCTTTTGTTGTGACACTTAACACAGTACCAGACTGGCATCGTTGTTGTTCATAGAGCAGTATTCCTTCCTCATTGACAACATTCAAGATGTAGTAGAAAGCATTAGCAACCTGCTCTAGGTAAACTTCTCTGTCTTCTGGTTGGTGGCCTCAAGTTGCCAACCAGGGCTACACCAAAATTAATGTTATAGTTTAATGAGTAAGTGCATCTTAAATTATTACCTACTTTTGGGCTAGCATAAAACTGGTGTCTTTGTAACTGAACGTGTAAAAGAGAGCTGTCCCCTGGCCAAGCTTGAGAACTTAGAAGGCTAAATTTGATTGTGTTGGAGGTTAAAGTGTAGGATGGCAACACATCTGGTTCTGAAATCACAATATTCTATACATTTGGCCTGTAAAATATATTGAGATTGTCAAATCATGAATCTCCCTTTTTCTCAGTGTTATTTTAACTCTTGCTTAACTGGACCTTAGGCAGTGTCTTGCTCTTTCCTCCTAAACTAAAAAATCTTCAACACATAGTCATTAAAAAAAACCAGCTAAGTGAATCTTAGTCTGCTGAGTTTCCCAGTTAGCAGAGGATGGATGAGGTGTTGTGTTATCCCAGCAGGGGATGATTCTCTTGTATGCAAACCAAAACATTGGGGTCTTATGCTGTTTTTTTCCCTTTACTTTTATGAAATAGTGATGTGTCAATGTGCTGTGTGTCTTGTGCAGTCATCTGGAGGGGATTGTGGGTGAACACAGTAAATTTACTGAAAAACTGAGTTGTTGATTTGGAGTAATTTTTAGCCTAATTTTCTAACAAAAAAAATGAGGCTTTATACATGTTCTCACTTTCTGGTTCTTTGCTTTGAAAACATTGGCAAATTCAACAGAGATAGGGAGAAGAATAGTATTCTTGAAGATAATGTTCCTGTAAGATTAATGAAGTAGGAGTCTAGAGATAGAGGCACCACTGCTACCACAAAATGTAGGAAAAGGGGGAACAGGAACTGAAGAATACTCCTTAGCCACTAAAGAAGCCAAGGGAGATGGTGGGAGAGAGATGGGGATTCACAACTCCACTGTTTTCAGGACAGTTACTATACTTCAATGCCAGGAAGCTATATTGGAATTTCTTTGGTGAGAAGTATATTTGAATTTGCAGTGGAAACAAGTGGAGTAGTCTATTTACCTGTATAAATATAGGGGGGGGTTGAATTACTATAGTATCCAATAATGATACAATTTTTCATAATAGTGCAGCCTTTTATTGTCATTTTCCCCATACTATGAAATGAGCTAGCTCTTTCATTTTAGCAGTTCCTACTTCTAATCTAATGGGTGAGGCACAAGTAACTAGTAGTGCTGTTTTATCATGGTTACTGAGATGCTTTTGCTATAAGGGGCAAGCAACATAGTAATAATGCTGGCTGTTTTTGGAATCCAGTAATCACCTTTGTGTGGAAATATATTAAAGTTATTTGTGTGGAAATACTTAAAATGCCTCGTAAGGGGCATGAGGGGAAAAAGGAGGCATTTTTCTAACAGAACTCAACATCAGGTGGCTGATTTATCTGTCAAATTATTTTAAAAATCCTATAGGTGTTAGTAGAAAGTGTAGGCTGACAAAGAATTAATCAGAAAAATTATCATAGTACAATAACTCACAAGGTTTTAGAATACTTGTTACAGAATTGTAATAGAACATCAGTGTTTGCTTGAAATATCCTATCTTGCTAGCTGATACTGGCTTTGATGACACGAATAATTAATTTCTCTGGATACAAGTGGAAATTTAGACTGATAAGAGTGGCTTAAGAGGTGAAATGAGAAGACCTCAGGCAGGAATATTTGGAGCAAGTAAGTCTGGGAAGAATATTGGTGTTTACTGGTGTTCTCTTTGAAATAATACGTTATAAAAATTGCTGCAGAATTCTGTTGCATATGACCATACACTATTAAATTACTTACTTTGGTGTCTCATATTTGCATAATGAATAGTCACATGGATCAAGGTACAAGATTTTGACATTTTCTGTTGATTGCAAGATGCGTAAATAACAAAGCAAGATTTCTGCTTGGTGATACTGTGAAGCTGCTAAATTGCTTAGCCAAGCCCTGACTGTATGCCTGTGCCCCACAACCTGGACTTTAAACTCACCTGTTTTGTACAGCTTCCTTACACTTTGCCTCTGAATTACAAATGAGACATCAGTGCATACAGGAGAAAAGGGGACTTGTGTGGGTATGTATAACAAATGTTTCACATTAACTGGATTAGACACATCTTTTTATCCAACAGTCTGTGCTGTTGTTTGCAATAAAGGGAACAGAAACAAATAATGCAAATATTTTGCTCCTTATTAGGACAGTTTCTGAACAGGATTCAAATTATGCAGATTATGATGAATATGTTGTAATTACAACCATACTTTATGTGTCTGTATGTGGCATTTATATGAATAATGCATGTAACAGTGTAAATACATATAGTATGGCAGTTTTTCTACAGAAAATGCTAAGAGGATTAGAGATTGATCTCATAATACCATACACAACCTCTCGTTGACTCAGAGTAGAGGTTTGTTTAGTTCTGCTGGTCACCAAACAGATTAGCAGCTCATGTTTTTGCTGCTGACATTCCGTTTGAACTGAAATTGCTATGAAGTTACCTTTTTTTTTAATTTTAGATTTGTGGAAGTCTCTCCTCAAAACTGATATTCTGCAACTTATTTTTAAAATGTTTTCTCCCTTTCAAGGTTAAAACTCCTCTTAAAGTGATTTTCAGGGGGTGAATGAACAATTTTGGACTTTGCTCCTTCCCTTTTCTTCTCACGGTTGAGCTGTTTTTCTGTATTGTCTCCTGTCCCCACACGTGTAGGTTTTTCCCTTTTGATCTTTTAAAGGCTCTTCCTGCCCCTGAAAAGTGTTGTTAATGAAATAATCTTTTTCCCAGCTGTATCTTCTGTTCCACTGCTGAAGCCCATCCTGTAGACTAAGCCACTTACCTTCCCTTCTTAAATATCTTATAAACACCCATTCTTGCCACTAACAGAAGCAAACAAGCTTAGAGGATCATTTCATGCTGCAAATGTCCTTTCCTTGAAACTTCTGTGATCCTTTTGTTGCTTTAACTTCCATTCTGTAACCTTTCCCTTTGTCATAGAAGGGTAGAATGTCTTGGGTTGGAAGGAACCTTAAAGCTCATCTTGTTCCAAGTACCCTGCCATGGCCTTGGGACACCTTCCACTAGACCAAGTTGCTCAAAGCCCCATCCAACCTGGCCTTGAACATGACGGGGGGTGGGGTATCCACAACTTCTCTGGGCAACCCATTCCAGAGTCTCACCACCCTCACAGTGAAGAATTTCTTCGTAGTATCTTACCTAAATCTATCCTCTTTCAATTTAAAGGTGTTATCCCTTGTTCTATCACTACATGTCCTCCCTTCTGTCATACCAAATGCTGTGGACCACCTTTGGCTAGGGAACATCTGCTAGTCATTGAGGGCAACTCTGCATTCATATTTAAGTCCTGACTACTGAGAGATGCCTTTGACATTGTACAGACATTTTTCTAATACATGCTGTGCACCATCTACTAGTGACACACACTATTTGAGTATAAAATCACCAGTTGCATCCTTGGTTTTACAAATATCTGTGATACTTGACAAAGCCTTTCAGCTTTTCCTTTCACAGGCAGTGATACTAGGGAAGTGAATGACTTGCATCCAAGACTCCCTGAGTTGCCAATGCATTTACTAGCATAATGTTAAGGACTATCAGAGTTTTTGATTCTGTATGATAATCAAAACTGTCTGCACAGTTATAAGGGTGAAACTCCAAAGCCAAATTCAGACATTTCTTTTGATCCAAATCATAGATTTCTGTGTTCTCCGCTGAAGGGCTTAATTTCTTAATGATAAATAGCTCTTAATTACAGAGAATACCCACGCTTCAAGCTATCAAGCTTTCCCGATGTTAGTGCACATGTGTTGCATTTCACAACCACTCCCTACCTCCATCCTCTGTGCATTCGCAAGCTTCTTATTTTTGTAAGGAACTTGAAGATGGGAAACGATGTATTTATTTGCTGTGTAAGCATCCCTCAGACCAGACAAACACTCCCTAGCACTGAATTAGAGTTCTTTACTGTCCCACCATGGTGAGCTCATGTGTTCTTATCTGTCCTGATTTCAGTTGTACTGCAGCCAACTTCTTGAGAACTAGGTTTATGCTTACTACTCCTACACTAAAAACACTTTGTTTCTGGACCAACTTACACTGAGTTCCCCAGCAGTCTTTAAGTACATTTCCCCCCAGAGCTTTCATCTTGTATGCACTCTGGATTCATATTCAGGGGTTCCTGGTAGTTTGAGAAAAGAGACACAAATATTCTAAGGCTTCAAAACCCAAAGGGTTTTATCTTACAGAGGGAAAAGAAATACAGTGTCAGAGTTTGCATATGTTTCCCTTGCCTTTGTTTCTTCCCCACTTAGGTATTCTTTGGCTTTGATCAGGATGCTTTAAGGGGATGTATGGATTTATATTCAGATCTCTGTATCTGTTTAATCTCAAGGAAAAGTTTTCTATCCTACCAGTCCTGCACGGCTTCTCATCCCAGATGCTTCTCTGAAGGATTTGTGCTCTAACTGCATTGTTTCCCTTCCTGACTAGTCACACTCAACAATACTCCTCTCTGGAGGGGTGTATAAACAGGAAAACAACTAAATATAGATCACAGACAGAGAAGGAATAGAAGGCAACAGTATGCAAAAGAGAAGGACTGCTTGTACAGATGGTGCAGGGCTTAGAGGAAATGTGGAGGGAGAGAGAAAGAGGCCTGAGAATGACCAACAGAGATGTGGGGGAAAATTTTGCCTGTGGAATAAACTGTTTATGGGAGAAAGGAGGCATCCCTCTGTTCCCTGGAGCAATTGATAATGAGCTGGGTTAGCATGGTCAGAAAACAGGGGCCAACCTAGACTTGAAACCATGTTTATTTGGTGATTATCTGTTGCCTTGATCAAAAGCTGGTTAGCAGAACAGTTCTGGGTACCACAGCCACTTCCCCCTGGGCAGCCTGCTTTGGTGGAGCAGAAGGCAGGGGAGGTCAGCCTTTATATTAAACAGAACATAAATGTTATTTAATGGAATGGCAAACCATGAGAAATTTACGGAACTGCTATTTCAAATGTCTTCTTACCTTGGTTTCTTATGTTTTTAGTTTTATTCTGTTATATGTTAATACAAGTTGCTGACCCAGAGCAGTCTAACAACCTCCAGTCAACAGGCTGGCTTAGAGGAGGAAGAGTATCCTTACATATCTCCTTCTCCACATTGCAGCCCTTACCCAGCTCTTACCTTTCCTGTCCAAGCCAGGTAGGATGTGACTGTGGCACATTGTTGTGTGCATACACAGATGACAAGATCCCCACTTATCAGTTTCTGCAACTCTCAGCAGGCATGCATTGCTATGAATGCCTCTGTAAATGGGGAGGATGAAGTGCTACTGTGGTAGATGACCTGCTTTGCAGCAATGATAGCAGGAGCAAATGGGTGGCTGCACTTTAGGAGCCTGCAGGCAGCTGTTTCACGTGTTAGCTCTGATCATGGATGAAGCAGGGCTGTGAGCTAGGGCAGCAATGGGCAAATGCACCATCTCTTCTGGTGCCTCCAACATAAGGGCAGTAATTTTCAAGGGAGATGGAGAAAATTGTGGGAAGCAGAAACATATTTGATTGCCATTGCTACGTCTGCCAAACCCTGATGGTTGGAGACTCAGGTCGTTTTTGGAAGGACACCCAGGGATATATGTAAATTAAGGCTGGATTCAAAACCTTCTGCTGCTTCTTTCCATGCACAAATAGCATCTCTACAAATATAGGCTATCTGTCTTTCTCTTCCCCATCATCCTTCCAACAAATCTGCACAGGCTAAACTGTTAGTTGCTGATGACCTCTTTTTGGAACTGATAATTGCATGGGGTTTTTTATATAGCCAAGCAATTTTATACTGTTTTGTTTTCTATTCTATGTATAAGTCAGCAATTACTCATATTTCTTGTTCAGAAAAGCATTTGGAAAAAATATAGTGACAGAAAATAGTCATCTTATATCCCATTTAATGTTTAAAGACATTCTTCATCCTATCTTTTATTCTTGAAATGAGATATATGTTCATTTGAGGGAAATTTTTCTCACTTTAGCGAGAATAGGGAAAAATAAGACCTTGGTAGAAAAGCTTTGACTTTTTTTTTTTTTTTTTTAATTAAACAAGCAGCACATTTTATAATGTTTCAAAATGAGGAATAAGTTGGTTGGGTTTTTTTGGTGGTTTATTTTTGAAATTTCACCAATTTGTTTAGAAAAATGTTATTTGACAGTTCATTTATTTTTTACAAACCAAATATATTGGTATGAGTATTGTGGGATTTAAAGCACTAGAGAATTAAGTTCGGTACTCATTTGTTTGTGGAAAGATATGTCATCTTTGAGCTTATATCTTCTGTGCACAAGTCTTTGCAGGATTAAATGAAAGGTCTCTATACTTTTTAATTGTTTCACCAAAGTACCTCAAGCTTCAGTTTATCAGGAAGTTATCATAAGGAACTTATTAAATTCCATATTTTGTGAAGATATTCTAACATTGCCAACATCCACACAGAAGGACAAATGTTGGTAAAATTAAGTTCTTCTGTGGCAGAAACATTTGTAAAGATCATTGTTAACATAGCCTAAAATCTAAAACATTCTCTTGCACTTATAATTACTCAAGCTTTAAAATCAAAGATATGTGCAGTCAGATATATTGGATTAAGTTTACTGTTTTGTTGTTCTTTCTGTCCAGAAATACTACTTAATGTTGAGGAAGAGCTAGTAGTTGCATTTACATTACAGCAGAAAATTGTGGGGAGTAAAAGCAGTTGTTCAGTTGTCTTCAGAATACTGCAGACAGACTCCTTTATTCTAGTGCGTGGTAAATCTACTGTGTGTACCTGCAAGGTTTTGGTTTCATTTTGTCGTTTCACACTGTCAGAGCAGGTACTTTACCGTTTGAAGAAATTAGATTGATTATAGCACAGTAATCAAAGACCACAAATCTTACCCCTTCTGTCCTCAGTAACAGCCAGGTGTCCCAGCAGCAAACCTGTGCAGAGAAGGCTGCAGGGTGCTCTGCCCATCCAGTGTCAAATAGAAATATTCCTTTGTCCATCAGGGTTACAGGTCTGTTGCAGACTTTAAATTGTTCTATGAGTTTTGTTCTTTTTTTTAACAAGGAGATTCTCTAAGATATATATCCTATATGCCAAATAAAGGTTATTGTCATGTATTGCTAGTGGAGATCTTAATTTTTGTGCTCTACATATTATCTCTTATTCCAAAAGTACATTATATCTCAGTCTGTGATATGAGTGAGGGATTCCAAATGCTTTTACTTTTGGGATGTTTTGCCAAACCAAAGGCGTAAGAGGAGCAGTGAGCTTTCAGTTCAGTGAGGAGCCATTACTATGACCCTGTCTGCTCTGTGTTGGTACCCACCAACAGTACTTGGCTGTGCTGGGTGCTTTGATTGAGATGATGGAAAATGCTCTGTGACCTTTCTATGTAAGGGGTGTGATGAGGGGACGGCAGTGAGGGGCTGTAGCAGAGAGAGGAAGTTTACCAAAACTCAGACCAAAGATGCAGTGCTTCAGAAGGGTGGAAGGCTCACTTAGAACTGTATTTAAAAAGAGAAGGGAAGGGAGGAGAGAGAAACATAGCAGAGAGGAGGAAAGGAGGCACGGTGAAGTAGAAGACAGAAAAAAAAGGGTGCGAGAGGATTGCAGTGAACAATAAACACAAGGCTGAGAAACTCTTGTCAGAAGTTTACAGAGTGCTGGATGTCTGGAAAAAGCAAAAACCTGTTTTGACTGTTTCAGCAGCTGTTCCTACCAGCTGGTTTTGTACTCTCTAAATCTTGCCCTCCTCCCCCCAAGCCTTCCCCAAAGTGTACTATAGTGAATCATAACTGGTAACTCCTCCAGCTGTAGATGCAGTTTGAGCTGAGGAAAGCTAATATCCTCTGGTGTTTCTAGTTTTTGGCTGGAAATCCTGTCATTGAAAGACAGTCTGCAGGCTCCTGCTTTTTCTAGAATAGCAAGGTCCAGCAAAGAACATGCAGCTTGCACCCACAGTCTTACAGAGGAATACAATAAAACATCTCCCTGAAAGATGGAAGCAAACCCAACAGGAAAACTGTGGCTGGTCAAAGTTACATCTCTACCAAGAAATATTTTTTTCATGTTCACAATTAGCAAAGCTAGGCCAGCAAAAACTTGATGTTGTGGGTCATGCTTTAAACACTAGTGACATAAGCCCAGCAAACTTAATTTCCCATTTTCCATAACATCCTTTTCAAGTTAGATATTGCTGTTTTGTAGTGCATTCAGTAGAGCATCACTGGCAATCTGCCATTCAAGATTTTGTTTAAGGGCTTTACTGAAAGAATAACCTGCCCTTTACAGCATTAACTGCATGTGCATGGGACTACTGTCACGACCTGGAAAATATCACTGGCATGATGTTAGTAGGTTATTATCCATGTGGTTTTTCTAGACTATATTGTTATCACTCTGTAGTTTAAAAATGCTAATAATACTTAAAATCTTACTTGTACTTCATTTTTTTACATGGTTCATGTGCTTTGTATTCCTGTAAGCTTGGACAATGAATCTAAACCAACAGATTTGTTTAGTGGGTTTTTTGGGGATTTTGCTTTTGATATTTTTGTTGTTGTTGGGTTTGGGTTTTTTTTTGTTGTTGTTTGTTTGTTTGGTATTTTTGTTTGTTTTTATTTTGTATGTTTGTTTTTTGTTTTTCTTTAGAGTCAGAGTCCACTGTGTTAAATTTATTGGAAAAAATGGGCCCAGAGACTAAAGTGTTCATTTGTCTATGTCATTAGCTATTCAGGCTATATGGTTCGTGCCAGTTTTTAAAAAGGTGCTGTGTTAACTTCTATAGAGTATATGGGACTACAGAGAAAAACACGTACGTAGCTCCATCACTGTGAAGTGTTAAAGATGTACACAAGAAAAAAGTTGCTTATTTAACACTTCAATAATTATCTCATTTACTAAAATTGCCATCAAAGCTCTGAAAAGCAATGCTATTCCTTTCAAAACCTTTTTTTTTTTTTTTACTTTCAAAATATATTTTAATATATCTTCAATATATGATATGATTAAGCAAGGCCTTCAGCATAAAACTTACATCTTAAATTTAAAATTGTAACGTGCATTTTCAGGACTTAAACCAAAATTACTTGCTGAGATCAGGGTACATTTAATATGGAATAAAAAAGTAACACTTTAGAGTATAATGAAAGCCAAAGCTTAAGGGCAGTTATTGCAAATTCACTCTTAGGCCTTGACTGGGGCTTGGGCCAATACGATAGCCTTTGAGGTCAAGTTTTGACCTGAAGGGAGATTTTTTCTTTTCTCTAGTGCTGCAAACTGTACAAACCAGCAATAGCAAACTGCAAATGCATGCTCCCAATCCTCTGCTTATATGCATGTATATTTCCAGCTGGATGCAAGTCAATAAGTAGCTGATAGTAAATTGGATCATGGTAACATTTCCAACTACAAGTCAGAAGAACAATTTATTTTTTATGTTCATGAGGTGTATGCAGATGATCAGTTTTCTGTTGGAATGATGTGTTAAGGTACAGTTGTTCCCTGGGCTGTCCAGGCAAGAAGTTCAGGGCTGCTGGCATGTGAACTCACTGCTGTAGGCAACATGGGCTGGGTTTTTCTAAACCTTCCCCAGTACTTGTAGCAAAGTGTGATTCTCTTCCTTTGAGCTCTATGTCTGTAAGATCATGAGATCTATAGCATCATGTGAACTAAGAATTAATGTGAAAAAAACAAATCAATAATACACAGTGCACTCATGTAAGCAAGCGACCACCCAAAACTTAGGCTATCTTGGGCACAAGTTTTATCACCAGTTAATGTAAAAGTCTAATGCATCCTCTTCCTGCTAGTTTTGTCCCCTCACAGTTGACAGGATGTACTAAAAATAGTCTCCAGCCTATAGATATCTAAACAATGAGACTATTGATACAATTTTGGGAGCAGGAATGTTACCCTGGACTATTTATTGACAATGAGCAGCAGCAGGAGGCAAAATCAGATGTAGGTGTAGCTTAGTAAAAATTTCTCCTGAGGTTAGAATATATTTTCTTCCTCATTTTGTTTTTAGAGAACAGTTGAGATAGAGTAGAAATGTATTTCACCCTGAGGAGTGGAGTAGTTTGTTTTAAATTTCCATGGTAATCTGTACAAAGTTTAGCAATTTGTCTAGAAAACCTGAAGGATAACTGAGCTCCAGCATGCAGAAATTACTGGAGTTTCAAGTTATGTTTGGGACTACTATAGCTGTGCCAGTTATGGCACCTGATTAAGACTGTAAGTCCTAATGGGTATGAGTAAGTTTACCCTAAAAATAGGTGAGTTGGTCATCTTCTAAAATGTGGTAAAGTATAGCTGAGTATCTGTACTCATCTTAGGGCAGAGGGCAAGATTCTGCTTTCTTAAATATGTTTCCTGCACCAGTCTCTGTTGAAGAAGTTTATGTGCATTCCACCTGCTGTATTTTTACTCCTTGCACTGGGGAGAATTAAGTCTTGCAACCTCTATACCAATGTCCCCAACAAAGGCTACAGCTGAGATCTTTGGCCATTTCCCACCAGTGCAGGTCCATGGCTGTGGTGTGTCAGGCCATTATTAGAAGTGTAAAAGAAGTGGGGGGGCACATGGGAGCAGCAGCTGTTACCTGCTAGACCTGCTGGAAGGATGTGAGGAGTCCAGGCAGGAAGAAAAGCTGTGGATCTATGGCCATGGACCAAATGCAACTCATATTTGAGCAATTTACAAGAAAGGCAAACTGGCTTCTTTCCCCATCATATTATAAAATTGGATATAATCTATGTTGGAATGTATTGTCTGAACTGTATTTATGTTTTTCGGTGAGCGGGAGATAGAAAACATGTTTTACTATGAAAAGCACTGTGTGACCTCATAGTGCTATTTACATGCTTATTATAAATGGCATAGCCTGTTGCATACTAGGAAAAGAATGCAGATTTTTCACCACTGCATTTGTCATACAGATTATAAGCCCTTGGCAAGTCCAGGCAAAGACTGCTAGTACTTTTATGAATAACACAGAACTATGTGTTTTAATTGTCTTGTTACAAATATTTTTCACTATTTCAGGAAAATGAATGAGCTTCCTCTTAAATAACATTTGCTGACTCTCAGAAGGAAAAAGATTGTTGGTCTGCACATCCTGTAGCTCTTATCACCAGCCGCTACTTTGTCTAAGGGTTGGGTTGGTTTTTGGGGTTTTTTTGAGCTCAGGCTTTCTTTTGTTCCTGTGTTACCTTCTGCACAGTCCTCTGTGCATTCACCATTATATATTTTTCTATTTCTAGTAGGTCAAAAATATTGTCCCTCTGACATGGAGGCTCACAGTCTTAAGCCACGGAGGCTAGCCTATGTGGCATGCAAGCTTCTTATCATCCATGATGTGAATACCAGTGTTAGGGAACAGAGGAAGAAAGATATTTGAGAATTTGGTGTAGGGACACAAGCAGTTGCAAACCAGAAGCCTCCTCTCAGCAGTTCTACTCCCAAATTTGCTTAAGTCATGAGACTAAAGAGAAGCAGTGCATGATGTGCCCCGAAGCCTATCTCTAGCCGTGACTAAGCACAGCTTGATGCCACATCACACAACTCAGGCAGGAAGTTTTAGGGCCCCTCCTTGACCAATGCAGTAGGCATAAAGGCTGACCTTAAATGTCATGAATTTTCTTTCCAGGCAAGATAGTAGAAAACTCGGTTATTTGGGCTATAAAACAATAATTGGGATGTAAATGAAATTGAATTTTGGAAGCAGCCTAAAAAAGGGAATTTGACAGAAGGGATTTACAGCTCTGTGCTGGATTTCAGTGCTCTTTCCCTTCTCCTTTTCTAGTTGTTCAAGGGTTTTACTATGGTGTGTATCAAAAATATGCTTCTAAGCACTTGTCTGGTGAATTATTCCTTCATGATGAAGTGTGCCTGAAGCATTCTACTCTTCTGCTCTCCGTAGATAGAATGGCCTTTCTGGGGAGTGGATCCGAATTGTGATGAAAAGACTGCTTGAGAGAGTCTTGTGGTGTGTCTTAGAGATGGTGATTCCACTTGACCTCATCCCCTCTGGCAGTGCCTTTTAGAGCTCAAGGTTTTCATTCAGGAATACTTAACCTCTGATTCTCACATGCTTTGCTGTGGTCTCTGTATCAGCATGCAATGGGTGACGTTCCACTAGGTCAGCATGAGGAAGGAATCCAAGTCATGGGCTACTTCTTGCCTTCTACCCTAGGGAAAACTAATCAATTCCCAGGTCAAGTGGCAAAAATCACAATGAAAACAATAACAGTGATGCCTGTTGAGAGGTTCTGAGCTAAATAAAATGATTCTTCACTTTATTTAAAGCTGTATGCAGGACTGCGAGTATTAGAAAAGCAGATGAATTAACTTCAAAAACATGTTTGAGAACATCTGAGTTCTGAAATGGTCAGATACTACCTGCAAGCATCTACTTTTTTCCCTGTCTAATGGAAAATAGAACTTTCCTAAGTAATAATTGTCATGAATCATTTAATACAGGGATTTGCTTGGCAAATATGCATTTATGGTTTTTTCATCAATAATAAGGCCCATTGTTTTCTGCTGTGTTTTTTTTTTTCTTTTTTTTTTCCTCCTTTTTTGAAGAACTGCTAACAAGAAGAAATTTATTTTTTTTTTAAGTTTTCTGAGTGGCATGTCACATCTGACTGCCTCCAGCGTGTTGATTCCAATAGCCATGTGAGTAGTAGCATGGTCCAGAAGTGCCATGACAGAAGGACATATTTTAATACATCATTTGGGAAGTGTGAAAAGGACAGCACTCTGTGGAACAGACAGTCAAAGAACTTGGGTTTTTAATGACAGAATAACCTTTCGGCAACCATACCTATTGTTCTTGGAAAGAGTTGGGGTAGGGAATGTAGCTATTAGAATAAGTTGAAAAGTGAAAGAGATTTTTACTCTTGCAATTTCCTTTCCATTCTTCATCTCTTTCTTGACATATTCACTCACTCCCATATTGGTAATGCCTTTTACAACTGGAGTTGCCATCTGTTTAGAAAAAAACCCAAATTAAATAATGACCTCAAACAAAAGTTGCTTTGTGTGCATGTATTAGATGCCCAAAAACAGCATCTCCAGTAAGTCCAGGACACAGGAGACCTAGTAAAAATGTGAAAACTCGTTTGCATATGCCCAGATTAGCAAGCTGAATCTTGTGTGCTAACCAAAAAATCAGCATGGCCAAGTGAAAAATGAAGAGGAGGCAGCCTCTCACCTCTTAAAGCTCATGCAAGTCAGTGAAAGTTACTTGCACTTGAGCTGTTCTAATACACAGGCATATGTGTAGTTTAGAAAGCAAGCTTTGATGTTGGGGGATTTTTCTCTGCCTTGCAAAATATCTGTCATGCAAAGGGCAGCAAAGAACTGTGCCAGTTCCAGCAGTGAGGTGGAACTGCCCTCAAGCTGGGTAATCATCAGGACATTTTGAATAGACCTGAATGTCCAGCAGTGGACAAGGAGGATGTTGACCCGCTGCAAGTTGCCTTAGCTCGTGTCAGCTATTCCCAGAGATTTACCCAAGCCTTATCAACAGCGGCCACTTCCTTCAATTCTTGTAGAAATTTAGTTTGGGGAGGAAAACTTATGGGTTTGCAGCTTTGGAAACCAACAAGTCATTTTGTTTATGAAAAGCAGAATCAAGCATCTCTTTGCTATGTTACCAATGCAGTTTTAACAGAAACAAGACAAGATAGTAATTCAGTTTTTATACTCCATCATATGGCATGTGGTAGTAGTGTTTAACACATGCACATTTAAAGGGAATTCATTGCAGAGCATAAATGTCATTTACACAATTCCATTTGTTTCTGATAGCTACAATCTGGCAGCATTTTAATGAATGATAAAATTAATATCTCACCAGTCAGTTTTGTAGGCTTTACCTCTTAAGGTTGCAGTCTTGCTTTTTCTCCTAAATGACTCCATTTCTGTATTCAGAAAGGGGAAGTTTGTTTTGAGTCTCGCAAGTAGTCAGCAGCTGCAGCAGGGAAAAAAAATCTCTTTCAAGCATTAAAACTGTTTTGGAGTTGTTTTCGCAATTTCTCACTTTCTTTGACTTCCCTTCTCTCATGTTGTTACTGTCCCCCCTTACCTTACCATACTCTAGTGAAAAAACAGCTTATGGTAAGCTGTGTGCAAACTACAAACAGAACACTTCACACCTTGAGGCAGCTGCCCATAAACATCTGGGGGGTTTCTTTCTTATCTTTGTAAAATTTTTTTTTTAACCTTCCTGATGGCTCGAAGATACTGCAGATTTTATTTCAGAGGGTCCAGAATACATAGCAGCTCATCAGCAATCTTCTTTTGAAGGCATGTCATATCATGACGGTGACCTCTGTCATAACGATTTTGTTCTTTGTGACTACTGTCTGGGCTTGCAAATGAAATAAGGCCGTTGAAGATTTATACTGCGCTGTTAGCAGTCCTTCTAAGGTGGCAGCAATTGCTCACAATCACAGAGCAACAGCAGCCAGAGTGCAAAGTTGGGCTTGTTTTTCATCCTTTGTTAGTACCTCTTTAATGAAGTAGTCAAGAGAGATTCCAGACGATGAGGAAGATTGTTGTCTTTGGCATCAGGAGCCAAATTATTACAACAACTACTGAAAAAGAAAGCTGTGGAAATACAGCTCTTTCATGTGGGCAAGAGCAGTAAGATCAAACAACAGAAGTCAGTTGTGAACCAGTGGACAAGCATATTCATAAAACTGAAGAGAGAGGGGCCCTCAGTTTCTCCTTGTGTCACTGGAATTCTTTATCTGTTTCATGGCACTGAAAAATAATAAGAGGTCATGGAAAAAAGGTATCTCAGCTGTTTGCTGCTCTGTTCCATTGATGAGAAGGATGAATGGGAGGAGCCCCCTCGGAACTGGTGACTGAATTTGACTCATTGTATTTACTTAATTTTTTTAAGTCCTGGGTACAGTGGTGATTTTAGCAGTTTACTTAGAGCATGCAGGAACTAGGGATATTCTGTCAGAATTGCTGAGTTATGCCTCAGCCACTTGGTCCCCATGAGATTTTGGTGTGCTGAACATTTCTGGTTCTCAAATAAACCAAATTAGGCAGAATTGTGGAAATGTTTCTCAGTGCATTTTCTTTTTATTTATCAAATTTGTATTTTAAAATCTGGCTTCAACTGTACCCACCATTTCCTTTTATGGGACAATACGCTATCACACTCTTTTCCAACATGTGATTTGCAAGTGATTGCTTGCTTTCAGTGAGGCTGGAACATTAACTTGGATACCCATAAAAGTAACATTTAAAAGATAAAACAACTGTGCTTCAGTGGAAGGGAAAAAAGGTTTTTGGTGCAATAACATACAGTATCCTCTGAACATGTCTTTCACTAAATCCAAGGCCTTTGTTTTGTTGCAACAAGAATGCAAATTTTACATTTTTTTTAGTCTCTTGTGAAGGCTGTGGATGAGGAGTTGGGAATTAGGCATTTTATTGCAAGACTGTGATAAATATTTTCAGGCATATATAGAAAAAAGCACAGCATGTTGCCATGTTCTTATACTAGCTAGAGTCTCAAGAACACTATAAATCATCATCACAGGGCTGCACAAGCCTGTATAGAGACAGGATTAATGACTCTGGCAAAGTGCAATAATGTGGTTCATCCTTTTCAGACTCCAAGTTGGGGTCTCTGTTTAGCTCCATGTTATGTGAGCTACTTGTGTCCCTAATTGTCATATAATTGTTCATAGAGTGATTTGGAAGTGTGGTGTGCTGTGGGTGACTGGAGTCATTTATTTTTGTTCCAAAGTATGGATTTGAAATATGAGTGAATGGAAAGGAGACTGGGACTTAGGCCCATATCCTGCAGATACTTCTGCAGATGTAGCAGATGAGTAGGCATGCTTATATGTAATCATGTGCATAAATGTTTACATGAATAGTGCTTCACTTTCTATTTTTAAAGAGTGGAGAAACTTTCAAATTATTGTCTTTCTCAATTCAATTCACATATTACAAAATTTTAATACCTTTTCTTTATAGCTTCTTGAAAAATCTGCTTGTAGCTCAAAAAGTCAGTTTAGATTTATCACAGTAGCCAAGGAACTAGAATAGAGCAGTGAACATTGTATAGTTCTAAATAAGTAGTGCAGATACCAGAATTATTAATAAAATAATTTTTGTCAAGTGGAAGTCAGAATTCAGATGCATTTCAAGGAAGAATATATATAATATACTTCCTAACTTTTTAAATAAAAGCCCTCAATACTAGAAAATACTTGAGACACACAAGATGCACGTAAGTTTCCCCCTTGAACTTCAAATTATTGCAAATTGCATTGTAGTATTCCATTTGGAACATCACAAGTATGTGAACATGGTGGACTGCCCCTGGCTGGATGCAAGGTCCCCATCAAAGCCATTCTATCACTGTCTCCTCAGCTGGACAGTGAAGAGAAAAGATATTGAAAAAACCTCCTGGGTCAAAATAGAGGCAGCTTAGTAAAGAAAAAGCTGCTTGTAGAATCAGAGGAAAACAAAAGCTGTGGTCTCTATTTCCCGTCAGCAAGCGATGGCCAGCTACTTCCCTGGAAGCAGTGCTTCAGTACATGTAGTGGTTGCTCTGGAACATAAGGAATACCCTGGGATGAAGGCTATAGTTCCTCCTCTTCTATGGCTGCCTCTGCTTTGTACATAGGATTGCGTAAAGTAGCTAGTTCTGTCAAGTCCCTTCTTCCAGTAAAAGTGGTCATAAGTATCAGTCATTCCTTGGACGATAAAGGTCATTATCATTATGCTATTAAGTAAATGTACCAGTTTTTCATCATACTACATTAAACTGAGAAAAGTAGTGTATTTTAAGCCTTTTGTCAGAACTGATTATGGGGATTCATTTTCTCTGGTGGTTTGAATCAAATATGTATGTGTAAAAAACTCTAAATTTCATTTGTGGGTTGAGGGGAAGGCAAATATTTGTAAAATGTATTTGGTTTTAAATATTAGGTTTTCAATGGAGGAATTTGATGGCATGATTTATTTTCCTACAGATAATTTTTCAAGATATGAAAGATAATGGAAACTAGCAGATTTGAAGCAGTAAAAGTATGAACTACAATAAGTAGACATGTTGCCTGAAATTTACAGAGGACCCAGAGGAATTAGCTAACTCCATTGAAAATCCTGGCCATTGTATATTATATCAGCTTTTTTTTTTCCTAATGTGCCTTCTGTGACTCATCATTATTAAAACAGTTCATCTGGTAATTCAGTAAGGACAATACATCACATAGATTTTTTTTCCTACAGGCCTACAGGGTGATAATGACAATGTGGGGTTGGTTTGGGGGGAAAAGCATAAATTTACAGATCTGTCTACAGGAGAGAGCAGAGCTGAGGCTGGCTGAAGGGAACAGTAACAGTTCTGTCTATAAAACACTCATAAAAAAAAAATCTGTCTCAGTATTTTTTTAAAAAAAACATTGAACCAATAGGAGAGTGACAGAAAAATGAATCAATATTTACTTCTGGTATCAATCCATCTAAAGGAAGAACATGTAGCCAGAAAAAAGAAAGAGGACTTGGGCTGGGTTTTGATTTGCGTTTATCAAAATACTGCTGAAGAACATGCCCAAATTCCGATATACTCTAATGAACTTTGGAAGACAGCAGAAACAGTAGGAGAGGGAAAGAGAAAGCCAAGGAGGGCAGAGAAGCAAGTTACAGGAATGAAAACTATTTTCAGAATTGGATATCCAGGGAAAGAATTCTACTCATACAGAGGACAGGGAAAAACCAACGGATGAAAAACTTTTTTATTTTGTTGTTGATACTGTGAAGATATTTAAGTTATTGGTGTGTAATAGGACTAAAATCTTGAAAGTTTCAAGGCATGCAATGTAACATATATGTTTATCAGTATATATAATATTTACATTTTATTTTCATGTTCTGACTTTACTAGAAAGGATTTTCTTTCAATGAAATATTTTTGAAGAAGGAAAATCCAAATTAGAAATTACTGCCTGCCAGATAAGAAGAGTTAAGCAGATGGCCAGCTACTGCAGAAAGCTTAGAGAAAAATACCTAGTGTACAGACTTGGAATTGAAGGAGTGATCTTTTGTTTGTCTGCAAGGTTAAAACCTTAACTGGAATTCAATTGTATTTACCTACTATTACTTAAAATAGTTCTATTCCTGCTGTGAAACTACTTTCAAATGACGTCTTTCTAATATCAATTAAGATGGCTATAATCTGTAAGTCTTAAAACATATTAAATCTCATAATTGCCACTGTTTCCCCCCTTTCCCTAAGATGTAAAATCTGTCAAAAAGATTTCTGCTGTGAACTCAAACACATGACTGTGTTTGAGGTATGCACTACAGTTTCCTATGCTTTTCTAAATAGTATTATTTCTGCTGGGTTAAAGTGTGTACTGTCTTCTGAAAATTTTCAGGGCAGCAGAAATCTAGGTAGTAGTCAGTTTCAACATCACTTCTGAAGCCACAATTCCAAAACCTATGCCACCTTCCTTTTTTTTTTTTTTCTTTCCAGCTGTGCAGATTTCTACCTGCCCACAGTTTGAAATACGAGTAGTTTCAACATAACAGAAGGCACATATTATTTAAAACCAGTTGAACTGTGGAAGTCATGAAATTCAAGGCTTAAACTGCCCTAGTCTATGCTGTCTATTGGACCTCTTAAAAAAGACTGCGAGAGTGTGTTTGTATGTCCTCCATAATTTGCTGTGATTTGCATTTCTCCTGAAAACAATGCTGGTGCAGTGAACAGGTGTGTGTTAAGGACTGGTTTATAGTGGTGTGCTGTAATTTGATGTAGTGTACCTGCTTCTATTTCTTGTGAGCTTGAGTGCTTCTAGCAAGTAGTATAATAGAGAGTCCTATGGACTTCAGTGAGCCTTTGAATAAGACTCTCAGTCCCTTATTTAGGCAAATGTTTAAAGATAGATTTGACAGTAGCAGGAGTGTCACCATGTACTTAGTTGTCAAATGTGTTTTATATTTACTTGGCTAAAAGTACAGCATTGCACTACATATTGCTTCCTCTTTCTCCACCTCCCCGCACTCCTGAAAACTGGCAGGCCAAGTAAACTGAGATTGTAAATATATATGACATTTTTGTGAAAAGATCTTGCTTAGAGGATGAAGCTGCTACTTCACAACACAAAGCATTTGAGATCTTTATCATCAAACTTCTGGATCATTTAATGATTTATATAATTTCATTACTGGATTGATTTCCCAAATGCATTTGTGAGTGTGTATCTCTCACTAGTAATTCAAACTAGCTTGCTGATGTTACCCTACTCACCTTTGCTTCCAAGTGCACAGGACAGGAAATATATATGTATCTGTGTTGTGGAACTGTTGGCTTTGGATAAAGTTATTGTCTTTGACCCTGTAGAAATGTGTCGGTAGATACTGTACACCTATATGCTTTAATCACTCAACATTAGTTTATTTGCAGATACAGTGTGTAAATGAAAGTTTTTTATATATGCAAAGTGATTCCTGTATTAACTTCTTTATCATCATTCGGAAGTGAAAATAAAACTAATGTTTTATCAACTGATTGTTCTCTGTTCTGAATTACCTTGGAGTAGTATAAAGCACTGAGGTATCAGTGTATTTATCTGTGATTACAGAGGAGGATCTAGAAGATAATAGATGCAGTGCACAATGGCAAAAGTTAGGGAATGTTTTGCGTGTAGTATTTCAATTGCTTAGATGGATTCCAAGAGTACATAGTGAAGTACCTTGGTTAAGTTGTATATCCAAAGCAGACAAAATTGCCAAATACAGTCCACCTTTTTTAATGTTTTTCAAGTGAAGATCAGCGCAACAAGAACACTAGATTAAACACTGTTCTTAGTTTTGTTACTAATTGGTCATTTGGGTTTTGAACCACAAAGTTTTTATTTGAGGAAGGGGATTGTGTAGGGTTGCCGGGGGAGGAATAAATAGTAGTTGACAAGAAATGTCTGAAAATAAGCTTGATGGTGTCAGGGTAACTAAGTGTATTAGTAACAGCTGCTTTTCATGTATGCCAAACAGGATCCCTGACTATCAGCTATCGACTTTTCTAACAGACATCTGGACTCCCAAATATGATATGCAGCAGCCCATTAGTATTTTGAACAAGATCTCATATTTCTTCTTCTGGAGATATATGAGAAACTGCAATTCTGGTGACCTCTAGGAGACCTGTATGACTTAAGCACCCAGGATCTCATATCTTCCTTGATAATTGTTTTTCTGATTCATATCTCCCTTGAAAATTGAAGATATTAGCTGGTGTCAATCATGTGTGACAGTGGTACTCTCTATGGTCTGCATTAGAAATCAGTGATGTGAAGTCAGCCTGGCCTGTCACACAGGAGATGGTTCTAGGGGATGGAAAGTGGAGGGATTCTGTCTCCAGGTCCCTGCTTGATAATCCCAATTAGTAATGAAAAACTTGTTGAATTGGAATCTGTGCATAAATTGGCTAAGTTTTTAGCATAGAGCATGTACAGCAGAATAGTATCAAAATACTTTAAAAAAGTCGTTTACAGCAGCTACTTGTTTAAATACTTTTCTTATTCAGTGCTAAAGGAGTTGCACCAGAACAGAGAAACATGAGTAGCTTTCCCGTGGTTGTACCTTTTGGGGCAATCAGCAAACTCCCTTCTTGGGCCGAGACCCTACTCAGAAAAAAATTGTGTTGACTCTGGCACAGTTGTGTATCTGTAGCTCTGGGAATAAGTCTGGGAACTTGTCCCTGAGTGGCATAGAGGATTTGCATTCAATTTTTATGAACCCTCATAAGGCCATTGTTCTCCAGTTTCTGATTGATTGTCTTTATGTAATAAGGACAACTGATACAGACTTGTCAGAGTGACTGAGGAAGGTCAGCTGCAACTGGTTCAGTTTAACACAGGCTGCTAAGGTTGCAGGATGAATTATGTTTTGTTGTATGCTGCAAAAAACACATTATTTAAGTGGGTTTATTAACTGAGGCCTGATGAATTGTGCTTTCTCCCTCTAAATCTTACTCTGTTGTACAGTAGTCCTAATCTCAGTTTAACTCAAGTTGATTGATGTCCTCTGGCTGCAGTCTCTTTGTCAGTTATGGAGGGTTGATGTGGAATAAACATTTTCAAAGATCCATGATTAGGGGTTCTCATGAGGAGGGGTGTAAATTTTCAGAGCAGGTAATCAGTCACAACTCAGATTGAACAGGATCCATAAGTATTCAACATCTCAGAAACCTAAGCCCAAGTGTTTTCTTGTGGGTACCTGGTATTATTCATTATTTGTGCTGCCACAGAGCAGGGGTAGGAAGGTGAGAGACCATGGGCTCTGCATTAAGGTCATCTTAAGCCCTGCAACTTAACTTTGTACAATCCCCAGGTCAGCTGCATTTTATTATTTAAAGGGTCATGCTGAAGGCTATTTTGATGTGGTTGTGACAGTGCTGTCTGAATCACCTGTCTAACTTCTGCAATAAAAAAATTTCTCACTTCTGCCAGACCTCCTCGGTCACAGACCCAGAGCCCATTGCATCAGCCCTCCACAAAAACAAAACACCAAAAGAACAGTTCTGCAGGAAGTAAAGTAGTGTAGGGCACACCCTTGCCCCCAAGCCAGAGTAGAAGGAGGAGGAACTGAGCACAGTTAATCTCAGATGAGATTCCAAAATGTCTTTTCATGGAGTCCTTTTTATTCCTTCCTCTGCCTAGCCCCCCTGTGCAGTTCAGTGAAGGTCCCCACACCATCTCCAGAACCTCCCAAAACTTCCACCCGTTCTGGAGTTCCCCACTGATCCCAGCCACAAACACACTCCTTGAGCCATACACACTGCCAACCTCAGCCATTGTAGTTCCTCCCAGGTATTTCTGCTCACTGTCTCTTCCAGTCACAAATCCCTGCCCATCTGCACCATCTTCCCAATGCCAGCCTTCCTCTTGCATTCCTCTTCAACTTCATGTCTGGGTCCCTAGAGTCCTACACCTGTCTTAACCCTCTGCTGCTTTGCTGCTGCTACTATACTTCTGGGGGCCACTGCTGCTCTGTATGTGAGACCTCACCCCCCTGTGAACTCTCTCTTGACCACCTCCATTCTGGGCTTCCCTTCCAGAAGAAAACTCTGCCTCCTGCTGTGAGGCTGTAAAAAGCCCAAGTACCAACTGCACCCATGAAAATCATACAAGACAGAAATCAGAAGACTTGGAGATTCTCTTCCTGTTTGCTCTGCTTTCTGTTCATTGTCCACCTCAGAGAAGCTTGTTTGATGGGCCAGTTGTCTCTGTGAATCAGGTGATTGAATACTTGAGGCTCTACAGCTATCCCAGCTTTAGTTTGTCTCTATTTTGATGCTGGAGGATGGAACCCTGCACCTAAACTGCGGGTCCTCATGACACCACATCTCTTCTTAGTCCACTAGTTATGTTGATTGCTCAACGTAGTCTCGCATGGCTACCCAATTTGTGAGTGTTCTTTGTAGCCTGAGCCTTTCTACTGCAGCCTTGGGTCTGCATGTCCACTGGACACTGCCACTGCTGGGACAAAGAACTACACAGCCCTAATGTCTTAAAAGGAAGGGACTCTTCCAGATTGAAGGGATTTTTCTTTTTCCCTTGATAAAAGGACTCTTAGAGCTAACTTTGCCTAGCAGTTCTTCACACCAGTAGTGAAAACAGCAGCTATTTATGACTGGAGCACAGACAGAGAATGGTTTGCCTTTTCTGAGTATGACTATAAATGTTGTAGTTTTCAGGGCTTTACCACTCAGCTGGTTTCAGCACAAAATGTCCCCAGATGTGGCAAGAACTACTGCCCCATTGCAAGCAGTTCCTGTTTTCCAAGAGTGGCCAGATAAATTTGCTTCTCCCCAGTGCATAGGAATGGGCTGCATTGCCTTCTCTGCTGTCAGGTGGCTAGGCTCACCAAAAGCATAATAATTCTGCCTGTGTGCACTTAAATTTATAGTTCTAAGGGTATTTTTGGTGATATGATTGATTTTCCAACTCTCAAAGCAGAGAAACTGGAAAATCATTAACGGAAATCTTGTCAGGGAAAGAGGCTTCCTAAGTGGATGAAGAGAGAATTCCTAATGAAAGATGTGTTGTTTCCCCTTTTTTTTAGCTGAACAGGTTTAAATTGTGTTGTAATGTCAATTACTCTTATAATCTAAAATCTGCTGTTAGAGGTGGGTGATAGGGGGCATATTTTTGAGAAAGGTGACACTCAAACTGGCTTTTTCTTTTAATCAGAAGGATTAAGCTTTATTGCTGTGTGGAATTGCTTTATTGCTGTGTGGGAAAAGGTTCTGGGAAGCTTATTGCACTCTGCCTGTACAGCATGGCTCCATCTTTTTGTGACACCTTGTGACTACAGCATTTCCATCTGCACCGTTTCTCTGTCATTATAGAAACTTTTGGCGACAGACCTGTCCGTATAGGAGAATAAAAAGTTTAACTGTATAAAAATGAATCATGAAATAGATAGTGGTTAAACTTCCATTAAAATAACAAGATTGATAAATCCATGAATTGCTTCTTGCAGACAAAGCTCTGAAAAAACCCAAAACAATCCTGCCTGGATTTAAGTACTGTTGCATAATCCATGTGAGTGTGTGTTAATTTTAGAATGAGAGGTGATGTTTTGTGTGCTGTCCTCCTTCACCCTGTAAATAATGTATGAAATTGTGAAGATAGATGTTAAGAACAGAATGCTGCTACCAATAGGGAAGAGGCTATTGTATGGAAATTGATGTAGTTTAGACGGTGGGTCTGGATTCCTGTGTTTGTTGCTGGCATCCATGCTGAGAATATATGTAACATGTTCTTGCTACAAAGCCTTTTTGCATTTCTAGAGGGACATGAAGGAAAGAGTGTAATAAGATTAACTTTGAAATAGAAACATTCTTGTAGACATTGATTTTCATTTCTTTTCAAAACTCCAAGGGAAAAAAAAAAAGAAAACAAAAAAAAGTACCATCAAAAAATGGAATTGAATGTAGTAGATGAGTTGAGAAGCTGACACTGGGAAAGGGAGGGCAGAATTTATTTTAAAAGGCCCCCTTGCTTTACAGCACTGCTCTCAGCATCATCTCCATTCCAGTCTGTGACCCTATCTGGTCTCAGACATGACTTCAGTGGAAACGCTGTATTTTCAGCAATATTCCATACCAAGTAGATCTTTGTTTTGTGTTATTTTATATTTCTTCTGTGTAGCAGGAAATTTAGCCATAATTCTATATGATAAATTTATTTTTAAGTTGTCTTAAAAAATAAATGTTCCTGTTCGGTATTGCTGTGTTCTTCTGTTCAGCTTTTCTGTGCTAGCAGAATAGAGGCTGGCTAGAAAATCAGATTTAGGATTAGGGTCAGTTTCTAGCTAAATTTGACCTGGATCTCACTGAGCACTGTAGGATTCATTGCTAATTAATAATTTTATCAGTTTTCTTCATAGGATCAGGGTGAACATTGTCCATCAGAGTATTAATTTATTATTTTAGCTAAAGAAGTTTGTGATACAAGCTTTGAAACAGAAACAAAAGTACATTTTATGCATCCTCTCTTTCTACAGAAATTTAAAAATATTGCTGATAAAACCAATAATTATATCATTCACAAAGAAAAAATCCAAATTAATTATTGTCAAGTTGAGATGAAGTGTGATATATTTACAGGTTTCCATACCTATCTATAAAGATATTTAAAAGGTCTGACTAATGTAATAGATTCAGCAAATGAATAAGAACTGTTCTGTTGAAAAAAGGTGCATGTTACTAATTTGAGCATTCCATACATCTCTGAACTGGTTTAATTTTCAGACTTGCATCTAGCTTTCAATAATAGTTACCCAATTTATTTCAAGTAATTATCCCATCTTTGAATTCCCAGTTATCATGTACCTTCTCTAATATTGTCTTGTCTCATTGCATAAAGTCTGTGCATTTCAGAAGAGTGGTTTTGCCATTTGATGTGGTTGTTTTCTTTGTGGCAAGTTTCTGTAGCACAGGGTCTCTTCTGCATGGGTGACTGTGTTATGTTTGTAGGTGTACATACTGTTCTCAGTTTTACCTCTGGTAGAGTTAAGTGCCTTTGAAACACAAGAGGAGTTTTTTAATGAGTCTTAATCTCATTATCTGCTTTTATCTGATCCTATCATTGCTTGTTGCCTACATCATAGGAAAAGAAAAGTGCTCTGGAAATCTTGTTCTGAAGTGTGGAATTGGTGTGAAATCAATCTTTCTTCTTAATGCGAAGCTGACAGAGACGGAAGGGGCTGGATTACAGATCAGAAGCAGAGTGCACATCTGGCTTTGGTTTGGGGTTTATTGGTTTGCTTTTCCCAAAGCTGCATGGTTAAAGGATTTCAGTTTAGTTATAATTCTTATTAATGACAGTGTTAATTTCTCCACTGTAAATTAAAGCTCTGGTTCCTCTAAAATTATGAATCTCTTTTTGGTTTATCCATAATGCCTGCTAAGCATTAGCTATAGCAATTTTTGTTATTACTTTCTCTAGTTGTGCTCAAGCATAAAGTGCAACAGAAATTGCTCAGCAAATGTCTGTGACAACAGTAGGTTGTAATTGCTTAATCAGGCAAATGTATAGTAATTTAACAAGTGAGATATTTTAGCCATCCTTGATTTAATTATGTGCTGTATCTGTTTGAATATCACATGAAGAACTAGAGGGGGGAAATGCATCACAGAGTGGTCAGATTGCTTAGACTGAGTTTAGATTTTCCTTAGGATACAGCTTTAATAAGCCACTTCAAGTAGACTGTTTGCTTTAGGAACTCAAGCATAAGTCACTGTATGAAAGACTGTCATTAATTATTCACAGCAGGTCTCAGTCATTGCTACACAATTGTCCTCACTTCACAGGATGCTGCTTTTCCAAGTGTTTGTATTGCTAGAAATCCTGCTCTTTTTTTTTTTTTTTTTTTTTTTTGTAGGCATGAAGCACTGCAGATTTGCTGAAATGACATATTGTTATTTCCTCCTTGCATGCATAAGCTGTGAAATACTTAGAATCTGCTTAAGTAGTGGGTGTATTCTCTTCTTCCCAGCTATATGCATGGTGTGTGGGGGGACAGGAGGAGGAAGGAGAGGAGAAAAGCAACATGATCCATTTTAATTTAGCAACATTTTTGAATATAGTGAGCTGGATACTCCAAGAAGTTTCTTTTTATGGTACAACAAGTTTCTTTGTATGGTTTGTAAGGAATATGGAAAACGAGTGGAAATCTTCATGAAAAACTTCCCTATTAGGGGCATGTCCATCTATGTAGTGGTCTCTTCTATAGAATGTCCTCCTCTTTCTCCCTCTTGCAATAGAAGAGATGATGCAGAACTTGTGGTAGAAGGGAAGGATATTGCTCCTTTGATTGGGCTGCTCTCATTTTTGCCAAAAATGGTGTTTACACCTCAGAAAGCTGCAAACAAACCTTTCTGCTTCTAAGTCTGCTGCTTGCTGTGTTGGAGTATAGCTCGGGCAAAGGAGAGTTGAGTGTGTCGTTACCTTCAAGATATTTTAGAAGGTTTGAATGCTTTCTAGCCATAAGATGCATGGGGAGATGGTGGAGCTGCACCTGCCAACACAGCTGCATTAGAGCTTCTCACATCACAGTGAAGTCCTACTATTGCAACCTGAATCTAGTGTATAAAACAGACGACACTCTTGTCTTTTTCACTTTTGTAGTTAAGAGGGAAGGCACAGCAGAACTGAGACAGAGTCGTGTATCTTCCTCAGCTCAATGCCTCACACTTCAGATATCCTTTAGGGAGGTCCAAAGGGCTGGAGTCTTGAGCTCTGGGCAAGAAAGAGGGAAATGACAACAGCTTTTTGATCTGAAGTTTCCAGAAGGTAATAATACTTTATGCTACCAGTTTTATGTTCCATAAAATGTATGTCCTGTAAAAATTTGTTATAAATTATTTATTACAGAAATCAGTTATTCTAGAGTTATATTCTCTTCCCCTTTTAGAGAGTATTCACCTTTCTCTGCCTGATGTTTGATCCTTATTCATGAGCAGAATTAATGAAGCAGGTGCATAATTTAATTCTATTTGCACAAGAAATATGTGCCTATAGTGTCCACAGTTCATTCCAATGAGGAAGAGGCATTGAAACAGACTGCTGAAAATGAAAGCTGCTCTCTGCCTCTGGAAGGTGTAAAAATATTTCAATTTTAAACAGAAGAACCTGATTTTGTCGGGTTTTGGCAGTAAATATTGGCAGCAGTCAACCCTGAGAAGCAATTAATTTGCACAATAATTAGTAATCACTTGCCTTTATATGGAAATCAAAGGCTAATAGCCTTTCCCAATCACTGAATGATCTGAATCTTGGTTCCAAAGACAACTTCCATGCCCCAGCTTCAGCCAGGTTAAATTTTCTCTAGCAGGTTTGCTGCCAGACACTGAAGTTGAGTGACAGCTCTTTATTAGCAGCAGGGCTGCAGATCTGCATCTTCTCTTTCACAGTGTTTTCAGTCATACTTTTGTTTATGCTTCAACATTCTACAGTCTGTTTATTCCTGCCTGACAGCATTTCTTTGTCTTTCTGGCAGGTCACAGGTAGATAACTGGGTTTAGTTCAGTGCTTGTACCACGCCACTTTAGTGATACAATTTTAGGATTTTGAAATGCGTTTCAGTACTTGGAGAATGGGAACTGAACTTTTTCAAATATCAATGCACACAAACCACATTAATGATTCATAATTGCCAGGAGACTATGATATTAATATATGGACAGCTATGTATTTTTTAAATGTGTGCAATTTGTTATAGGAAAAAGAAAACAAACTAGGTGCCTAGTAACAAGGCTTCATCCAACCTGCCCTGGATTAGTTTGTATTTATTTTAGATTGACTTCCAGAATGATGTCTCTTGGAGTGTTTCCAAAAATTAATCAATATATATGCTGTGATAAACAGACTGTTTTTAAAATGTCCGTGACCATTTTCCAGTTTCAGATCAGTCATGATAGGCAGATTATCAGCTCTCAGTGAACTCCCAAGCAAACTAAATAATTTAGCACAGTGATGGGGTCAAATTCCCATGATCAGGAGCCTGGCAAAACACAAAGGGATTGCCCAGGACATTTGATGGGAAAAAGCAAGTTCTCCAACCTCCCAGGTTCCTCATAGGGACCTTCTCCCTTCCCGCTTGTCTCAGCTGTACTCTGATGGGCAGCACTGTGGAGTTTGGGCAGGATTTTGCCTAGGGGCAGAAGACAAATATAAACACAGAATAGTAACAGTCACTAGTTACGTTGAATCAAGTGGAATTTTCCATCATTGTTATTGCTTATTGTACATATTGCCAGAGTGAACAGCATCCCTGGCCAGGAGCCATGGTCCTCTGCTCCGGTGCTCACAGGGAACACGAGATGACCCTGCCCAGGGATCTTGTCAGGCAAACACAAGACCACAAGCCAAGACAGACAGACAGACAAAATGGCAAACCCAGGAATACAAAGAAATAATGAGAGAAATCTGAACAAACTGAAAAGCAACGTGTTCAGCAGCCGATAACTCTGATGATGAACAGTTTTGATTTTCTTTCTTCTTCTCTTTTTACCCTTTATTACATTTTTTAACCACTGTTACCATAAAGTAAGTGTTTGATATGCTTCTTAGTTTTTTACTAGCGAAATGTTAATGCTGTAAGTAGATCATTCTCTGTGTCACTTCCTACTAAGTAAATCTTGACACGTTTCCAGAACACAATGCACATGACAGAAAAATGAAAATACTAGTCCGGATGCGGGGAAAACTTGCATACTTGACCTTAAGAGAATGAAAAAGAAGATGAAAACCTCAATTAAAAAAAAGGACATCTGGCCAGTTTGGGTAGTTTTCTCAGGAAAGGGTAGATGATCAAGATTAGGGAAACAAATGTTTTCACCCTCTGCATCCTACATTTTCTCTTCAGTGGCTTGCTTGAATATTTCTCAACATGTTAAGGCTGTGTATGGCGCTGTTGAGGACTGTCACAGTTGTAGAAGAGCTTGAGGACTGTTCTGTTTTGCAAGTGATGTTCTTTCAGTCTTGACAACTTTTGAAAGTAATCCAGCATATATGAAGTATGGAAGGAATATTGCTAGTAAATATTAAGAATAAATTTTGGGGTATTTGCAGAGTTTCCTCTGGAAAAGATAGCAGTGGACTGTTTTACACCAACATTTGTGGGCAAAAAAAAATTAGTCCAAGGACTGTAAGTGATTAAGAGGCATCATACAGGTATAAAAAGGAGAGTTCCCTTTCTCTTTATTTCATCTTTGATGAAAATTGTAGATTCAAATGTTAAAATATTGATTCTTATACCATGGGGAATCTAATAGATCTTATAATTTCTTCAAAATAGTTCTAAAATTTGCTGTAGAAATTTTCAAAAGTGAATTTTCATTTCATGCTAAAAATGATAGTGACTGATATGAATGATACACAAATATAACACCATGGATCTTTTATGTCAGATTCCATTTCAGAAATATCAGTTGCAGTTAGAAATTCTTATTCAATATATATTTGAGTCTCCATGTATAATTAAAAAGATGCTTTACAAGATCCTAAGGGACACTTGATATTGAACCAATAGATACTGTTAGGAAAATCAGAGTCCCCAGTTCTACAGTCTGAGAGAGCAATCTGAAAAGATTATCATTTTCTAAAAATGAGAAATAAAACTTGCTCATAGCTTTCAGCTTCTAACGCTGATTGGTACTCAATGTGTAGGTGTGATTATCAGCATAATAAAAGTCCATTTTGTCTATAAGAAGAAAAAGAAAGTTACTTTGCCCTTGATGATATCACTGCTAGACATGAGTAATCTTTAGGGCTTTATTGAATTTGTGAGCAATCATCTGAAGTAAGTGCACAGAGCTTTTAAAACTCAGTAGAAGTTTTTTAATTATCTTTTTCTTTTTTCTTTTGGTCTTAAACTCAATTCCCTGTGGAGAAAGCGAATATGAAATTGACATTTACTTGTTATTTAAATGTTACTTTCCTGAGAAGTTACAGAAATATTTAATTCTGCTAGGAGTGAAAACGGATCAGTTTGATACCAATTGACTGGAAGAGATAAAGCCACAGTATTACAGCATTGTGAGCATTGTCCAACTATACCTATATAGTCAATTTTAGAAAGCAGTATTTGTCACACATGTCTTATGCTTTGCGCTCTGCTTGTGTATTATTTTCTCCACACTGTATTACTCACAGGAAAAACAAAAAGTTTGATTGATTCTTCAGGAGTTCTACTGCATAGAAACCAGTGCTGTGCCAGATTCCTTCCTGTAACAAGTTTGCATAGCCTTCCCTTTTTCTTAGAGGACTCTGAACCACATATAGACTCTGACTGAGATTGAAGGACTTTCACTAAGGAATGTACCATAGGTATGCTTGGTGCTGGCCCTCATATCAGTTTTGGAATATGGAATTTTCCCTGGGAAAGCCATTGTGGGTGCTTCCGAAAATGGCAGTATTCCCACAGCTCTGCTGATTGATAGCTTCATTATCTGGAACTGGAGTCATCCTAGGTTGAGCGAGAGGGGGAATGACAGTGCTTTGGGGTTGACAGATTTTCTTCAGGGTTAAACTGTAACAGGAGGGGAGATATAGTTGCTGATGTTCAAGGTGCTGTAGTACAAAGGCAACAGCACCCACTAAACTAGGCTGGACCACAAGCTGCCCCTGCACATACTGCTGCTAGCTGTAAGAGGCTGCTCATGCCCAGTGGACTTACTTGAAGGGGAAAATCAAACAAGAATAACCAAAACAAACAAACAAAGAGAGAGATAAAAGAAATATGTTTAGAATTGGTTCAGTGAGTTTCAAAGCTTGGTGAACTCTGAATTACTTTTTGCATAAACCTTTTTCTCAAAGCTCCTCCACATCTGTGAATTTCTTTGGTACTTCTCTCCATGGCTGGAGGCCCGTGGCATACAACCCACATGGCAGTAAGTGGCATTGTTACTAAAGCTGAGCAACTGTGTGTTAAAATATCAACTGGACAACTGTGGTCACTGGATTCTGTGGTGAACATAAGCAACAGAACACCCACTTGCCATCTTCTCAGTCTTCAGAATTGTTTGGAAAATGCTGGGGTGTGAAATGAGGGAATATGTTCCTCTGGTTTCTGTAGTCCTTAAAAGTCAGGGATGGTGAAGGTTAAAATGTCCAGCTGAAGAACCAAAAGAAGATGGTGGTGATCAGAAAGACAGAGATTTTAACCATGGTCTGACTGAAAATGCTTTGTAATTGATTGACTTCAGTTCAGATCTTAGTTCTTATGCGTTTCTTACTGTGCTGAGCCCCTGCTGTAAGCTGTACAATGAAGGACGTGCCTCTCAAGGCCTGGTTGGAGGGGTTGGGGATGGGAAGGCCATGTGTATCCAACACAGCCTGGGGCTCCTGCGGCTCAAGCAGCCCCTGCTCATTTCCCACTCATCCCAGTTCGCCTTGGTTCATGTTGCTGTCAAAACGCAAGTCCTGACTTTATGTACTTTGGGCCTAATGTGAAGCGTTGCATAACTTTAATTATGTTCTTTTCACAGTGCTCAGCCAGTGGCACTTCAGGCTGGGCGAGATCTTGTCCTTAGCTGCCTTTATCTGTGGCTTTTAGGGCACTGGTTTATGTAACCCACTTAATGGGTTTTTTCCTTATATTGTTGCCAGATGTCACCCCTTGCACGTATTTGCCCTTTACAACTCCCTTAGCTTTCCTTGATCAGGGCTCTGCCTCTCTGCTGTGCTAGCAGGACTTGCCCCTACACACAGAGGGCAAACAGCTCGGAAAGGAATGGTCTGCTTTACTGAAGAAAAGGTAACAGAGCATGGTCCCACCATTCCCAGCAGTCATTCCACAGCTCTGACCAGTTCACTCAGCAGGAAACAAAGAGGTTACAAACCCTCTCCACACTCTCATGTACTTTCTGCAACGGCTGTGGACCCACACCAGTTCTGTGGGAAAACCCCTGTGGATAAATGTGTATGCAATGACTCTTGAAAAAAATGTGTCACACTGTGATCCGTGCATTTCAGTCTTTTTAGTAGGTACATTGTCATGTCCAAGCTGCTGCCACAAAATTTAAAAAGAATTTGAAATTTGCTAAGGGCTTTAAGATTTTCCGTTTTAGAGTCCATACAAGGTCCCCCCATACAGTCTCCCTGACTGCAGGGCTGCCCTCAGCTGGTAGGTGGCTGCATACAGGGTTGCACTGTGAACACTCACTTTCCCAGGATAAGTGTACAGTAACTGCCACAATCCAGATGACCCCATGAGACCTCAGGTGTCTCCAGCAGCATGACCAGTCTGGTTTCTGGCAGGGGAAATGGTTTGGTCTAGTCTTACATTTCTAATCTGGGAATGAATTTGTCTGTCCGCTGCTGTTCCCCATATACAGAGCGGTACTCTGAAATTATGTCATTTGAGGTAACAACAGCCCAGGTAGATTATGTGTCAGCCTTACTTGTGGCTCCTCATGTTTGCTGCTATGATACAAACTGAAATTACAGCTACCTAGCCAACATGATTTTCCACTCAGATATTTTTTTATTTAACTTGGGAACTTTAAGTCACAGTGTTTCTAACAGTTTTCAAAAGTTACTTTAATTTTACAAATACTTCCTCAGAATTTTTGCTTGAAAGCTATATAATGCTTTTTATATATAAATTTTCAATTTTTGTCTTAGGATGTTCCTGAAAATCAACATCGTAATTTTTTAAACTTACTTTCAAACAAACATGAAAAGGAATTTTAGAATGTGAGGGGAAATTATTTTTTACAGCACCTTTTCAAAATTGATTGTAAAACCCCACCTTAATAACCTTTGTAACAAAATCCAAGGCAGCTCAGTAAAGTTTCCGTCTGATTCTTAGTTGAGTACAACATCCTTTCCAATAAGAAGATTCTTCAAATTAAAAATTAAACAGGAATTTAAGCATTTTAGAAGCCTAGTAGATGTCAAAAAGTGCTCTTACATTATAGGTGGGCTGGAGTTCTTCAAGGAAATATGTTTATTTTAGGATTATCTAAGTAACCAGGATAACTGGATGCTCCAGTTATGCTATTGTACATGCAGGTAGTCCCAGAAGTTCATGAAAAGGTGATTGTCACTAAGAGCATAAGCTGTTACTGTCTAAATGGTTTTGGTTTTCTTTCACCCATACTGAGTAGTCCCTTATTCTAGAACTGGTTAATCATTAGAAGTATGACAAAATTTACATTTAGTGGCATTGCAAGCACTAATTTCACTGTTTATTTCCTGAAATATTAGAATTGGCATTTTTGGAACTAGAGAAACCTATTTCACTGTGGGTTCTATACTTATAAGATTAAAATACTCTTTCTATGCAAATACTGCCTCCCTCTAGGATTACTGTAATTGATGGTTCTGCCTGTTGGATTTGTGGAGATGGCTATTTTCAGACTGTCTGCAGGTAATGACTGTTCTCTGACTTGTTAATCTCTTCGATTCTGATTATCTGAGCAGATGTTGCTTAACCCACAAAATGGCTAGGACCAGTGTAAGACCAATAAAGAATGCAAGTCAGGGGAAAAGTTTTAATAAAATGTGGGGAAGGGACAATCAGTTACCAAGAGAGATGAAGGCACAGTGAAGACAGTGAAGATAAAAAGAAATTTTGAACTTGCATTTTTCACAGGAAAAACATTCTGTCATGGCAGACTTTGGTATTGGGTGAGAACTGGAGGTAGTTTCTGGACACAGAAAGGATTGTCCACTTGTATGATGGCCTGAGTCATGCGTGGTTCTCCTTGCTTCTTCTGTGACCTGTGCAAATGATGAGTTTCCAAAGAGTGGGTACCCACAGCTTGTCTTTGCTCTCCACATTTGGAGGTTCTTTGGACCTCCGAGAAAAACCAGTTTGGAGTTCTTCCAGAGAGATGTGTTGGGCACAGAGTTGCATCAGCAGAAATGGGATTGGGAAGCAAGCAGTTGCATCCTCTAACAGTTCCTTTAATGAGCCGCTGTTTGATCTTTTGGTAACCAGAATATCCTATGAGTACAGGCTAGGAAGCTTCCTGCCAACACACACTGGAGACTTATCTCACCTAGTGAGCTGAATCTAATGGGTCTGACCTCTCAAGGTGGCATTTCAAGCTATGCCTGCAGGGGCAAGGTCACATAAAGAGGAGCTGTATGGAAAATGTCCCAGGCTGCGCCGTGCAAAGCTGGCCTGAGCACTGCACTGCCAGCTCTGGTGACAGGGGTGATCGAACCTGAGAGCTGCGTACCTCACATTTCCATACAGCTCTGTAAGCATTAGCATGCTCTAATCAGCATGGTGTTTAGAGATGGGCCATTTCATTTCCATTGACCTAAAAACAGCTTTTAGTGTACTCTGTACTTTTGAACCTGAAGTTAAAGCATTAATACTCTCTGTTACAAGCACTGGAGATTTAGAAACATGAATTGTACAGACCATTAAATTAAAATTTAGCACTTACATCACTGTTGCCTTATGATAGGGCTGGGGAATCAGGCAATTTGGGCCTTATTTTTGGTCTTGTCAAATTGACTGTGTTACCATAGGCAAGCAGCTTAACCTCACAATGTCTGAGGTTAATATTTACCCAACTTGCAGGGCTTTCTGAGGCTAGATTAATGTTTCTGTTGTTGCTTTGGTATCCTGCAGTGGATGATGTTCACAGTGCATATGTTGTTGATATTAACAATAAAGAAAAATGAAATGTAAATTGCTTTTTTATTTTTTCTAGATGAAAAGTGCAGAAGTCACAGCCTGTGTGTTTTAACATTTTGAAGAACACTGCATAGTATTTGATAGAAATAATTACAGATGATCAAGCAAGTAAATTTACATAACAATTGTTTGTTGCTTTGTTTTTAGACATGTGATTAATCCTAGGTATTTGATGACCAGATTAAGTCAGCATTGTGGTCACTTTAGCAATGCAGGAATACAGAAACTTTCCAGTGGAAAATTATAGCAATGGATTCCCTGAGGAAAGAAGTGTACAAAGCATCCCTTTCTATGGCAGTCAAAAGGAAACCATCAATTTTTCATTGCTTTCTAGATGCAGATACAATTTGCAAAACTCATTTTCTTTCAGAGTAAGTGGTTTGGGGGCTCTTGGCTTTAGTGGTCAGTGGAGTAAATCCTGTATTTGAATTGTTGAAATGTTTTCTGTGGCAGTGGAAACTTTGAAGGGAATTTAATTTCCCTTTTGCAGAGAGGCAAAGCAAAATGAAGGGGCACTGGAGGACTCATGCAATGCTGGGCCGTTCCTCAGGCAGTTATTTCATGCATTTACAACGGCGAGTTTTGTTTTCACCTTCTGTAGTCATGTGGGTTTGTTTGGCAAATCATTTTCCATTGACTTATTGAAGGTTCTAAGTCGTAAATCAGGTGAAGTTTGCAGCTTCTAACTTGGCTTTCAGTTGAATTAGTTTTGAATTACTGCAAGTTATAAAGCTCTTTATTATGGAAATATTTTTGTACAGATTGCAATGTCTGCCTGCATACTGTGCAAGGGTCTTTCAAACCCAGATGAAAATCTAGATTTACTTAGTCATTTTCTATATAAATGTTTGGATTTGGGGGTTTTTTGTTGTTGTTTTAGTGAACAGGCCTGTATCACTTTAGGAAAGGTTTCTTTAAATACCTAGGTCATTTTTAATCCAGTTTGTTTATGGTTTCTCTTTGTGTAGCATTATAATCTGGAGCTGAGCTCTTTTGCACTGAGGAAGGGTAAAATATAAATGGACATGGTACTGGAGCTCTTCTGGCTGAGATGGTGTATGAGGAGCACTGGGAATTCCCACTGCAGATGTTCACGTTGTTGCCATAAGCCTTAGTATAGCTGTAGATTTTTATATAGTTTTATAGTCTATTGCATTTGAAAAATAGTTTGTAACCCCTGTACCAAATACTTAGGCTAGATTTTAACCTCTGTGTCACATTTTTGAA
>JAWWEU010000111.1:30166902-30181907 GCA_035583155.1 Acropternis orthonyx
CTTAAGACCACTGACTCAGTTTCAAAGGGGCATGTAAGGGGGGTGGTTTGGGATAGTTTGTAGGATAGGTTAATTAGGCATTGTCTATGTTCTATAGATAAGATAATTAAGTAGAGTTATAAATTTATAGAATGCTGTTTGCCCAGCGCACGCGTCATTGATTGCTAAAGCTTTAGCCGAACTTTCAGTAAAAGACCTTTTTTGCCTTCACCCTGTCGTGGAAGCATTCTTCCTAGGATTTATGGCAACAACATCAGTGGTGCATGGTCCAGGTGCTGCCTTCTGAATACCGGAAGAGTTGGTGGCATTTATCTTTTTTCAGAGAAGATTTGCATTCTGAAAGGAGATAAGCTGGAGAAATTCTGGGGTTTCTTTCTGCTCTCTTTTATAACAAGAGGGGAAATAACACATTATCTCATTGTTGTCTAAACTGATAGTCAAACAGTAAGTGAAATAAAGGCCTAATTCTTCAGACTTTTATGCCTTCATCAGTATAGTAGAATCACACTGTTTGAAGTCCACAGTCAGGATCTAAAATTTTTTTTTTTCTCAAATAACTTTTAAAGACCAAGTGATTAATCTGCTCTTCGTCCTTGACTTTTCTTCAGGAAGTGACGCTATTTGTGTGTTTTGATGCTGCTCTAATATCAGTAGAAAGTTCTTTGATAGTTGAGCCAGTATTTTGTTAACAGGATGTTTCCATCTTCTTTTACTTCTTCAAACTTACTCAAAACAAATTTAGAAACTCTCCCTGTTTGTAAAGGAGATGACAGTGTTAGCTGATTAAAAGGGGCATAATTTGTTACCCCACTTACCTAATTTTGTTGATTAGCTACAACAGATATTGATGCCCAATTCACTCTTTATATGCGTAAATTTGGCACATATGCATGACAGTTCTTCCTCTTGTACCATCATTAGCAGGCTCCGACTAACTTGGCATTCTGCCACCGTGGAAAACGAGAGTTGCTTTCCCTCGGTGTGCATCCTGTGTTCACCATCTGTATCCCCTGTTTTTAGGGCCTGATCCTGCAAAACTATTATGAGAGCAGTTTCTTCTCAAACATCTACTTATGTTTCTAGTAATGGAGCTAAAAGGATAAATTAGAATTGCGCCTATTAATAAAGGGAGGGGGTTTCAAGATCTGGGCCCTGTACTTTTAAGGTGGATTCTGAATATCTGTTGTAAGTCTTGTAATGGTCAACATTTATTAGTAGTATTCATTGTGTTTACAGCCACATGGACACACTGTGGGCCCTTTGAAAACACAATAGAAGGGTGCAATACCAGATAGGATAAAACAAAAAAGAGGCAGTTGAAGGGTAGTAGGATACAAGCTGGTTATACATTAAGTGGCATCTGTTCTGGTGTTTGTCCTTTCCAGGGAATGATTTTCCAGATGCCTAACCTGAATTTTTCATAGTGTGATTAAGTTTATTGCTCCTGACTTTATCCATAATATAATTTAGATTTGGGGCATGTCTCCAGCCTTGCATAGTTGGATAAATAACGCAGGTAGACATTATGACAGGCTTGCTTTAGGGCTTGCAGTTTCCCTGCACAGATTAGAAGGTGGGGAACAGCCCCTATTTAGACCAGCAGGGTTTTCCCCAAATCCCAGAGTGGGCTGAGAAGAGTTTGTAAAACCAAGTCTGACAGCTCCCGGAGTACCTGTCTGCGACTTGTTTGTTGCCTTTGCCCAGAATTTCTGTGGCAGTCATAATAGCCAAGGGGCGACCCTGTAGTGTTGCACAGTTGCGTGGCTGTGATGGGCTGGGAGCTTGTCAGCTTCCTTTAGCAATCCAAATCCTTCCATCATCTCTTGAAGGCTGTGCTGCTGGAATGTGCCCCCATGTGTTTTGCCTTGTGTCTCCCAGAGCTGGCTGCAATTACAACACAACCTGGCTCCTTTCATTAATGCCGTTTCTCCAGGGTGTTATATGTTGTTAGCTGCCACCTCACTCACAGGTGGTTCACTTTCAAGTCAGGATTTAAAAGACTGGTTACAACTTTCCAAGAGCAAAGCAGCTGGAGACCTATTTGAGGTAATGCCTCACCAGGGTTGAGGAGCTGATAATGGACAGAGGGGCAGCAGCTCTACTCATCTCCCCATCATGCCCTTCATGATGCTGGTGTGGACCCCAGGAATCTGCAGCTGCATCCCACCCTGGCTCATGCACACGACATCCCTGCTGCTCCTCTGGGCACTCTCCCAGACTCAGCTTACCACCCAAATATTTGTGACGGGATGACTGGAAGGCAGGCAGGGAGTTTTCAGGTAGGCTGGGGAGTAATTTGATTTACTTGTTGGCTGCTGAAGAAAATACTGCAAGTGATTATGTGCCTTTTATTGATGACTTCTGAGGGAGAGATATTCAGTAGCTAGCTTGGCTGATAGGTGATGTTAATATGTGATGGACTCCTTAGGTCTTTAGATTAACTTCTGTAAAAAAAACCCCGACTTTCTTCTAATTTTACTCCAGATAAAACACAGCATATACATTAAGACATACATCATATATTTTTTTGCTTGTTAATAACTGGAAATAATGTTGTGCATTTACTATAATAATTATCTTATTTGGTATGCATCGCCCTGGGCCACCTTGCAGCCTGTGTACAAAAAACTGGCTCTATTTTCAGTACCATTAACTGCAAGAAAAATGGCTTGGATTGTTCTTCTGCTCTCTGTAGTTCCAGGAATCTTAGTTATAAATGCACCTAATCAACCTTTAGTATCCCTAAAACATACAGTTACAGCTTGCTGGCATAAAAGTAGTTACAGAAATGAGAAACTGATATGGATTTTTTACTTCTCTTTACTTTTACCTCCAAATGAAGGCTATTTACAAAGCAGTGTTATATGTCACTCAGCTTTACTTACTACTTCATATAACTGGAAGTTTAGATATTGGTACTGTGAAGAGCTGTAATTCTTATGTTACTTGACTTTTCAGGTGGATCTAGTAATATAGTTCAGTGCTAACTCAATGATGACATTCGTGTCATGCTTCACAAGCATAAGGAGTGCTATGAAGACAAAGGATTTTGATATTGTCCTGTACAGAAAGCTTCAGTTATAACTTCTGGATGAAATTCAAGGATAGCAGATGTCAATTTACTCAGCCATTTTGGGTAAAGAAACATTTTGAACACTGGAAACAAATCAGAAAAAGCACAGTCCAAAAATAATGTTTTGAAGAAAACTGAGCTTTTAACAAAGCAAACTGGAACTCTGCTTTGGCATAACAGGACCCTGCTATGTAGTCAGAAATGAAAAAGAACAGTTTTAAATGTAAATAAATTTAAGAATACAAACAAAACAAAATTTGTGGCAAATTCATAATCAGCTTTTCATTGTGTTTTACATTAAATTTTTTTTCCTTGCAGTATTGGCTTAAATTAACAGAAACTTTACCTCCCATGGTGTCTTGGAAACACTGTGGCATTGCTCATTGTTTATGACAGGGCAAATGTGGAAACAAATGAGTGCTGGACTTGTGCATTTTATTAAACACTTCTTTCAAGTAACACTTTTGTGTGGTTTCAGCTTTCCTTTTTGGCTTTCACTTGTCATCTGCTGGTTGTGTTGTCTATTTTTCCTTTGTCCACTTACCATTCAGTTGTCTTTATGCTTTTATTTATGAAACATCACTGTAGTTACAAGTGATGCAGATATGGTTGGTTGGCTAGGGTTATAAAATAAGACTTACTGTAAATGCTATAATCTATTGTGGACATAATTGCCTAGGACTCACTGAGAAGCACAATAAGTGCCTTATCTGTAAGGAACAGGAGTAGCTGTTGCCTGTTGTCCTGTGTTTCATACATGATTACTGAATTCTAGTGAGTTTCCAGTTTTTCATGTGGCAAAAAAACTTATTGGTGATTATAATGGCACATTGGATTCTTCAGAATTCTGTCTTTCGTCTGCATGAAGGATTTCACTGACTTTGCAGCCCAGTGGAGCCAGCTGGTGGTTTTGATTATCAGAGTGATAGCATCCACCATATAGAGCATCAAAAAGCATTTTTCTTTTATTAGCTTGATATTAAAAAAAATTGATTATGCATGTGTGAAATGTGACACTGTATTTTGCCATTCATTTTTCTTTGTTCAGGTTACTAACAAGCTGTATCTGAAAATAATGTTAAAAGTAGAATAGGAAGAACTCATTTAATCTGTGCCCATTCACTTTTCTCTGAAGGGGAGGTTAGTCTTTTCCAGGCGTCCCAGACAGTTTTGTGGCTGCTCTGAGCATAGGAACAATCTCACACAGTTTACTGTACAGTAACCTCTAACTACTCCAGCTCATTTGGGGTAAATTTATGAGAGAGGTCATGATGTTGCACTGTAAAGATCTTTATCTGCGCTCTGGTCATTTTGTAAGTACAGTTCTGGAATCACTTATGTCCATTCAGTAAGACAGTAGGTATAAGTTTGTCTTCTCTGTCCACCTTGCCCATTTACTGTTTGCAGCAAACTGATTTTCAGTAAAGCCATTTGGATCATAATTTATTTAAAAGAATACCCAACCCAACCTTTACCTTTTAAAACACCAGGTGGATTTGTTGCAATAGTTTTCAGCCAGAACAGGAAAATGTTGAAATATCCACACGTCAATGAAAAGTACTGGGAGGAACTTGGTAATCTCAGTTTGACCTTTTGCCTGTTTGTGTATATGTTCAAAAAATACTTGTAGAATAGAGGCTAGAGATGTGAATCTACTCTAAAACTGGTATACCCAATACATAAAACCCCTGGAGTCTTCTGCACGGAAACGGATTAAACAAAAAAGTTCTTTTCCTCTGCATTCCTGCATCGTCATATACCTTTGTTTTCAATAGAGTTTTTGTGAATAAGATGTCTGAAGAACAGAACCAAGACCACTTGATGTAAATCTCCCGTTACACAGTTGGGACAGAGTAAAAAGGCTGCAGGGCAGCTGAAAGCCACGTCTTGCAGTCTGCAGGAAAGTGGTGGTGAACACTGCAGTTGGGCTCAGTTTTAAGTTGTCTCGTCAGTTTCTAACTGTCATCAGGTGATCTAATGAGCCAAATACTACAAGGACTGTGCTAATGAGTAAAATGTATTTTGAATTAAGAGACTGAAGAAACTGTTTTTTTTCCCTATTTATTAAAGCTTCTCCCAGTATGAAAGTTTTGCAAACGCTGTCTGACACAGCATTGTGGTTTTGCTTCCAATTTCACATCCAAGAGCCCTGATTTCCCGGATTTGTGGTGATAGATTATGGCAGTAGCCAGGCAGGGTAAGAATGTCCCTGCAGAAGGTTGTTGCAATGGTTGGTACAAGTATACATCAGGCCAGAAAAATGAAACTATGGGAGCACCTTACATTGTCTGTTGGAGACTGTAGAAAATCCATGGTGAAAAAGAGGTGGGTCAGACAAGGGCTGGTCGGGAAATATCCAGTATAATGCAGTATGTATCTTTTGAAATGCCCATATGGTCCATCTGATACTAAAGGAATCATTGAAGGATGAGGGAGGGGAGAATAATCTGTATCTGAATTAATCAGCATAGACTTTACAGTTAGCAGAAAGAAGCAGACTTCCTAAGTCCTGTTTTAGAGGCCTCTTGTTTGAAACAAAGCAAAGCCTAAAAGCATCTATTTCTCTGTCAGCTGGACAGAAGTTTAGACAGCTACCTCAGAGACAAACATATGTTTGGGTGATTCCTACTCTGGAAATCCTTCTCAACTTCAGTAGACTGTGGATCAGCTTTAGCTGAACTTTTGATTTTTGCTGCTCTGAAGCTGATAAGCCCATCACGATCCTAGCCAGCTGAGGACCAAGTAACTTATTCTACATGCACTTTTGCTATACAAAAACACACTGTAAATCTCGGCAACAGGGATTGGTAAACAGGTTGACCTCATTGAAATAAGGAAGTCTTTCAAACAATGTTGCAAAGGAGTTTCTTTGCATCCAGATGGCTTTTCTGCGTTTTGTTTATTCTCATTCCTAAAACACGCATCTTTTCAGTCAGTGTGTATACACAATATATGCTTCTGTTTAGTACAGTGATTGTAAACAATTATCCCTTCACAGAAAAGAGGATGTGTGATAATCAGTTAGCAGCTTGTTCCTTGGAGATCGACTGTGAATTTTTGAGGGACCTGAACTAAAGGCTTCTTAGTAGTTCACAAAACCACAAAATGTAATGGGCCTTTTCTTGGGCCAGATTTCCTGTAGACTGCTGAAAATCTGTTTCAAACAGGTACCTGTGTGTGTCCTTGACCACTGAAATACTTTGTCTGCAGATAATGACCTGGGTCTTAGCCATGGATGTAATAAAAGTGTACAGCTGAAGAGATAAGTATGCAGTTTTAGTATCCCATGTTAAATATTCGTCCATGAAACTGGAGCCCAGCATGGAATGAGGTATTGTCAGGTACTGTGTGTACCTTTTTTCTATTTTATCTGTGCATTTTTGTATAACTTAAAATATTGAAGCTGGAGTCTGCATAAATAAGCAGAGCCTGGATTCACAGCATTTATATGTGTTTTGGTAGCCCAGCTGAGTTACTGGAGAGGGCTGGATGCCCAGGGCTGTTAACTGTCGTGCTCTCACCCTTTCTTTTGGGAGCAGTTCCGAGCATATCAGGACTGCTTACCAGCTTCCCCATCAGCTCACACCAGTACATACATGCATGCCTACGCTCTTTCCTCATCCCAGGAGGATGGTTAGGTATTTAAATGGGATTAAGCCACTGTGTAAAAAAGAAAAAAAAAAGTTGCATTTCAAGTTGTTTAATATTGCAGTTCTTCTTTCAGTTTGCTTCTCTGATGCATAGGCTTAGCTAGTTAACAAGCTAGTTACCCTTGTCTGGTGTCCTTTTTGATACCCCCTTTTCTCTCTGCCCTCCACCTCCAATTTCTCTGTCCATGTTGTTGCTAAGTCTGTCATATCATCTCTGTAGAATTTCACTTTTGCCATCTCTGTCTCATTCAGCTGCATCAGCCTCTCTTCTTCAATGGCTTCACTGATGCTTTATTCTGCGAACAGTAGCATTAAAACTAATTTGTATTTGCCTTGATTCCATAATGACCTCATATTAATCCCTTTTCCTATTAATACTCTTCCTGTAAAATGCCATTGAGATAATGAACCTCATTACAACACATTTTTTTCCTAACATAGTAGCAGCAGAACTCCAGTTTGTGAAGTACAAGCTGGTTGAACCCTTAGCTGATGCTTGATTTAATTAATGGGAGGACACAAAATGTGCAAGCAGGCCAGTATTGCTCTCATAGACAAAATAATAATTACCAAACCCTAAAAGTGATTTGTAAGCAGCAGACGGGTATTTTTCCTAAACTGACTAATCCAACACTTCAGTAACATGATGATCTCTTATTACAGCCTTTTGTCTACTCTGCCTAACATTTTGAGATGAAACCTGATATTTTTCCTTTAATATGATTATTAAAGATGATTCAGTTCTTTAAAATCACCATGCAAATGCCCCAGGCCTTTATATTTTCTACTTACTGTGCTGTGGTGCCATTTATGGTGCTATGATGAGTACTGTTTTATTTGGATCAAGAAATGGTGAGGAAATGATTGCAAATATGTTTTGCTTAAGCAGTTTATCTTCTTAGTGCAGCCAGAGTGTTTATTTCACACTCAAATGTACGAGTAAAACATTAGGCACCTTTTTTTTCCAGCAATAAGGGAACTGGAGTAATTTAGTAAGTATTTATAATTCTTGAATAGTATCCTGAACAGATAGTCCTTCCTTCTTTTTTGAGCCTAATATGATAGAATCTGAGCATTTCCTAGTCTTTCTAGTGCCCTTATACTCCACTAACCTCCTGAAAAATGAGGATGGCCTTGCCTGCATTTTACAGATGAAAAGCTGGGACACTGTTGTGGGGGCTACCTGTATCCCATCACAGTAATACATGAACGATGGGTTACCATCACATTAGGGCTTCCCTACGAGTGCTGATGTGCTGCAGCAGGTGCCAGGCAGCTCTGGTGAGTGGGCTGCAGTGGTGGTGGGCAGGGCCATCCCTGTGAGGGTCTCTGGTGGGAGTCACCCAAGCCACTCACAGGGAATTTGTGAGCAGTTCAGACCAGAGTGCACAGGGGACAATACTGACCTGGGAACCAGACTTGAACTGTAGTGGAGGGTAACATATGCAAGCCTGTATAAAGTAATTTTACCTTTTTTTCAGTACAGTCGTGTATACTGTCCCCTACTATTGTAGTCTCCTTAACCTTGTTTAGTGGTGACAGAGCATTATCATAAGGAAACAAGAATAGTTACCCTTCTAGGAGTAACAATTTTTTGTAGGCATTGGCTTCAGACAGACTGGGAATTAGTTCCTTGGTGAATGAGCAGAAATTGTTCTTCTTTTGCCTATTCACTGGCAGAAACAACCAGTAATGGACCTTACAGCCCTTTTGAGTTGTGAAGGCCAGGGGCAACACCGGTAAGCCATGCCAAGTAGGATGTTGATGAAAATGTTTCTGCTCTTATTTATTGTATCTTAAAGCAATATAGATGAGTTCTTTGTCCTTTAATGGTGTGACTCATTTTGAGACTGTTACTCTTAAAGTTCACAAGTGTATTTGAGTATTTGTAGAGTGCTGCTGTGTGAGTAAGGCTGGTCAACTGTTTGTCTTCTTTTTGTGACCAGATGGTTCTTATTTTGCGCTGCTTTTTTAAAACCCCTTGCTCTTTCTACGTGCCACTCCTCCTAAACTATTTTAATTTGCACCAGAATTAAAAAAAATGTTAGAACTGCCCTGGCTAGGGATTTCAGTCCAGGGTTGAAAGTTAGATCAAGAATTGGTGTGTCCCTGTATTTCACATATATATGCACTTGGAATAGGAAGATTGTTCTCCTCATGCATCTTCACAGTCATTGTGTTATATATATTTGTCTTAGTCAGGAACTGAGTCTGTAAATACACTGTAGTCTTCAGATAAAGAGCACCAATCTGCAAGACCAAAATGTTTCAATCTAAGCTAATGGAGAATTCAGTTGTAGGCTGCCTGATATCATGTATTGCTGGATACATTTCAGGTGATTTGTCTATCCATTACTGCCATATGAGACGATTTAATTTTTTTTTCTCTGTTAATTCTCACAGTATTCCCACAAGTTAGTAAAAAGCAAATAGGAATAGTTCAGATTGGGGAGGAAGTAGAAAAATGCCTAATTTACCAGAGCTACAAAATCCTGATAAGTGGATTACTCCCAACACCTGAGAGTATTTTTTTAATCATGTAGTTTTTCATTTATGAAAGTTATTTTGAAATTTCAATAGAAGTTCTGTTAAGGTATGCGTGGCATTTATCAGTGAACATTTCTGTTGTAATTCTGTTAGAAATCTGGCCACAATACTGCTCTATTAAAGTATTTTTCAAAATTATACAGTAAACATGAATTCATCTCAGCAAGTTTTTAGGCTTTCCTCATAGTCAGAAGAAAGAAATGTGCACTTTTTAGAACATGATTTCATCTGATCTCTTTGAATCACCAAGTCCCTTCTCTCTGTTAACTGCAAAGTAAACCTGGACAATTATTCAAAATATTGTCTCCTGTCCTATAAATATTTGCATTTATTTAGCTAAATCCAAACTAAGTGACTCATCAAAGACACATGGGAAGGATCATAGCACAAAAGACTGCACCCAGATCTCCCAAATACTCAAACCTCCACCTCACAGATGTCACCAGTCTATCCAGCAGATTGTATTCACTGCCTTTGCTATCTGTGATTCACCTCTTCCCATTTTTCCCATTTAGTTTGTTTGACTTCAGTTGAACCTCAACTATAGAGACATGCATTAGGGAGAAGAAACTAAAAATGTGGGACAAAGTATTGGAACTGGAGAGAACTGCTAGAGAGTTTAATAGTTATTCTCTCTATAAAAATGTCTGCTGAATTTAACAGTGAGTGTGTGTTGCACTCCACAGAAATTGCTCTTAAGTTTTTGTTTTCCAGCGAGTTTCGACCTACTTGTTGGAATTCTCTATGCAAGGTAACACATTCCAGTTACATTTGTGGAAGATCTGTAAAAGAGATCCCAATCTCTCTTAAAATTGTTGTGTATTATTTAACTCTATATAGCCTTTTGAGAAAGTACGTGACCTCATGCTTGAAAGCCAAATACAGGCCTGGCACAATGTCCAGCAAATCCACTGTGAGTTCATCATGCTTCTTTAAGGGCTCAGTAAGTCTGATTCATTGTTGTTAAAGCAAATGTTTATTTGACAGTAGAGAACAAAGTAACCAGACCCATTTATGGTATTATTGCTCAGTTTACATCTTTCCAGACCACAATAGAGGCCAGAACTTGGATTACAAACCATTTAAAATGAAAGATTTCTTTCTCAAGTTTTACTCTAGCTGCTGGAGACTGGCTTGGGAAGAGGCTAGTGAAAATGCTCATATATATATATATATATGGTTTGTTTGGTTTTTGGTTTGTTTTTGGGTTTTTTTAATGTGAATATTTGTCCTCAAAGAACTTAACGCAGGCCAACAATTCATTTCCTGCCCTAGGCAGCATTTGAATAGCCTGTTATGTCATGACACAAATTACTCTCCTATGGGTTGAGCCAGATTAGAACCTGTGAAACAGAGTGGAAACCTGGCTTCACCTTTATAGACAAATAACGATTCTCTCAAACAACTATAAAATACCTTCAGAGTTATCCTTATTTCTTATTTCCTCTTGCCACATTTTCATTCATTTCTTTGTTGACCTCAGGCCTTAAAGCATGCAAGCCTGAAGACTGTAAGACTTGCACAGCAAAGGTGAACATATTTTTATTGAACAATGAAGCTTATGCTTTATGACCACACCTGTATGCCAGTCTTGATCCTCTGCAACTGAAGAGATGGTCAGGCAAGGAATCAAAATAAGAATTCTGTTCAAAACAATAATCATCTTACATTAGCACCATGGCTTTTGCCCATGTGATATGGTAGCATAAAATTTTCTATTGGTAGAAGTAGCTGATTCTGGAATAACTACCTCTCCAGATGTTTCAGGAAGTCTTGGTGAAGAAACTTTCTTTTGTGTGGCTGAAATATATTGGGTGGTTACGGTGGTCTCTGGATTTGATAACATTAGTGCTGTTTGTTCAGAAACCTGTTGAGGAGTAGCCAGACACGACTCTAAAAGGAGTTAAACCTGCTCATTTTCCAGGAGGTATTCTTTCCATAATGTTTGCTGAGAGGCTGTGGAGCAGGCAAGATAAGAGACTACAGATGAAGTGAAATCCCTTTCCAGGAAGGCCTGCCTTTTTGAATGACTTTTTGTACTCCATTCCCAGGTCCATACTTCCTGATCCTACTCCAGTATGTGACAGTGAATCAGGAAGTATTGTAGCACCTAGAAGAGTTTTCCGTGGTTGCTCTCCATCAGCCACTGAACATTAGTGTCCCTCTTTCTCCAAGGTCTGCATGAGGAAATCTGGGAAGTGAGCCAAAATAAGTGCTACAGGGAGAAGTTACCACCCAGGAAGCACCAAAACAGAGGTCTCTGTGCTATCCATAGTTACAGAGCAAGAACAGAATCTCTCTTCTCCTATGTCCCAAAGCAGAGGAGATAAAACGCCCTTTCTATTTAAATATTGGGTTACTTCTATGTCCAAAACTTCTGCTAACTTGTGGGGGAAGCCTTTAAATGAGTAATGCAGTATAGACTCCTACCCTGAATAGGTCTTTCTTGTATTAGCATAGAGAAGCACTCTCCATTCCTCTTCTATCCTCCTAGTTCATTGCCCTCCCTCCCCTAGTCTGTCCTGCTTGGCCACATGCTTTCTTCAAGTCACCGAGAACATCCATCTCACTTTTGTCACAGGATGATGCTGTTTGTGCAAACATAAATATTTAGAGAAGTTTACAAAAGGGTAAACTTCATCAAGTCAAGCATTCCTGCTAATGCAGTGTTGGGACAAGACAGCAAGGGAGCAAGAGCCTGAGCTGCTGCACACAGCTGTTGCACGGTCAAGCTATGGAACATTCATTTTTGACTCCACCAACTTCACTGATCAAAGCCATTTTTGAAGTTGGCTGCTACTTTTTTTGCACAGTGAAATCCTTTCCATCCAAACAGCTTCTTCAGTGTGCGGGCTTTGTCTGTATTGTGAATCTCTTGGTTTTATTGTTGTTATGCAAATTCCTCATGCAGATATACTGCACTTGCTGGAACAGTGAAAAAAATATAATAAAATCCATGTTAGAGAGGTTCCTAAGATGCAATTCAGAGCAAAACCAGTTGGGAGATCTGCCCACAATGCTTGTGCTTTGATAGTTGGGTTTCACTCTGATCATCTGTATCTGAGAAAAATTTTGCCATATTCCATATTAGTGTAATACATGGAGACTTCCAAAGACATAAATGAGAAATCCTGTATAAGTAAGAATATTAATAAGGAATATAAGACTGTTTGGTTTGTGGAGTTTTTTCCTTGCAAGGTAAAACAAACAAAAGTTATTCCAGAATTTATGTAGCAAAGCAATAAGGTTATAGAAATGCATGCAAGGCAAATGGGTACATGTGTGTAAACACATCAGCATATATATCCTTTAAGGAGCTGTGTCCATCTCTAATCTCAAGCACTGAGAGCTTGGCTTTCTGCTCCAGTGGGAAGTGGATTTGTCATACCATCTAAAACACCATCTACCTCTTGGACAGCTCCCAAGTAACACCACAGTGGTGACGGTCAGTGAAAAAATAGCTGTCTGGCATGCTTTTCTTCAGTGCTGCTTTACTGCCCTGTTCTAGCGAGGAGACCACGGGAAATCCACAGGAAATCCTACCTCCCTAGAAAAATATCCTGCTTCCTCCTAAGGACCCGTGGATCAGGCAGCTCGATTTGACTTTAGGCAAATTGAAAGAGAATAATCTTTCATAGGAAGTGGCTCAAACTTCATTGTTTGAGACACTGAAAACCACATTAGACAAAAAAAAAACAACTGGTCTGATCAGGATGATCCTTACAAGCATCTTCTAACCAACATTTTTACAGTTTAATAAAATCACAAAACCTAATGGGTTTTTTTCATCTCTAAAATCTGTGCTTCTCTGATGAACTTTGGTGGGCCTTGTGTTTGGTTCAATTTTTTAAAATAATCTATTTTTTTCCCTGAGATTTTAATTCAAGATGCATATAATTACTGGTTTTATTGCTATCCTCTGGGAATTATAGAAATTTTTAAGCATTTTTCCAGCAAGCTGAATTGTCATCACTTTAATACTTTCAATATATTCCTGTAACTGAACACATTTCACAAACATAAAGAGGTTATATTAAATTTAATAATATAATGAGAAATATGCTTTAGGTTGTAGGCCTAAGACTTTGATGACTAATATGAATGGACAAATTGAAACTCACTTATCATTTAAACTTGCAAATGTAGCTGAAAGTGACTTCAAGATTAAGTCTGAAGTACAATTTAACTGAATTAAAAAGGGGTTTGCTGATTGTGGTAGATCTCATCCACAGTTTCTGACATCAAAGCATCAGCTCAAAGGAGAAGTAAATCTGAGGAAGATGTATGGTGTGCATAAAATTTGGATTAGTTTCCTTTTTGCAGGGTTTTGTCCAAATTTGGATCCACATCCTACATCACCTGGTTGCAGTGGATGGTTCTTGCTGGGCTGTGCTTCTGTGCAAAACAGAGATGTGCCTAATCATGGAATGGTGACTAGATGCCCTCCAGCTGCACTGACTTGAGACATCATGCAGGGTTTTTCATCACACGATGGTTTTTGGGTGAGGATCCATACACAGAGACTAGGCTGCAGAAGACAATCCTCCCAAACTCTGCCTGTGCTTAATAGAGAGCGAAGTGCTAAGTGTGCAAGGTGTGGTGTGGAGATGATTCAGGAGCCCGACTCTTTGTCGAGTCATTTTTGGCCTTAGTGAGTAACCACCGAAGAAGATGGGTGGTGAGCCCTACTGTCCAGATACTTTGTCTAAACTGTAGCATGGCAGGCTGGGTTAAGATTGAAATAATGTCCCTACCAACATACAGTTCTTTCAATTGCAGGTACTTCAGTAAAGATGTGTGTCCCTCAATGTGAAAGCTCATCGCTTCAGAACTTGGGGCAGCCTTTTATAACAGGATGTGGGTTAATACCAGGTTTCCTTAGGAAACAGCTGATACAGAGTATTGAAGTTGTATCAGTTTACTACTGTTTCTCTCACCTAGGGAAAAAAAAAAGAAAAAATGGATACATTTAATATCAGAACGATACTCTACCTCCCACAGCAATTAAAGCCAGAAGAATGAGAAGACAGATCCTGGCATTTAGGTACTTCAAAATCCTTTAAATCTCTCAGTGAAAATTGTTTGTTGGTTTCAAGCATTTCCTTTCAGGCAAACCTTAAACTAGGGGAATTAGGATCAAAACAGTGAGTTGCTGTGAGATGAAGATTACTTTCCACAATTGTGGTAGCATGCACGAAGTAGAGGAAGCTTTCCAAACAAAGCAGAAGATATAGTCCCTGTTCCAAAGAACTTGAGTGTAAAGGGATAGGGTAGGGAAGAGGAGGGATGAAGCTACAATACAGAAAGCAATCTGAGTAATGCAAGCTGTGTATCCAATGAATTACAGCTGGTAGAAAGTGATAGCAATTTTTCTGGAAGAGAAGAGAATCAAATTTATTATTTAGTACAGAATGTGTTTTGGCCAAATGTTTTTTTGTATATGCATTTTCACTTTAGGATGTTATTTCTATTTTCTCAACATTAATTTTTAAAAATGGGAAACCAGTGTTATATTTCTGGGTTTTACAAGGATATTTTTGGGGAGAGAAAGGACAGTTGCAGGAATATTCTGTGTGAAAAACTGTTTCTGAGATTCCAGTTATTTCTGCTTGTGCAGAAGTATTCAAATTTATTCCTAAATTAGTACTTCCCTTCAAACTGGGAGATGAACTAAAAAAGTTTTGTACTTAAAATCCATATTTTAGTTGTAGAGAAGTTATATAGTTTGGGGTTGG
>JAWWEU010000111.1:30182007-30205753 GCA_035583155.1 Acropternis orthonyx
TTGTAGAGAAGTTAAATAGTTTGGGGTGGGGTGGGGGTGGGGGGGTGGGGGTGGGGTGGAGGGGAGAGGAAACCACAACAAAACCCAAAAAAAAAAATCCAAACCAAACCCAGGAAGTTCAAATGTAGGTGTACAACACATACAGAAATGAAAGGGAGTGTAAATATTGTCTTCCCTTATCATTGTGTCCTTGAAGAGCAGGTACTTTCTTCCAGGTTTCTTTTCAGCTCAGTGACTTTCTGGGTTGCTGCAAACTTTGCAGTCCCTCCAGGTCTCACATGACCCAGTCACTCTCTTTTTAGAGGAACACGCCATAATAACATGAAACAAACAACTAAAACAAATCCCATATATCACAGCTTGCAAGATTAAAGTCCTAGTTTGAACTGGTGGTGTCTTTGAGGAATGTGCATCTATTGACAGTGAAAATCTTTAAACAAAAGAACTTGGAAAATCCAAAGAATATAAAGCTAATTCTTGCAAGTAAAAAAGTGTGTGTCAGTCTTCCTCCCGCCACCACCCCATTTTCACATCTAATTGTTCATTTGGTTTTTATTTAAAGGGTTACCAGTAGTAACATTACAATTTTTGAGGTAAATAGGGAGAGACACTTTCAGCAATGTCTTTTCTTTATTACCTGCTCATTAGAAGAACTGCTGCTAAAGACTAAGGAAGTTTTCTAAGATTGATTTAAATAATTATTTGAGGGGAAGATGAGAAAATGTGTGGAGAGTTGTGTGCTAGAGCTTCTATAGTACAGGTTTGAGTACATGATGCTCTGTTAGAAAGGTCTCTGATGGGCTTACCAAGTTCCACAGTGTATCTTTGACCAGCTTGTATATTCTGTATTTACCCAGTTCTATCTTGAGGCTCAATAAACAGAATTACCAGGCATGGATGTCCTGACAATTACCCTCCCCAGCCAGTAACAGGCATGTGGAATATTTGGGCAAGCATTTGTTTCTATTTTCAACATTTTCTACAGGACTGTAACATCACAGAAGATGAGATTTTAAAAAATAGTATGTTTCCTTAGGATAAAAGCTCTGATTTGGGGATTTTGGTTTTTTTCTTGTTTCCTTTACAGGAAGAAGGTATTGTGAAGGAAATAGACATCAGTCATCATGTCAAGGAAGGTTTTGAAAAAGCAGATCCTTCTCAGTTTGAGCTGCTGAAAGTATTAGGACAAGGTTCATATGGAAAGGTAATTTTTATTGTCATCTAATCACCTAAAGCAACACTGAAAATATCGTGTCCTTTGTCTGAGTTCATTTACACTGGTAACATTGTCCATATGTATAAATTATGTTGTAAAGGCAGATAAGCAAAGCCTTTCTATCTTCAGTTTAGTAACCCTTTTGTCTTTTGGCTGTATTCCTGCATATAAACCAGTTTAGGAAGTAGTGCTTATGGCTCTGGACTTGGACTAATGAACAAAAGTGATATTGGTGGTCATCACTGTTTATCAAGTTAGATGTTCCCTCTTTCTGACCTCTCCACCAGGGAGGTGAGTGTGCCAGTGCTGCTTAGTTGGAGGATATAACTAGGAACATTCCAAGACTTAAAGAAGTTATCTGGATAATTCCCACGAAGAGCAAATGGGACCTCAAGTATATTTCCAAGTCCCAGACTGTTAAGCTCAAACTCAGGGGCCCTGAGAGTATCCCAGAGGTAAACCCCAGTGCAGAAGACAGCAATCATTATGGTGAGATCATAGGGGAAAGAAACCCTGCCTGTATGACCACAAGCTAAATTGTGGAAAAGTAGCATTCTTCACATACCTTAAAACCAAGGATTTTCTTAATCCCAAGGACAGTTCTTCTTCAGCAGGACATGTTAGTTGGAAAAGGAACAAAAGATGGAAAGAAAGAGAGAAAAGCCAATTCTGCCTTAAAGTCTTTCCACAATCTAAATAAGATATTGAAACCTTTGGTTCAGTGAACCTAATTCAAGCTAGTCATGGAATTCCTTATAACTGTAAGCATACTATTTTGTGAAGTTTAAAAAAAAAAAATTTGCAATCAGGGCCTTTAGTTTTATTCCTAAAAGAAGCTATATTGAGAGTATTTATCCACTTCATGACTATTCTAGAATTATGTTGATAATTAAATCTATTGAAAGTTCTCTGAGATGAGAGGTATCAGGAAAGTTAACATTCAACACCAAGTTTTGATCTAGAGAATTTCTTGAGAACACAATGATGGTATTTGAATTTTGAAAATTAAGTAAATGTGAAAAATTGAACAACTCAAAATTAGGTTTACTGTATAACAGTACAAGAAGGAGAAGAGCTTGAGAAGGAAATGTCTTTTGCAGAAGTAACACAGGCAGAATGTCCAGTTTTCAGATTCAGACAGTAAAGATTTTAGAAATGGTTCACTGGCTGTCTTAGATTGTATATGTGTATTTCAGTATTAACTGTTTGAATTGGCCTTCTAGCTTTAGGCATTTCATAAGCAGAATGCATAGTCTCCGCCACCACTTCCCAAAAGGAGATCTGATTTTTGAGGGATCGGAGTGTGGGTGAGGACATCATACCTGCTTGGAGCTGTAGATGATTACAAATCACTTTCCATATCTGATGTGAGAAAGATCAGTAAACTCCCCAGGACCAGCAAAGACACAGGGAAGGGAAGTTTGCTCTGTGTGTCTTGCAATGTCCAATGTCCAACCACCTAAATTTTCATCACCTTGGTATTGGAGCTAACGGCTCAAATCCCTAAGTCTCTGGGATGCAAAACATTAGATTTCCAAGTTGTTCACCCAAGGCCTAAATAATTTCTTACAGGATTAGAGAACATGTTTTTGGTGTCAGTGGGAGTGCCCTCAACACTCTTGAGAGGCATAAGACTTGCCTAACTTTCTAGATTAGGATTTGGGTGATACACCAATTGTTCCAGCTAAGTGAGTTTTGCTATTTCATATAACCTGAGGTTCTTGCAATCATAGCAAAATAGAAAATTGAAAGTCATGCTTAGCCACCTGTCCATGCTGTTCTGGCAAACTAGTATAGTATAGCTAATAATAACCAATCAAGCAGGCACTCCAGGGCCACTTGGTGGTTTCAAGAACAGCGTAGCTTTACCTTTAACAATAATCAGAAGGATGACATCATTTTGCAATACAATGCATTTTCGTTTGTTCTGTTTCCTTTTTGGTTTGATGATTATTTTGGTTTCCTCTCACAAGGAACACAGTGTTCTTGACTCATCTCTTTTGGAGGGAATTCAGACAAGTGCCCTATCCTGTGCTACAAGGAACAGCTAACTAGTGACTAGTAATGTAAATTGATAATTTTGCTTATTGCAGCAATACAGATTACATGGCAGACAAGATATTTCTGGAACGGCAGCCTAATATTTCTGCAGATGCAGCATGCTGTGCTATTCTATATGCACTAACACCCTTATCTTAAGGGTTTGAATCTTTGGGGGGGTTTGGGTAAAGATCCCATAACCATTTTTACCGAATAATAATAATAATAATAATAATAATAATAATAATAATAATAATAATAATAATAATAATAATAATAATACAGCTGAAAATCTGGTGTCTGGGGGAGTTTGCTTTTGACTTTCTCCTCCCATTCAACGCAATGCAAAAATTAAATCTTTTACTTGAGCTGGATAGAAAAATATTCCAGCCTTTCTCTGTAAACTTTGAAATTGATTGACTTCCTGTTAATGCTGGAGCAGCTGAGCTTAATTTATCATTAATGTTAATGAAAAACACTTCAGAAAGTCTTATGTGTTCCTGTTGCATCCAGATTTCATCATTTGTTCCCACAGTTGTGAGCACCAGAGCTATTTGTATGGTCATCAGACTAGGAAAAAGGAGATGGGAACGAGCAGCATGTGCCCAAACTCAGCTAGTCAGGGCAGCTCGAGTGAGGAACTGTGCACATCTCCTCTGCACAGGAAACATCTTGAGAAGGAAGGTCTCACCAAAAACGTAGGAGATCATACTGCAGAAGTGTTATAGCGATGATGTTGCCAGATATAAGAGTCCTGATTGAGGTCTTCAGAGAGAATTTACTTTTTTTTTTTATTATTTCTAGCTTCTTTACCTGGTTAGTAAAAGTTGTTCTCCCTCCCCACAAGCCTTTCCTCAAAGGATATTCAAGAAGATCCTAATCTGTTTACAGACTTTTACTTTTTTTTTAGGAGGAAAAGTCTTTCAACTTGCAAAGAATGTCCTAGAAACAAACCTCTTCCTTTTTTTTTATTTTTTTCTTTTTTTTGACTTTTTAAATTTTAGGTGGAGACAGTTAGCAAAGTTGAAGGGTTCCTGGACAGGAAATTAATAAAATAATTGCCACAGAATTTTTCATCTAACTAGATGTTCATTAGTTACATAATTTCACCTAGCCTTTGCTAATTTTTATATATGTATGCTATGTATGTTGGAGTATATTTTCATTTCTGCATTTGGCTCTACTTCAGCTTCTGTCCAGTAACACAAGTGCTGAAATTAAAAAAATTAAAAAAAGAGAGACACTCTTTTCTGGGACTTCTGACCTCAGCAAACAGAGTAAGTCCTGGGAATCAACTAAAAGATTTATTTTATTTTTGATTATTGAAACACTGAAAATCTCATAAAGACCAACCTAAACTACTGATTTGTTGGTTCACTACCCCTCCAGTGCTCAGATGCACTCGTGGCAGGTAAGAAATACTTGCATGGAGTAAAACAAAAATGATACAGTTTTAGCTACAATTTTAGTTAATTTCAATTTAAAATTTACACTGCCAGAAGATGAGACACAGGAGACTATAACAGGGAAAACTGTCTTTATTATAATAACAGATTTTCAGTTGTATGAACTTTCCGCTTCAGCTACATCTTAGGCAAGTCACCATTCATGATTTCTAGCATAAATTAGACCAAACTGGTTTTTCTCTTTAATTTAATCAATGGCAATAACTTTAAGACACTGCATATTCCTAAATACAAATGTGATATGATTTTTTTTTCATGTAAAGTTGGTCAGAATATTAAAAGTGCACACTGATTCTGACTTTTCACTCATCTTCAATTGGATGTATAAGGGCAATTAATAACGTTGAACATATTTTCTTTGTGAGGTGGTAAAGGCTTAAACCTGAAGATTTCCAGAGTTAGCTCAACCAATTGGAGGTCAAATAGATATAAAATACTTTCAGCTAGTAATTTTCACTGGGTTTCCTGAACCATGGTGTCTATTCCCCTGTCAAATGCAGTAAGGCTTGTGAGTGAAAAATCAGTACTCATCTACACAAAACATCTGCTTTTTACAGGTGTTTCTAGTGAGGAAGATCAAAGGATCTGATGCAGGCCAGCTTTATGCCATGAAGGTACTTAAGAAGGCAACTCTGAAAGGTAGGGATTGGGACAGTGGCTGCTGTCTCTATTTCTGTGCTACTTACTAATTTATTTTTCTTGCCATTTTATACATTGCTGTTGCTTTATGTTATATGAGTGCATAAATATGTCTCTGCCATCCTATAAAATTCTGGCTCACTGTAGTGAATGTTCTAAAAACATAAACAAAAATATGTTACCTGTACAGTGTGGGAGCAGAAAATCAGATGTTTTTTCCCAGCTGCCTGCTTTCTTAATTTTCTTAGTGTTATTTATAGGACCTCTATTGGGTATATATTTTTTTTGTATTACAGTGTCAGTGTCTTTCTGTTGCTGAAGTAAGTAAGGATCTTGCTGAAGTAAAATCTGGTTGTTATGGGACAGAAAGGCCTTCCCAGTTGGCACCTCTCACTACATGACTGAAAATTCCTGGAAGCATGTTTTGAAGTGTGAAGATTCATTCTGAGTTGATAAGATCATGCTTTTTCCCATCTCATGGCTAATCAGTGCATGGGCTGTGATAATGGCCAGACTTCGTGACCGAATATCTGGGGAAGGGCTCTCCCCACGTGGGCGTGCCCTTCCAGCCTGCGCAGTGGATTTTTTAGGTGAGGCACAGCGTGTGCAGAACTGGCCCCACCGTTTAAGTCCTAAGGTCCATTTGCCATGGCCGAGCGAGCTGGACTCGGGACTGGCTACAACACCCGATACTAAACTGGGGCTGATCCTGCTTAAGCATCCGAGATCTGATGGGATCAGATGGCAGGGAGGCATTTAACTGCCCAGGGGACAGTCCCTACTTAGAACTTGAACTCGGGCCCTTGGGATTCAGAGTCCAGAGTGCTAACCATTACGCCATGGGACCACCCTTATGGGCTGTAGGAGGCCTGTATTATGGTAGTATTTTAGGAAATATCAAATTTAGATGGTGATTTAAAACTACCCAAAGTGTTCCCTCAAATTTTTATTCTTTCAAGAATGGGCACCTCTGTGTTTGCAGTTCCTTCGTTCATTATAGGAAAGAACAACTGCTCTCCTCCCTTGGCTGTTACAACAGGCTATTTGTTTTCTCAAGTGTGGGTCACAAGATCCAAAAGTTGAGGCTACTTTGTGATTTTGCTGGCTTACATTTCTCTCCCCTTCAGACTACTTATCCCTCTGACTACTAGCTCTGGGTTTTCCATTGATCTCAAGATAACTAGCACATGGCTTGGAACTAATCTGTCCGCACTAGTTTCTACAAATAAGTTAAACTTGACAGCTGTTTAACTCAAAGTACAGAAATAAAGGCAGAATCCCATTGGCACAGAGCAAGTGAGACGAACAATAATGAGGATTGCTGTCAGTAAGCGTCCATGTAACTTTTGGCACAGAGATAATATTTCTGACATTTTAATCTCATCTTTAGCGAGAGTGCTGAATTGTTGCTGACTGCCTATACTCAAAAAGGCTGGAAGTCACTCCAATGTCAGGTATTCATTACTATGTCAAGCAATGAGAGCAAAGCTACAAGTACTTGATAGCACTGCGTTCAGTATTTGCTGACAAAAGGCATGCTACAAGACAAATTTCTGAATGATTTTGCTTTCTGACCTGTACTTTGCATGGTACCACATGGAGCAGGAAAGTCAAAGTGAGAAAGCCACTGCTCCTCTTGGTTTTAAATGAGAGCATCACACAAGTTTCTTTCCTTCCTGCCTCATTTCCTTCTGCAGGAGCTTGTGGGTATCTGTTTTAAAGCAGAAAACTCCCTAAAGAGACTAGATAAATGTTTCATTCCAGTTATTAATTTTAGGAAAACCTTGTTCAAAATGTTTAAGGATGTTATGTCTTTTAGATGCCAGATATTGAATACCTCAGATTTAAGACTGCATGTATGTATGACTAACTTATCTGTCTTTCAAATGCTGTATATTAAATTACAGTACCCTAATTGCTAGGTTTGCAAATATAAACCCTTTTCAGGGGATCCAGTTGCTCCAAGACCTAAATAAGACACTTAATTACCTTCCAAGAGTGAGATTTTTGTCTGTCATAAAATCATTAGATAATACTCTTAAAATGTTGCTTTCATGTCATTACAGTCTTCTTTTCCTTTTCTTTTAAATCAGATTTTTAGATGAAAAAGGGAAAGAGAATAAAGTTGATCTATATGTTTAAAAGCTTACAGAAATATATCAGTGAGTCTCAACTGCCCATCCTGAATACATTGTGATACTGAGGAACCGGAAATAAGACAGAGGCTGTTTATTTTGTGTATGTGTGTGCCTTCTATTCACCAGCAAAGCTGGAACAGGCGGGGCAGACTGATTGTTTCGATTCACTCAGCATTTGTCTTGGGGTGTCTCAGGCTTCATTGGCTTTACTGAATGTGCTTCAGGATTCCATGATCAAGAGTTTAGGTTGGTTACCGTGTAAGCCTCATTAAACACCCATGAAATGCCCATAAATCCCCAGCAGGTTGCTGTGCTGGAATGTAAGGTCTACTTTCTAGAGCTTGAAAATCAAAGACCCATTCCTCCATGAGACATTCATTCTAAGAGATAGTGGCATGAAGCCATAATTCACTGACATAATGCTTATGAACTTTATAAATATTACAGTGATGATCTAGCAAAGGTTATGTGATGGATCATGAGGATGTAGTTTGCATCTGCCCATCTGGTTGGTAATAGGCTGTGTAAATCGTGGCAATGGAGGCTATTTGACCCTGAGAATACAATCTACCTGTTTCTGCTTGTGGGGTTTAGAAACGATAATCTGTTTTGTCAAAACTTCTGAAGTGCTTTGGAGTTTATGATCCCCTCAGTTTAAGCCACTAGGCTTAGGGGTTTGTTGTTGTACTGCTTGTGTGTGATGGTTATAGGTGCAGTAAGCCATGAGAGCAGCTTTAGTGACTCACAGAGAGCTTGTGGTGTTCTTGGGGATGTTGGATCCATGATATTAATTGTACACTAAATTGAACAACTAACTTAGATGTCACCAGGTGAAGAGTGATTTCCATCTAAACCATTAATAAAATTGTAGTAGTGGTTTCCTTGATTGGACATCAACTGACGTGGCTTCTTCAGTTTTCCTGTATATTGTGATTCAGTTGCCCTGTAGCGATTGTGGTGTTTAGATGTCAGATACTGAAGTCCACTGTTTTCCCTCTGGTTTGAAGGGGATAAAAATCCAACAAACGAGAAACTGAGGACAATTTAACCTTATAAAGCAGGACTCAAAAAAAGAGTCTTCACCTCAGATAAACCTAGCTCCTTTGTGTTGAGGTTTTCAAGGTATCTTTTTCTATTTTGTTCAGGCATTGTGTTTGGTGAGAGGCCCTGTTACTCACTCAGGTTTACCATTTAAATTTTTGCTTGTTATCTTTTCTCAAAGTGTTCTGCAATATTTTCTTTTTCTTCCTGGGCCTCTGGTTACCCTCTTCTAAACAATTCAGGGAACTCCAGTCCACGGGACAGTTCAGACCCCACAGCAGAGGTCCCCTTGCTATGGTGTTTGAGGGAAAGGTTGTGTGCTCTGCATCCTTGGGAACTGCTGCCTAGCCTTCTTTAGTCTGAGAATTGTAACCCTCCAAATGTCAGAGCTCTGAGCTCAAAAGAACCATTGCTGGACCTGGAAGTGCCCTTCAAGATCCAGCTGTGACATAGACTCACCCATCTCCACAAATAGCCATACACTAATTTTTCAGTCTGGGAAGGAAATAACATCTGTGTGCACAAACACAATAATACTTGATTCCTCTGCATATTTCACAAGTGGCTCTAAAATGTAAAGATGAACCTAGTTGGTATGTGCTCAGTCACACAGCAATGCTCTTAGGCACCATCTAGACCTTGTCCATTCACATGCAAGTTTTGTGGCTAGGATTCAAGATCTCCAGCTTTGTGCCTGTAACAGTTTAGGAGCAAACTGGAATTAATTGCTGTCATCTGAAGAAGCAGAGCTTTCTTTCCTGTGTGGGAGTTTTGAAAATGAAACCAAGATCTTCAACTATCAGTGCCTAGGACTCACTATCAGGCTGTGGGTTTACAGTGCCTTTGCAAGGTTTCTTGAATTGGATCATCTCTTTCTTCCTCCCCCAAGAAGTCAGTTTGCCTAGGGCTTGCTTTCTGAAGGAAGGAAGGGTACAGTACTTTAGAGAGAGCTCACTTAGGTTTCTAATGGGCTGCAGAGAATAACGTGTTTGTGTATTATAAGGAAAATGAGCTGTGGTTAGACAACTAGCTCATTGTGTGTCAGTAAACATTACAGAGGGTCCTGAGTATACAGCAGACGGAAAAGGTCAAAAATGACAAAAAGCATTGCTGGAAGTTTATTTTCATAGCATTTGCTAAAGAGTTCATTCTGATTGTAGCTTCTGGGTTAGATACTTAATACTCTTTAGTGTTTCAGTACAGTGTTTGGATTCAGGTTTAGATAAGGAAAAACTTTTGCCTATAAATATAAACTGAGCATGCATCACTTAAAGATTTTATTATCTGTTTTATTCAAACCATATGGGAGTTCTCATTGTATGAAGTCCTGATTAAATTATAGCCTCTTCACAATGCCAAGGGCATTGCAATGATCCTGTTAGCAGGCAAAAGTTTCCACTGCCATGTCATTAAAGAAATGAACCCTGGATATTAAAAATGCTTCCTGGTAGCAAGGGAATATTTTAACTAGTTTGCTTTTACACAAAAACCTGTTGTTCTTCATGGAGCTTTTCCTAAGTGCCAAAGAAAATTCAGCTTTCTCTTAGTGAACATCTTGGCTGCTGAGGTCTGCATAGGGTCACTTTGTTAAAATTTTTGCTCAGGTTGCTAAATAACATGTTCTTTCTATTGCCCTAAGTAGGAGAGAATTATTGAATCTTCACCTAAATACTGTAAAAAATTAATATCAACTTCCCTGTTTTTCTCCCTGTCATCCAACCAGACTGATTCACATAGACACACACACACCTCTGCACTTGTGATATATGCTGTAGGTAAATGCAGCAATATTGCCCAGTCCTTTCTTGTCCATATATTTGTTTCAGTACAACTCTGCTATTATAGTAATATAAAAATATAGCTCACTGCATAGTTTTATGTTCATTTGGAAAGCAGCTTCATATGCTGCTGGCTGAAATAACTTTGTTTTATTCTCCCTAAAAGGGAGCACAGGACAGGACTCACAAGCAAACCCCAGTGTTCTCCATGAGCAGTTCAGCAGCAGAAACTGTGATGGGAGTCCAAGCATCCAATGGCATTGGTGCTTGGCTTTGACTGAGCTTTTGAAGCAATTCTTCCTATCATCTCCCTTTGCTGTGCACAGGCACTGCAGTTTAGTAGCACACAAGCAAAGTTCCTTTCTGATGGAACTAACCCAGGAGCACACTCAGTGCCCTCCCGCTTCTTGTGAGCATTCAGATCATAGGACCAAAGCATGACATAAAATGTAGGGCAACCTCAGGTCCCAGCACATATTGTTACTATCCACAGATTGGAACCACAGTGCTTCCTAGTGCACTCACAGGTTTAAGCCAAAGTTTCAGGCTTTGCTGTGAAGACATTGAATGAACCTGTGTTTGTGTATTTCACTAGGTATAGCACAGAGCTGTCTTAAATTCTTCCATTTTCTTGCTAAGTTAAAATGCCTATGCCCTTAGCTTCTAATCCTTGAGCAGTTCCATGGGCCCTGTTAGCAGCAGCTGAGTGTTGCATTATTCATGTTTTTGTATGATGATTCCCTAGAGACCACAAAGGCGATTCAAATTTGAAGTCAGAGGAAGAAAGCACTGAAAAGTCTACTGATTTCTTTGGCAGAAAAGATGTGTTCTTCATCTGTGATCAAATTATAGAAGTTTGTCCTAAACGTTTGTTGAGTCACTCTTTTGTCAATGAATTACAGAAAGAATGACTTCTTTAAATTTACAAACAAACAAACAAACAAAAAAGGCAGCTCATGCAGGTTGCATTTGAATTTGCCCCCTGGCTGTTCCAGCCAATAAAGGAATGGTGGCTGAGTATTTTAAGGAATGAGTGTTCATGTCTTTTTTCATAGTAGAAAGAAATTTTTCAAATGACTTTATAATTTTCAGTCAATTTGCCATGTACCTCTTTAAAGTCTCAATTGATCCTGCTGTGCTTGATGCAGTGAATAAATAGCAACGAAGCCACTTGAAACTACAGCTCCTGTAGGTACCATCATTAAAAAGTTTTCAGACCCAAACTCATTCTTCAAACTCTCTTAGTAGACTTGATCTAGAGCTTTCACTACTGCTTGCTTTCCTTTGGATTATTCTTTTCATTGCACTGTGTCCCTAGTGACAGATATTTGCAGTTATTCTCAAATTGTTTTGTTTAACAGAAAAGACTTAATTTGATATTTTTTTATTGTCAAGTAGTAGATTGCTGTTAATTGCTTTTGGTGTAGATTCAGGAACAGAGAGACTATGTGAACAGTTGTCCTGAAGCAGTGAGTGAAATGTTTGTCCTGTTGGAAAATATGGTGCAATTCTGTTTTATCTGTAGAAAAAAACCTTTTACCAGGAAAGGACTGGGAGGTGCAATGGCCTTTGTCAGCCCACACTCCCCCTCATCAACAATACCTGGAAAGCAGATAGAGGAGAGAACAGCATAGTTTTGTTGGAACAGACCTATGAAGAGGACATGAAGCTCCAGCTAAACAAATGAGTCCAGAGTGACACAGTCACTGCTGGCCATATGCTGTGCTCTGCCTGGGCCAAGTACCTGGGAGTGAGGACTGGCTGGTCTCCAGGACAATCACAGAGGCTCTGATTCTGTTTCAGAAGCCTCGTGTCCTTGCTGGGTCTGTGCCAGGTAAACCCACCGGTGTGGTACTCTCAGAGGGCATTCCGTGCCTTGCACTACTACTAAAGAATCAGCTGGAAGGCACCTGAAGTCCTATGGCCCACCTCTGACCTAGGGTGGCACTAGCTATGCTTTTCTGTCATTCCTCACAGACATTTGCCTAACTTGTTTTTGGGCTGTCTCTATCCCTACTGTTACAAAATGCTTCCTTAGCATCTGTCCAGTATCTGCCTTGGCACAGCTGAAGCTATTAATTCACATCCTCTCTGCTGAGAGCAGTTTCCTCTCTACAGTTTTCTTCCACATCTTGAAGGTTGTTACCACACTTAGCTTCCATCTTATGTAGACTGAGACTCTTTTATGTTCCATTCCTTCCTCAGGGCTCATTTTTTCTGGTTGTTCAGGTTAGAAGATTTAGTTATACACTAGGTAAGTCAGAGGTGACTGTTAAACACAATGTGATCTGCTCTGCTGCATGTCCTGCATCTCAGGTCCTTTGTGAGTGCTTTGTTGTGACAGAGTAGCAGTAGTACTCCTGCTCTACCATGCAGGTAATTGAAAATTCAAGGGTTTTAATTGAATTGATAGAAATGTCCTGCTGCAGACAGCAGAGTGGTCATATTGTTTAGACGTTGAATGGTTGTTCCTTTGGAGAATCCCATTAAGAGAAATTTGCTAAGAAAAGCCAGCCCTCAGATAGATGGATTTGTAAAATGGCTCTTTTTTCAATTCCTGCTCAAGACAGAAGCATTTCTGGAGGGTGGTGTCAGTTCCTTATGGTTGCCTGAAGCTACCATCCTCCATTCCCCTTCTCTCACGTGTTTAGTTTCAGAATGAAACACAACATCAGTGGGCAGGACATACCCAGGGCAGTCAGGCTTTACCGGCAGCAACATTTAACAGTGGTCACTGTTTTACCTTGCCTTCGGCTGCCCTTTTTCTTCTGCCTTCCTGTCTGGCATCGTGTAGGCCAGACGAAATCTTCATGCAAAAGTCTACTTTTCTAGCTTTCTTTTGACTTAGTCTTGATGCTTGAAAATTTTTGTGTCTTGTTTATCTTGTGCTGTCTTAAAGGAGCCCTGTAAGCTTTGCATTTGTTTGTAATGCTTCTAATTTTAAGAAACCTGCCACAGAAAGAGAGAAGCTATTGCTGGCAACCCACTGAGTCAGCTGTGTAGCATGTGAATGAACCTCTGGAACTCTTTTAATCCTGCCTGACATCCAAGAGCTTGCTGTTGGTACCACAAGGTTGCATGAATTACAGGAAGAGAAAACTGGCTCTTTTGGCAAACACAAGCTCAGATTCTTTTAGTCTTCATTTCCTTTGAATTTATGTCATGTAGTCTGCTCTTTCATGGCAGGCTGTGTGTTTAGCATGGAAGTTGGTACCTCAGTTTAGGAATTACAAGACTTTGACTCTGCTTACATCTCTGCTGTCAGCCTGCTGCATGAACATAAACCAGCTACCCTTACTGCTGCTCTGCTTCACAGTCTCCATATCTGTAATGTTAACCTAATTGTGCCAGCCTCCTGTTCAGAGTGCATAATGTCCTTATGAAGAGTAATAGATATTAATGGAGAAGTTATTAACACCCCTCCCCATTTAAGTGCAATCTGCTGCATTATGGAATTTAATGGCTAAAAATTCCAAATGAAGAAATTGTTAGGAAATGTCTCTTCTGTATAATGCATTCAATATTTGAAATAACCAGAGCTATGAATCAACTGTGCCTTGAATAAAATTATAGATGTAGTGGAAAACTAAACTGAACATAAAATAGCTAAATATCCCTAGGATTTTTAAAGTCCCTGATGGACTCTGCAAGTCTTTGGCTGTGATACAAATCCATTATCTATATAAAAATCATTTGTTTGTTCTGTTCACTGAATAAGTTGCACCAATTGGAACATCCAATGTAATTGCCATTTAACCAAGTTCAGCTGCCTGCAACTGCAGTGCATTTATAGTTGTTGGAAATCGAACTCATAAGCATCCTCTGGGAGTTGCATCTAACTGCTTTTACTGGCAGAAAAATCTTATTTCCTTTCATGCATGAGGACAGATTAACAGAGAAGTCAGCACTGCCACTTGATGCCATTTTAGCTCAGAGTGACATCAGAGGATAGGGGTTCAGTTGCAGTGGAGATGGTTTGCCTCACAGCATTGCAGCTGGATTGCTTGTAAACCTTCACCAAACAGCTGGCCAGGCATTCTGTTCACAACTGCTGATGTGCTAGCACTTAGCTGGCTCTCCATAAAAGTTAGATGGCATGATGTGGGGAACTACCATCTGGGATTTTTTTCAAGAGAAACAACATTATTCTCTCTTTTTTTTTACACTTTTCATGTGAGTCACATATGTCAGTTATGGCTTCCTCATGGCTGTGCCATTTGCTGCAAGTTGGAGGTCTTGGTGGTGTTCAAAGAGAGACCAGCAGTCAGCATCGACAGCCTCTCCATTCTATTTTCTCTGCAGCATTTTCTATCTGCACGCAACAGTAATTGACACACTCAAGAGGTTTCCATGGCATGGAAATTTAACTATTTTCTCACTAGTAGTTTATTTTTGTAAATTCAAGCAAAGCCTGAGTTGTACAGATAATTGCACAGTGTCCCTGGTCATCTTTCGGAGTTTGTATGTGCTGCAACATAGTTGCCATTTAGTGCACAATTGTTTTCATCAGGACTGTTAACTCAGAGCTGATTTCATGCTCAGAGGGAGTTTCAAATTTATGGCTGACACCTACATTTCCTCTTTTTCTGTTTCCCTTACCATTTCCTATTTATATTCCTTTCTTTCCTTTTATTTTTATAAATAAGTCTTCTCTATCCTCCATATTTATATCCTTTAAATATTTATCTGCTATATAGGTTTTGTCAATACTGATCAGTTTAATTTTGTTTTCATTATGGATATAATAAGCTCTAGAATGTAAAATATAAATGGTACTATCTTGACCCTTATATATTATCATAAGAAAGAAATATTTTCAAATGTAGAAGGATTGTTTTGGTTTTTTGTTTTTACTTGGTGTTCCCTGCATTTGGGTCACCTTTACCACCAATTTCTGTCACCTAGAAAACTTTCCTCATAAAGGCAAAAGGATGAACCCCCAGCTTGTGCCCCCTCTCTTGTTGAGAACAGCCAGTGGCTTTGCTCGGCAGATCCAGTGAGCCCCTTGGAGCACACTTTATGCAGAAGGTAGTTTCTTAAGGATCACATTTTGACCTTGGTACCAAGGAAGCCAAGATGCTCTTTCTAGATCATCCCACTAAACGCACAGCCTTCATTTAGCTGGCTTTCCAACCCACTGAACTCTGGACATCCCTCTTTTCCAGAAGCCCCTCCAACTTGCCCCCATGTGAGCTGGTGCCCCCAGATTCCCAAGGGCAGATTTCTGGGGCAGTGGAAACCTGCTGTTCCTTGAGCCAAGCATCAGGGATAGTGGCAGGCCTGAGGGTGTGATTGATGCGTGGAGCCAAAAGAAAGGCAAATAGGAGCCAATAGGGAGGGCAAAGCTTCAGTGGAGGACCAGGAAGAGAGAGGGCCGTGGATTACAGGCAGCAATTGCTTCAGGTGTCATTTTGAAGGAGACTGAACTTAGCTGGTGAGAGCAAGACAGGGCCAGAGCTAGTCTTCTCTGCAGCTTCAGGAAGCAGGTGGTAGCTGTCTGCTTGCTTCTCCAGAGCATCCCATCTCCTCCCGCCTCGTTCTACTTGAAACCTGAGAGGAGGCTGCAAGGGGATAGAGGTGCTCAGCTCCAGTGTGGGCAGAGTGGGTGAGTGTTTAGTGGCTTCCCTTTGTAGAGAAGGGAAGCAACAGGAATGAGGTTGTTCAGCCCTGCCACTGGTGTGGGGAGTGGAAGTGGTTTGAAGAGTGATTATGGGCGAGACTGATGGAGTAAAACTGAGCTGCTCAGTCCTCCTTGTCAGAGGACTCCTTACAGGTATCTTCATTAGAAATATTGCCATGCTGTTAGGACAAATTTGTGTTTAATTTGCTGTAGAGTTTGTCACATGAGAGGGTTTCAGAGAACTCTTTCACAAGCAGAACAAAGCAAACTTTCAAAGCAAAGTTCTGAGGAAGCCTGAAAATTTGCACCGTGTGTGAGGAGCATGATTTTCTGAGCAGAAGCACTGTCACAGGGCTGGTGCTCTCTAGGCTGGGTGGCCCTGGAAGAGCTGCATTATCCCTCTGCACTACCCATAGCTATCACATATGGCATAACAGCCATAGTGATCAAAGACTCTTGGTAAGGTTATTTGAGATATCAGAATTAAAAGCACTGTGTGGAAGCCAAACTGCTCATGGTTATTCTTCACTGGGTTTTCAAGTTCATTATCAGTAAGGATTTTACGTTTCTGGTATTATTTTCACTTTGCTGGAATGTTCTAACATAATGTCACAGGTATTAATCCTAACACAAATGCTCTGTTTGAGACAGCCTCCCAAACACTTGTGCGTAATAGTGAAATTTAACTTTTTTTTTTTTTTTTTTTTTTAATGGCATGCTTTGAGGTGGAGTCACTGCAGCAAAATAGCACATAGTAAAAGATGCAGTCTCATTCTCTTACAGGCAGGGAAAGCTGGTTTCTTATTAAATCATTACTTGTTCTGTTCAGGTTTTTGGTTTTTTTTCAAATGTGTCAATATGAGTTTCCAATCCCACCCTTCACTCTACTCCATAGGGGTTCATGAAGTTACATTTTGCCCAACATAGTCTACATTTCCTCTTTTTCTATTTCACGTATCTCCTCCTATTTGTATTTCTTTCTTTCCTTTTATTTTGACAAATAAGTCTTCTCTGTCCTCCATGTTTATATCCTTTAAATATTTATCTGCTCTCCTCCTGTCTCCCTTTAGTCATTGCTTAGAACAGTTTATGTTTAGCTTTTGGCAGTTACTCAGTAACATAGGAAAAAAAAGAAAATTTCCTCTTCAGTTAAGTATTCTTGTAGAGTTCAATCAGCTACATATATTTTCAGAACTATATACAGGGACTGAGATGTAGATGGTGAGGTCCTATTAATGTCAACAGCGGTTTTACTACCAACTGTTTTAGGGCCATGATTTCACCCAGAGACACTCTGAACTTAGTCGTATCTTCCATGAGACTCCCTATACAGTAGTGGAGTCCAGGCTGAAAAACAATTTGCAATTGTTTGAGCACTGTGTTTCTCTTCACAAGGAGAAAACACTAGATCAACCTTTTTTTTTTGTTTGTTTCTTGTTGTTTGTGTGACCAAGGTTTGCTGGTTGCAAAGCTTTAGTCAGTGTGTCGATAACGACACAAGACCAAGCTGTTTCTTATGCTCTAATTTAGGAAATTACTTTGTCTTAACTTCACACCCTACTTGCTGATGGGACTGGAGCCTTTTTCAGTGACAGACAGCCGTCTCACAGATGCTCATTCATTTTTACGAGGCAAATGCATCAACAGAGTTATATTAAGCATGGCTGCATAGCATGTCAGGACCTGGGCAAAGAAGAGATTCACTTTGCCTGAATGTTTACATTAACCACCACAGTTTTACTGGACTATTTAAACTCTAAATTCTATTCTAAATTGTCTATTTTGTGTGCAGGTAGCTTGAAGGGCTGTGTTACTGGTAACCTGATAAATCTCGTCCTGCATGGTTTACAAATAGAAGCTGTCTCAGGGCTTCATATCTCCTAAATGAACAGTGTCCTCAGTGTGGGATGATAAGCCACTATCCCAGCTTCCTCAGTGGTGCCTTAAATACTTGTTACTTGTTTCAAAAAACAAAATGTTTGGAATTCAGTAACTGAAATGCTCATCCAAAAATTTTTGTTAGTGCAAGTCAGACTGGATTGGCTCTGTGTTTACCACATCCAAGCAGCCTAATGGAAGGAGTGTTTAGAGTGAAAAATCAGTCTAGTGCAGTCGTGGTCAGATAAGCTTGGGAAGAATGTTATTTGCCTCCTATCCCGTGACCAAATCCATCCAACCATGAATCCAAACCAAAACATTCGGAGAAGAGCACCTCTCATTGTCCAGCCACTGCCTCACATTACCTATAATGGAACTAAGGTGGCAAATTACCCTCCAGTTTGGGCAATCTCGAAAACATTACTTCATAATTTTGTGTGTTTATCCTGCACCTGGAGGGCATGGGGGTTCTGTTTTAAAACTTTCTGGTGGGCTTGGCAAACGTATTTTTCCTCGATAATGACCAATAAATCCTCTTTTTTTTTTTTTTTTATTCTTTCATCTTCTGAATTTATGTTACAACTGCAAAAGAAAAGATTGAGTTTCTGATAATAGGAACAGGACTGTTGAGGGAAATTCTGCTTGACAAAATAACAGTATCAAGCATTTCAGCAAAATGCTCTGGTTTAACTGTGTGCAATTTTAAAAAATATTTTATAGTTGTATATTATAATTAGTGCTTAAGAAAGAGTAGATTAAAAAAAACGTAAAACAAAACTCTCAACAAAAGAGTACTTTGATGGACCAAAACCAATATTTCTCAGTTTAATTTTGCCAAAAATTGCTAAATTTAGGGCTTTTGTTCCAATTAAAAAAAAAAAAAAAAGCCACAGCAAAAATATCTTTGAAAATATCAATTACAAGCTTCAAACTGTTCTATGGAAAACATTTACTAGATTATTTCAGCCTGTGAGCAAAACTGCCCTGGTGACAAATGCCAACATCCCAGTACATACATTCTACTCAGAGGGGAAATACAATATTTCCACTCCTTTCAGGAATTCTCACTTAATATTTTATAAAAGATTATTTATCTCATTCATAAACATCCCAATTGGACCGGGCAGAAGGTTCTACCATGCCATAGTAGGGGCTCATATAACAAAACAGAAGGGACTTGGGTGAGCTTTAAATCGTTCTCACACAGGGGCACCTTGCCCTGGGTTAGCGTGCCAAGGAACTTCCTGGGGAGCTTCAGCAACACCTTCATACCCTTTCACCTCTGCCAGGTCTTTTAAGTGAGTTAGTGGTTGCTCAAAGATCCTGAAGGAGAGGGAACACCCCTTTCAGTGCAGCTGGGTTTTTAGACCTGGAGAAACTGAGTAAAGGGAACATTTTTTAATTTTTTTGTCTCTAGAAGGCTGGCATAAGAGGTATATCTTTGTATTTTCACTGCTGAGCCACTGGTCCCTCCCAGTACTTTTCAATCATACAAGCTGTATTTTTGCCTGTAATGATATGTTGCAGAACATATTTGTGGTGAATACCAAAGCACAGACAGTTTTCACACTTCCAGAGTAAAGTGATCCACAAACTTAACTCAGCCCTGCCTGCAAAACCAACAAAACAGGTGTGTTTTAAGAGCAAAGAGCAGCAGTGGTTGATTAAATTTTGCTGGGCTTCAAGCTTAAAATGCAGGCAGTGAAACTCATTACCCTGAGAGACCCAGCAGTTCCTGGATGTCTGGATCATGTCCAGCTCAAGCAGGAGAAGAAAAAAATAATTTCTTCATTGCTTCTGTTGACTTAGTAACATCTCAGTAGCAAACACAAGGCAAACACTCATTTAATACTGGAATGCCCCATGGGTAGGAAGTATGAGGCTCAGTGCTACCTCTTTGCAGCTGCATGTGAGTTAGCCAGGGCTGCAGCAGGGAAATAGAGTCTGACAGGAGATAAGAGAGAAGTTTGATGGAGAAGATTCATCACTCTTTAGACTGTATTTAAGAGTAGGAGTGAGGACTATATGTACCTGTTCATCTTTTTCATCTTTTCTCTGTTGGATTCTTGTAGGATGGAACTAAATTTTAAATATCTATTTTGGGGGGGGGGGGGGACGGCCAACTGTCTCAACTGTTTTAAACAACTTTTTTTATTGCAGAAATATATGAAACCAGTTTGTCCCTTCAGGTCATCCTAATTTCTAGAGCTACTGATGAATGGTGTTTACTGGGACCTCTGAATTCTAAGGCCAGCCCCCTTATTCCTTTGTAATTTTAAATTATGCCTATTCCTAGAGCATAGGTAATTATTGCCTATCAGTATAAGTTAATATTGATTTTTTTGTTATTGCCTGAAATAGTAGTAGTAACAATAATAATAATAGTTGTAAGTCTGTTCAAGTGAAGCAAATATAATAAAAACTAGGATCATGTTACACTTGAATTCAAGAAACAAATACTTTATTGATGATTTCACAGGATATCACATCCACTAAGGTAAATAAATTTAAATAAAACATATGCTTTAGATAAAAAAAAAGTTTCAGGTGCAACTATGCAGAGGTGTTGAAGGCTCTAAGTTTTGCACAAGTCATGAACAGATGTATTTCCAGCTGTAGTTTTTGGCTTTTTAGAGGAAGTTCCCTTCTAGCAGATGGCAGCTTTCTTGTCTCTTCATCAAACTGTTTATTGAGTCTGTTTTTAATGATGTTAGTTAGAACTGATGTATGCAATTGTGAGGGGTGTAATTCTGACTTTGCTGGCATCATACATCACCACAGGACTTGGTTTATTAGACATCTTTGCACATCTGCAGCTCACAGGAGGAGTACTGTTTCATCTGGGATCTATGTGTAAGCACATCTGTGTATATTCAGTTGGTCCAGTTCTGCTTAAAAATACACAAAAATTGAAATTTTACCTCTGCATAAGGACATGTGATTTATGTGACCATCTGACTGGTCTATCAGTCAGTACTTCTCTAATGATGGGGTTGAACCCACCAGCAAATTTCAGCTGAAAACCTGAAACAAGCTTAATCTCCTGCAGCGTCTGTGGGTTTTTTTGACAAAGGAGAGAGATCCAACTTGGTGTTCCAGTGAAGAAGCAGCAGGAGGTTGCAGCTGCCAGAGTCTCCATGGGGCAGTAAGGAGGCCATCAAGCAACATCCCCGGCCCACCAGGCTGCTCCTGGGTAAGGGTATCAGGAAAACATGGGAGGAACTCAGGTTACTGCTCTGAGGATTTGGTTTCAGCTTAGTTAGTATGTGCTAGCACTCGTATTTGCTCCTGAAAACTCCCATATGATTTTATTTATTTTTTTTAATGTAGCATCAGACTTCATCAATCTGTTCTTTACTTCTCCTTATTAGAAAATTGAACAGAGGTACTTCACAGGGATATTGCAAGATTTAATTAACTTTTTCAAACATTCAGAGAGAATAATGAATGGGTGATAGAGATTATAAATGGAAGTTTAATACAAAAGTTTAGTATTCATTTAGAGACATCTGTCATTCTAAATTGGCATTGAAGAATATAGGCTACCTTAAAATACAAACAAAGGAAAGCCTTTGATTTCTTTAAAGCCACACGTGTTGTTTCATGTAAAACGAGGGGCAAAAAAGGAGGGAGAGATAAAATTACCTGCTCCAGACCCTGGACTCCTAAAACCAAGTCTGCATCCTCACTGATTTTTCCAAGTGCCCTTCTACAAAGGAGCGTCTCCTGCTCTGTGGATCTTTTTTTTTTATCTTTGCTGCAGCAGTGCTAGGGCTGAGTGGTAAACCTCTGGTTTTAATGGCTCTTTCTCTATCTCTAAAAGGTTCCATATTTCAGGCCAAAAAGGCTCTTTCTTCCAGAAAAATAGTGTTCACAAAATGATGCACGTTTCAATAGAAAAGCACATAAAGTCTCTATGTGACATTATTGGTGTACTTCTACATTCAGGTGTCAACAAGACACATTTCTGTTCTCCTTTGTGTTGTAATAATGCTCCGCTGATGAAGGTACAACATGAAAGGCTGCACTTTAGAGAATTTGAGTTTCATACTGGGTGGAACAAAAACACAGTAATGCAAATAGTATTACCAAGCAGAACCACTGAAGCCAGAATCTGATAATTTTTGGAAAGCCTGTATTTCTCTGTATCTCACACAATTAGTCACCACACAAGTACTCTGTCTTCTGGACATAGACAGTGTGGATTTGAATTTAGAATTTAGCTCTCTGCTTTCGTCTACAACAATCAGCATTAAAAACAGATTAAAATATCAGAAATAGAACTGAAAAGGATGTTGCACATAGTTTTATGTATATATTCCATTTTCTTTATCTTTTGTGTGTTCCAGTGCTGCATGAAGAACTTGAAATTGAGTTGCATGTTTGTGAGTTTGAGTCATATTTTGCTTTTGTTCCACTTTAGGCACAGTGTTGAGTTTTAAGAAAGTGAGGAGGGTAATGGAAGAAATTTAAAGTCATCGTTTTGTTTCATGATTTATTTCTCCTGTTACCAATACTTTTTGACAGTGATTTTTTTTAGGTAACTGAGTTTGTAGCCCCCTGTTCTTGCTTAATTAATTAATTAGTGCTCCACTCCTGGTTAAGCAGTGATATTTCTTATTAAAAGCTCATTTTGAAAGCTAGGATAGGCAAATAATTTATAATCAAAAATGTTTTTTGTGAAACATCTCTGAGCGGATTGCAAAGTCTTTGACCTTGTTTGTGTATTTTCTATGTGTGTCTTCCTGCAGGAATAGCTTTGTGTGAGTGGCAGGTGCTGGTGTCAGACATGCAGGGGGATTTCTCTCCCTGATCTTTCAGGTCAGGAGACTCAGTAGCACTTTGGGTAGAATTGCCAAAAAGTACAAAAGGCCATAAGAACAAGTCACTAAGACACTGAACATATTGTCTGGTGTTCTACTTTATAAAATAAATAAAAATTAAGCTTTCAAATGCCAATTTCAGCCTGGTGACACCAAGCTCGTCTCCAAAAACAGTGGAGAGAGACTGACGCACTCAGAGAAGCAACCAAATCACCAGGTCCTGCCCTGAGTCACCTCCAGAGGACTCAGGGGATGAACCAGGTTTCTGTACCTCAATGCAGCCAGCAAATATTCCTGCTGGGACTAGAGTTATAAAAGGATCTATGTATCTAACACCAACTTAAAAAAATAAGAGTTATCTCAGTGCTATTGATGAGCATAAGAACTCTCTTCAGTTTCAGATGCCGTGCAGAGCTCCCAAAATCTATCTCAGTCCTCTTTTTTACAACAGTGTTTAGGCTAGAAGTCATTTAGTTATTTCCAGAAGTGTATAGCAGCATGCAAGAGCTTCACTAGAAATTTGTGAGGCTGCATTAGTAAGGCATGAATATACTGCAATCATGAGCAAAGCAGACTGTGCTGAACCTCAACTGATGTGTACAGAAAATACTTCACTGTAAGGCTCTGCCTTCCTGTGCTGTTGACCAACAGAGGTGAGAGCAACACCCACATTCAACAGCTACGGAGGAAGTTGGAATTTATCACATACAGCTCTGCACCTTGTGTGTGAGCAGCCAAAGCTGGACAGCCCTGAGTCACTGACTCCCTGCCCTGCTGCTGATCCTCAGAACACACAGGATGGAGGCAGACCTGCTTCTAATTTAGAGCATCCATGCCCTGATGGGATCCAGCTGGCCCCACAGGAAGGCATGTGGCACATGTGGGACACCAGTGGGGTTTCAGCCCAGGGAGAAGGGCTGACCCCATCTCACTGTCACCCACCCTCATTAGAGGTCTTGACAGGAAAAGGTGCTCCTGGGGTACTGGATTGGCCTAGACCATGTGCGCTGGTTTAAAGGTAAACCAGCAAGAGGAATGAATCTAACTCACAAACAGATTACAAGTCAGAATTACAGTTTAGTAAAAAGATCACAATAAGTACAAGGG
>JAWWEU010000111.1:30205853-30216526 GCA_035583155.1 Acropternis orthonyx
GGTCAGGTGTGCCCCGTCAAGCTGCTGCAAATGATCCATTGTTAGCAGTTCATGAGGGGGCCAGGTGGAACTCTTTTTTGTGGGGCATGCAGTCTCTTTCCTGGTTCCACGGTTGAAAAGGAGAGAGGAGGTGATCCCTCTGAGGTGCGGAGTTGGTAGATGAAAGAAAAATTCCAAGATTTTAAATCCATAACACCATGTGAGGACAGCACTGCCCAGACAGTGACTACCTGTGGTGCTGCTGAGCCTCTGGCTTCACGAGCATGATTTCTGCTCCCAAAAGGCCTGTATTAAAAGAAGTGTAGTCCCATAATGCAGCAGCTACTGAAGCCAGCTTTTTCACATGGGTTTTTTTGTCCCATCAAGCAAGTATGCTCAAGTTTTCCATCTTCCTTTCCTTTTTCATTTTCCCTGCCTAAGTTAAACACATTGGGAGGGAGATAGTGCAGAGGCAGATGAGGCTACTTATTATGGGACAAGTGTAATACAACTTTGGCTGTGACTGGCCAGGCGTCTGTAGCTTTCCAACAGGTTCTTCTGCAGGCTGTGGCAAAGCCTGAAAAACTCTTTGTCCCATAGAAGCTTGTAGAGAACGCTTTAAGAAACAGAAGGAGAGTTGCTAGGAGCTGAAATATCTTACATAGGTAGGTGTCTGGATACCTAAACATTTTCCAGTACAAATATTTATCAAAGAAATAATATCATGACTGATTTGCAGTTTGTAAACAAAAGTAATGCCATTTTTATTTGACACTTGAAGCTGAAATATAATCTTCATAAATTAATACCTGATTAAATTTGATACATGTGCTAGTTTGTACAAGACTCTAGGTAAAACCCTTATGCCTTGCAACATATAATCTGTATGCAAAAACTGAAACTGCACTGCAAGTCATATTTAAAATTATTTCTTTTGAAGTAGAGAAATCAACTTTTGCTCCAGGTAAGTCTGGAGACAGAGAAAAGACCAGCAAATTGAGCAGTAATATCCTTCTCTTTAATGTTCATAACTAGACAGATAAAAATGGATAAGTTCTGTTTATTTGCATGTATCCTCAGCTGCCTCCCCTTCTCTTTCATAGAACATTAATATCAGGAAATGGGAACTGTTTTTATTTTTGGGTAGCAGGTACTTCCTTCGTTACAGGATCCACCATTCTGGTCTCTTCTGCCTGGTGATTTCAGTGAGAGTCCAAGATCATGCAAAAATTCTTCATTAATTTGTGCTTAGTACTTCAGGCTGGGTTATCTGCCTCTGTCTGACATAATTTAAAGATAAGTGGCAAACCACACCTTTAAAACCAAATTCAGTATTGGTAGAAGGGTCAAGATTTTAGCAGTTGAGCACTATTCCCAGTGAGCATTTTATTAATACAGCTAAATATTCTGATGGTGCCCTGTGCTATGTTAGATGGTATACACAGGTAGATACCTCTGGAGAGGCTGCTTCTGAGGTTAAAATTACGCATGGCCCAGGCATATGGAAATTATAGAGTAAAAAAGGACAGCAGGAGAAACCAAGCAGATTTGCTTTTCTAGAGAATATGATTCTTAGGTTCTTTGGTGGTAGGACTGCATAAAAATCTGAGCCTATATAGCTTTTGCCCTCAGAGCATTTAAATGAGGCAGTATTTGATGCCGTAAAGATGGGCCAAGCAGGGCAGGTCATCAACTTACATGCCAAGCTACAATCCTGATTCCACGTTCCACTTATCTTTTTTGGCAGCCACACTGAAGGCAGTGATTAGAGCAACTCTAGAGGAAATTAGGTTCAGGGTGGTTTCAGGGCCACGGCTCTGGAGAACAAAATGCCTTCTGTGGCAACACCACCTTTTCTTTCTTGGCGTGCTTCCTGTGTGCATGTGGGGAGAAGGGGTGATGTGGCACCCTGACAGGTCCACAGCCTGTAACCACCACAGCAGAGAGAAGAGCATAGGGCAGGGGCCTTTGGCAAGGCACCTGGCTGCACAGCTGGTTCAGAGGTTGAAATGATAGGGAGAGAAGGGTATGCTGCTGTTCTGACAGCCTGTTGTCACACCTGTGCAGTGCAAATGCAGGCAGGCACTTTGTCAGGCTAACTAACCAAATTTAATGGGAAACATCCCATGTAGAGTGTTTAGCAATGCCCGCCTATCCAACAAGAATTCCTGCCTAGAATCATTGCTGATCTACAGCATGAGAAATGGTCTCTCTTCACATAGGTTAAGCATTTTATGAGTGTATGATGTGTGATTTTCATTTGGGAGATAAGATGAAGATTCTGAGATTCCCTTTGTTTTGAATTTTTTCTACAAGGTAGCTTAGATTGAATAAGCTAGTAAAGCTTACGTCACTATTGACCCAAGTAAAGCATCAAAATAGCAAGAAATATGAGTATCTCTCCAGTCCTATTTAAGGTTTTCAGATGAGCTGACTTGGACCTATTTCTGTGCATCAGTTTTTGAAGTACAGCAACAGACTATGTGGTTTCATTATGGTATGTTCTTTACTCAGGTGCTGAGAGTACTCAGCGTCTCAGCAGCTCCACAACATACGCAGGCAGTGACAGAATCTCACTGAGATCTCAGGCTTTGCTACCTAAAATAGTTTCATAACATCTCTTGTAGACGCTTTCATCTGAAAAGCATATTGGCATTGTGTAATGCAAAGAAAGACATTTTCAATACTTTCAATACAATAGTGATTGACTTAAAAATGTATCTTTAGGATCAAGAGTTGATAATGTGGGGACTTGAATTGTCCTCAGTGACTGAACATTCTGCTAAATGGTTTTATTATGAAAACTTCAGCATCCGTTTTGTTTAGCTTGAATTCTGCTCACCTCTGTAATTTCCCTTACTTTATTCATCTTAACCACAAATAGTATTTTTCTTACTGCTATGACACAATAAATTTGTCTCTACACACACACACAAAAAAGTTATTTACTGTTTTTATTCAGCATTTTTTCTTATTACTGATTATTAAGGTGGTTTATTGGAAGTTTTAAATATTTTGCATATAGATCACTTCCTGAGAGTGCTATTCAGTGTTATGTCATGAACACTGCTAGCATCAGCAGAATACAATAAGTTAATTTGCACAAGATTAATCCAACTTGCTCTGTAACTGGTACATTCTGTTTAATCTTACATGAAATAAAGTTATTAACTTTATATAGTTTTTATTTTCACACTGACATTCTCTTCTGTGAAGTGTAATTGCTTTCCTGTTGTAATATTGTAGTCTTTTTAGTTAGGACAGTTCTCTGCAGAGGAAGACACAGAGCCTTCCTGAAGAACTTACCCTTACTACACAGACAAGACAGGCAGAAAAAGAAGATACTTGAGTGGTGTGATTTGCCAAAGGTCACACCACAAGTCATCAGCAGAGTGAGAAGCTGAATCCAGAGCACCATAATCTCACTGCAGTGCTGTATCCAGTGACCATGCTGCCTCTTAATATATCACTGTTCTTATTGTTCTTGCTTTATAGTTCGAGATCGAGTACGATCAAAAATGGAGAGAGATATTTTGGCAGAAGTGAACCATCCTTTCATAGTCAAGCTTCATTATGGTAACTATAATAAAATATAATTCATGCTTGTTCTTAATTTGGTTGGATAATTGTAACTAGATGTGTTAATAATTTCATACAGATACCCCCTGCATGATTCTGGCTCTGTTTCTAAAAAAGTCATAAAGGCTACCTGTGTGAAATTCTTCATTTATGCTAAAGGAGAATTTCAGTATAAGTTTTAGCCATTCCTCCATCAAAATAGATCTGCCATAAAGTGTGATGTGATAGGTAGTGCTGGTGGGGGAGCTGCTGAGTATATGCCTGCAAAACCCCCTTACCTGCTGTCAGGTGTCATTTAGAAAGAAGAGAATCTAAATAAAAATTGGTTTTCATAATAAGTACCAGTCCAAATTTGTGTATTTGTGTATATGAATGTGGTGTCTTGCTGGAGTTACGTCCTCACCAGCTGCCTGGGGAGCCCCATTATTGCTACTGAAGGATATTCTGAGGACATTTGTATAGTGCAAGCTCTCATCTCACACAAACCTGGGAGCTTCTTTCTATGCCTGACCCTCAGTGAATCCTGATACTTTGTGCAGTGGGAAGCACTATTAATTCATAGGTGCTTAGCGGGGAAATTAATATGTTAGTAATGCACTGTTGTCTCTCAACTGATGCCATTTTTTCCCATAGTCTAAGCTCAGTTGCTGAGGTCTGTACAGAAATTAATTTTCTCAATTCTCAAATTTCTGAAATGACAGTGAAGCAATGCTTAGTCCACAAGATTTATTCTTTGGAGACTTTATCTTGGTTCAAACTGCCGACATCTCCATCCTTTTCTAATGCAGCATTTCAAACAGAGGGAAAGTTGTACCTAATACTGGATTTCCTGCGAGGAGGAGACCTTTTCACCAGACTCTCCAAAGAGGTAAGCTGATAGATCTTTAACCGGGAAATTAAAGATTGTCTTGGATTTCAGAACTGGTGGGAATGAAAAATGACCTTGAGAATAGTCCTTACGTGTAACAGAGCTGTCTCAACTTGCGCATGTTTAAGTGGGTTCTTACTAATTCTATTCGAATTATGCCAGAAGTATTGCAGCAGATACTATGTAGGCATCACTGTTAGAGAAAACTGCACCATTCAATTCCTGGTTTGGAGACATGCTGCAGGCTGCTGTGTGTTCCACAGCTTGGGTGCCCCAGTATTTGCTTTCAAGGCTTGTTTGCTAATGCAAGAAGACATTGGCAACAGGTTAATTGCCCTGCTGAGTAATGATACTTGTGTAAGTACTCAGTATGTGGTAGCAGTTATTTTTAGTATGGGGAAAAAGATTTTAAAAAAAGTAAAGTATCCTTCTGCTGTTTGTCATGAGACCAGACTTTATTATCAGGCAACTCAGCAAGGGTTTCATGGAAGAAGAGAAGAAAACGTGACTCTTGCCTACAGAGTGCAGCTCCCTGTTCTGTACAACCAGAGAATTCAGACTTTGTACTTCTTTAAAGCTTTAAATTTTCCCCAAAGTGTTTCCAGTGCAATTCACTGACTTCTCTGCTTTATGCCATCAAGAATGAGTCCTCTTAACCTGACACTAAGAATGTGCTACTCTTTTCCAGTGTTTGCAGCTCACATTGTCTGCCTATATTTTGCAGCTATTTAGTGGCAAAGTATTGCAAGGGAAAAAGTTCTGGAAAACTTGTTCTGTTTGCAATTTGTTATTATAGATTTGCTTGAATGGTATTGATTTCAGTGGACTTTCAGTCAGATCCCATATACACATGTTGCATGCATGCGTTCAAAGCTTGCTCTGTCTCTCTGAGACATCTGACTTTAACTAGGTTTATCTATATAGAACAGATTGTTCCCTGATTCTCTTGATTAAATTTCTTGCCTACGTTATTTATTTATTTATTTTAAACCTTATAAATAATTTAGATTTATTTTGAAAAATAATGAATTTTCACATTTAGTACAATTAAATTTTTAATAATGGTTTTTGCTTGTGCATTTATTTATTATTTTGCTTGTGTTTTTATTTCTAGCCTTTACAGTGAAATTCTTAATTAAATTATGTGACATCTGTTCTCTGAATCATCTCTTTTTTCTCTCAGCTGTCTGGAGCACTCAAGTATTTTGGCTGCTCCTTTCTGAGAGCAGAGACTTAATTTTAAAATTAAGCTCTGCAACTTCTACTGTAGTATTTACATTTACATATGACAAGTAAATTTGTATTGAGCTGACTCATTTTATTTCTATCATGCCTAATATTCACACATGTATCCAATATATCAGCTTCTCTTTCTGCCTCATTATCTCTGTTCATGTTGAAATTTAATTAAAGAGAACATCTAAGATACAATGAAAGTTGAACCAAAGGGGTTTCTTGCCACGTGACTTTTCCAGAGCTTAGTGTTTTTGTGAATATAGAAGTTTCTTCTCACCTAAAACAGAGCTTTCAGTTTTAGCAGTATCTCTATCAGCTATAGAAAAACTGCCCTCAGTGTACACGTCATCAGGCCCTGGATGTTAGACAGCACATCACTGCCTAGGGCATCTGCACTGAGGGTCCTGGAACCCTCACTGTATGGGCTTTTAAATCCATCTCAGTCTCTTCATGCTGTGTCTTCTGCTCACATTTGGAAGCATTTTGCTTCCCCCAAAAAGTTTTCCCATGCATTTCCTGGGAATTTGGTAACCAAATGCCAAGATTTTAGCACATTAGGGGATATGAAAGCAATAAGGACTATGATGAATGTATTTAATTTTGCCATTCATTTTCAAATGCTAAGGAATTAGAACCTTATTTATATTATTGTGACATGATGTCATCTAAACAGATCAAACAGATGAATGAGAGCAGCATATTTTAAGCAACAAAAGTACTAAACAGATCATGTTTTGTTTTATAAGGAGAATCTGGTAAGAATTGTTAATGTGAGTTCAGTCAAATTATGGAAAACTGAACCTGGTCCTTCCAGAGTTCCCAAGTGTTTGTTTAACACAAGCGAGCCTGCCGCTATCCAATAAAGAGATGTGTTCTTCTCTTCCTTCTGTCTAGGTGATGTTTACAGAAGAGGATGTCAAGTTCTACTTAGCTGAGCTGGCCTTGGCATTAGACCATCTCCATGGTCTTGGAATTATTTACAGGGATCTAAAACCAGAAAAGTAAGTTAACAAGATAAAGCAAGCTGAAACATAAATGCATGAACTTTTAGGTTGTTTCTACTCCTTGTCACACTACAAAATCAGAAAGTGCCAGAGGCCCTGCCTTCCTTCTTGTATGTGAGATTCTACACAAGACCCTCACTAACAGGAATAAGGTCTTCCTATCATATCATTTTAGCATGAGGCCAAATATTTTGACTGTGCTCCAGTATGATGGGACCTCTGTGTTACTGGCCTTCAGTTTCGTGAATGATCTCAGCACAGGATTCAGATCCCTGCACCTTTAGCTTCAGTAGCACCTTTCTCTGTAGCATTTAATCTGGCCTTCCCCTTGAGTCAGTGTAAACTGCTCAAAGCAATTCCACTTCCAGCTCATATGAAATATGTCATGGCACCGTTCAGTTTTATTGTAGCTATTAGTTAAAGTAAATGAGGGTGTCTGAGAAGCAGCGTGCCTGTTAGCTCACAGGAGAGATTTAAACAGGATTTTTAAAACACTTTTATTAACTATCCCAAATATTTTCCAAATATTTTATTCTCACTTATATTTGCAGCTATTTTCTATTCCTAACATGGTGCTATGGAGCATTTTCCATTCTCTTCTTTATTTGCAGTACAGCAGAAGAGCAAATGACACCCTTGGTGATATCACTGGGAGTAGCGTGATACTGTTTCTATTCCATGTCCCTTACCTGGTGCTTGCCCGTATCTGCTGTGCTGGCTCAGATAAAGCAGGCTGCAAGATTTAAAAGTTACAAACCGTTTTAATGTAATGGTTACCATCATTTGTAAAAGATGACCACTAAGAGCAGTCTGTTTGGTAGTTGCTTACACTTTCAAAGTCTAACAACAAGCAGCCTTTTCCTTCTGTGACATCAAATTGAAAAATCTGCAGCTTTCTTCAAAACAGAGTGTTATTGCTTTCACACTCGTGGACAAAACAAGAGACCAAAATTGATGGAAGGGAGACTTTGGTGGTGGGAAGTTGAAGGGGAGGAGACTGTTTATCTACAGTTCTATGTGATTTAAATTTAAAATTCAATTTTATGTTTTGGTTAGAAAAATAATAGTACTAATAGTACTATACAAATTTAACAGATGTACATAACAAGAGCTTTCATTCTTTTGGACTAGCAACTTTTTTGCAGGTGATCAAATTTTCCAATCTTGTCCATTTATGAAACCAAAACTGAAAACAAGAGTCTTTAGCAAATATGGGAAGTCATCCTCCAAATTAAACAGCTGGAGGGAGCAAAGTACGGGTTTGTTACTCATATGAAATGCAGGTAGGCAGCCATCACACCACAGCTGTCACAGCCATGTCTGCCAGAAGCTCTTTGGTTTCAACTTCATTCTGAATTGCTATTTTATTCATCTAGCGTCAACAAGCATGTTCATAATAGAATAACTCTACAGTTAGAGGTTTTCAGTTTTAAACTTTGATTCCAGTGAGCGTTAGTATGAATCATGCACAACTTTTCTCTCTGATGATAGATGAAGTTGATTTTCAAGCTAACACGTGATATATCAATCTGTTATTAGAAGGTATCCAAACATGAGCTTGTATATTTGAGTATAAGTCAAAATGCTGTTACATTTATAGGGACATGCTGTAATTTTTTTGCTTTAGGACAAGTTAGAAACTAAGGAGAAAATTAAGCGCATGTCAAAACTATTCACTGTATTTGAGATACTGAGAACTGGATTTTTCAGAGTTCACAGCATGAAGTGTCACTTTGCATTTCAATGCATATCTCTCAATGACTCCAGCTGCAAGTGAGAGCACTACATTTCTGCAGACCAAGCTGCAGTGCTTCAAATCAGGGATCAGTGAATCGAGAAATTAGAGCTCACCTAAGGAAGGAAGGTGTCACTGATTTGCCATTGTCAAATAGAAGCATGTCAAGAAGATGGAATCCAGCTTTCTGTGTATTTTTGTCTGAGCTAAGACCAGCCATCCCTTTCACTGTATTGCTCTGCTAAAATCCATGAGTGTTACCAGTCTGCCTACCGAGACAAGATTTCTCTGGAAGAAAACAACAAGTATTATCATGTAACTGAAGACCTTTATACAGTGAGTGGCAGCCCTCACTCTTGTGTTTCCTAACTTTTGCCTATATGTTTTATGGTCTTTTATGTACAGTTAAATGGATAACAGTAATACAGTTTCATTTGGGTACAATTGCCATAGTATAAAATTAGTTTACATTAATATTACTGTTGTACAGGAAAGGGGATCACCTAGAAGTTCATACCTGGAAATAAAGCAAGGCATCTGATTGAAAACCATATCCTTTAAAAATAGCTCTATTAGTGCAAAGCCTATGTGTAGTCATACTTAGGACAGCAGAGCATGACAGCCTATGATTTCACTGAAATTTAAGGTTTGCATTAAAATAAATAGATACGGCAGAATAAAAAAATTATTGTCAAGGGAAAAAATTGCTGAATTTTTAAGTTACATCTGGGAAAGAATAGCTTTCTAAATAAGACAATAAACGAAAATTAAGACCATCGCAGAATGTTCTCATCCTCCCCTTGCCTCTGAGCTAGGTCAAATATATCAAGACCATTACAGGTGTGTTGCTAACCTAGTTTTATTATAGCTGGTGGAGACTCCATGGTCTCTGTAGAAAGGACATCTAGAAAGTTGCTCCAAATAGCTAATTTGAAATTTCTTTGCTGCTGTTGCAGGCCACTACTCCTTAGCCTGTCCTTCTAGACTCCCTGCCTGCTCTCAGCAGCAGCCTCAGGGGATCACAGGCACATCATTCTTCTGTACCCTAAACTATCCAGCTACTGAACTCTTCTTCAGTAGTCAGCCTTTACAAGTGTTCAATCATTCTCATTCCACGAGTTTGGTTTCTCCTGATACCTATCTCCTTTGAAGTGCAATGTGTAGAATCACACACAGAAGAGTCATTACCAGCCTGATTATAGCATGAGGTTTACTCTGTCAGATTTGCAGAACTGAGATAAACTAATTAGTTCGTAATTTCCCAATTCTCTCTCTCCCCTGCTTTGTTAAAGATAGACACTGCATTTGACCTTTCATTGTTCAATGCTTTTGCTTCATAAGCTTCCAAAAGTAACTGCTAATCAGTTTGAGATTGCTTCAGTCAGCTCTGTAAATGTCCTAATATGAAGTTCATCATAATTGTGTATGTCAAAAAAATTCACTAGAAAATAGCACTTGAAGGAACCCTCAGTACATTAAAATTTAAGGTTCAGTTGTGTTTTTTTTAAGATTCCCTGAACAAAAATCTGTGTTAACAATTCAAAGCTATGAACTAATTTTATGTGCAGCTGGGAGTAGTTCTAAAGTCAGCTGTACTTAAAAAAGGCAAGCAACTGAGTTTTCTGGTTAAAGTCTTAGAACAAGCAGATGCTTCCCTTAAATTGTTGCAGCCAAGTTCTTCTTGAGTTGTCTTCGTGGTTTCAGTGGCATCCTTTGTGGAACAAGGTCCTGTTCGGTCACACTGAGAGCCATTAAGTTACTTACATGGTGAGACACATTTTTGTTTAAGAACTGCAGGGTCAAGCTGTTAAACATGGTAAATATACCAAAACAGAAAAATGGGAACTTAGTAGTATCTGATGCATACATTATTTCTTATCCTGTGGTTTAAAGGTATGAGTGACTTAGAAGTAACTCTACTATCTGAAAATGCACAGATTTTTATTGTATCTTTGCCTTTTCTCTCTGCAGAAACCTAGATGCACCTTGACAGAGCTCTTTCAGAGGGACTTTGATTAATAAGCAGTGTGTACGTTGTAAGGCCCTGAGTTGTTTGTAGAAGGGTGTTACAGGGAGGTTTTGGAGAGCACGTTAGAACCGAAACGCAAACACCATTGTGAGTGTAACTTAAGCAGTATTTTATTACAACAGGTGGCCAAGTAAGATAGAACCCCCTAGCAAGGGAGAGGGATAACGAGGGAGAGAGAGAGAGAAACCCCAATGCCCCATGTAAGGACCCCTCCAGGTGTTACTTACACGGACTTGTCTTACC
>JAWWEU010000111.1:30216626-30311808 GCA_035583155.1 Acropternis orthonyx
GAATTTCTCTCAAGGACAAAGTTTCTCCCTTTATCAGTGTTTTTCCCATAACTTGGTGAGGAAAGCATAATTTCCCAGAGGTGGCTGAGCAAAACACAGACCAAAAATACCAATATTTACACCAGCACGGATACAAAGGGACAGTTCATATCATTCATGTAACAACTTCTGATGTATTGAACTATATTCCAAAAAAACCCAAACACCACTGTTTAATGCAGCATGTTGCAAACCAGGGCAATTCATTCATGGGTGTAGCTGCCCTGTGTAGAGAGAAAAGATCTGAGAATCAGTAAAGGACCTAGGCATATGGTGAAAAATAAACAACCACTTACATCAAAGTAAGCAGTCCCTTTTTGGCACTTCATGGTGTCAACAAAGCTACAGCAGAGAGGAGTTTGTGTTCAGCAGGGTGAGATAGTATGGGTTCATACAAACACTAAAATGTCACAAAACGCTGAAAATTTGTGGGACTCTTCATCTCTTTGGTAGATATTTTACTGCTTCATCTGGTACTTTCTTAACAAAACCTGCAATCAAATGAAACACTCTTTATGAAGTTTCAGTTTTCTTTCCAACCTCCAAATTCAGCTCTACAGTTTCTGAGAAACGTAAAGTGTGGGTTGAATCTTCTGCAAAACTGTGCTGACTTAGAAAGAAATTTAAATCATTAAAAAAAAAAACCAAAAAAAAACCAAAACAAAAAAAACCCCAGCAATCCCAGAGTTCCAGCTGGCAGAACTTCACATTGATTTGGGTATGTTGGAGCTCAAAGTGAAGCCCAAAAGACATGACTCAAAACCAAACATAAAGAGAGAGAGAAATGGGAAAGAATTGCTCTGGCCTTGATTTAAGACATGATATAAAACAATGCCAACAACTCATAATGAAAGCTTTTTATCCCTGTGATAAAGTTGCAGGAGAAAACTACTGCAGTTTGCAGTCCTAGCTGTACTATGAGCTTCTCCTGTAACCTGGAGTAGGCCATTACCCTGCTACTAAGTTAGCTTGCCCAGCCTCTGGCATGGAGATTTTCAGCCTTTATTTTCTCAAGGCATTCTTTTAAACTGAGGTCAGTGGCAGCAGTTTGAATGTGTGTGGGATGATCCTGATGCTAGAATGTTCAATCACAGAATAATAGAATATCCCCAAGACAGCCCCAAGAATCACACCATACGTCTGAGAGCATTGTCCAAATACTTCTTGAACTCTGTCAGGCTTGGTGCTGTGACCACTTCCCTGATACACCTGTTCCAGTGCCCAACCACCCTCTGGGTGGAGAATGTTTTCCTGATATCCAGTCTATACCTTGGGTCCTATCACCAGAGAGAAGATTGGTGCCTGCCCCTCCACTCACCCTCGTGAGGAAGCTGTAGACTGTGATGAGGTCTCCCCTCAGTTTCCTCTTCTGTAAGAGATACCCTTATTTTGTGGAATTTTTTGTTCCAAGCCTTTGTGTCATTCACTTATTTTTGGTGTCAGTATGTTTTTCACCAAATAACTGTTGTTGCTGTTTTGAAGAGCAGGTTGGCAATGACAGTATCCTGTAAAAGCACTCAAATCTTAAACTGAACAAATAAAATGGAAAAATCTCAAAGTGAAACGTTATCCCTCAGTGGAATTATAGCCTTGTTTAGCATTTAAAAGTCATCTACATTTTATGGTTTTTTATAATTTTAAAGCATTAATTTAGAGGAAAGAGTATTCTCAAGCCTGATCACATTTACAACTTCTGGTTCTCTTTTTCCTTCCACTGTATAATACTAGTTTATTGCAGATTATCTTATCCTGCAAACCGTAGCTAAAGTGATTGTGATTGTCACAATAGAATTTCTACTATGGACATATTGGGATAAAATGAAACTGTAAAGTGACAAAGATAAAAGGAGATTACACAGAGTATGATCAGTTAATAAGTTTGCTTCTACAGTCAAAGGAGAACTATTTGTGTGTTGTTTTAATTCGTATGCTTTAGAAGCAGGTACTTTGTTCTTTGCTTCTTAATGTCACTCTGAGATAATTCAATGCAATAGTTGTCTTTGTTTTCATCACCTTTAGCATATTATTTTCTTTTTACATCAAATCCAGTCTTTGATTAGTAACTGTAACATTATTTGTGGTGGCAGATTGGCAAATATGGAAGCACCCAGCTGTCCAAAGGGTGCTGCCAGGGGCCAAAGAGAAAGCTGCCAGCAGCTGAGGGCACGGTATAAGGGTGGTTAGGGAACACGAGACAGAGGAGGTTTTAGGGGATATAGAATACACATCCACTGGAAACCAGGGTCCCTTCATTTTGCTGCTCACACGAACATTCAGCATGAGAAAGTCTGTTGCTCTGTGCTTCTGACTCACTTAACCTAAGGCAGTACTATCGGTCTGATAGCTGTGTTGGTGTTTGCTTCCATCTCTTTAATGATATTAAGGTAAGAATCCACTAATCAGCATGAAGGTATGAGAAACACATGTTGTATACATACAGAGGCAGCATGGATTTTCAATTGGAAATTATGAAATATAAAATTGATGTTTCTGGGGAAATTCCCACAACCTTTGAATTGCATTGTTATTCACTGGGGCTTCATGGGCATGGAGCAAAATTTTCGATGAGCTCCCAAGTCTGGGGAGTTCACACTCACTTCCATATTGGCAGGTGTTTTATTCAGTTCTCTTCTGAAGCATAGATTTAAGGGTTGCAGTCACAAAAATACATTTAAACATGCCTGTTATAGGCTAGTACTTAAAAATTATGTCTCTTCAAGAAAACTGAGGATAAAAAGTAAAGGTAAGGATGGTCTCATTGAAAAGAAAAAGCTTTAATTATTGAACACATAGTAGTGACTCAGCTTCTGGCATTTGATAAATTGCACAACAGTTTGTTCTAAACACATAAATGAATGACAGAAGATCATCCTTTTTCAATTATGTTTCAGCCATAACCTTTCATAAAAGTATAGCCTATTATACTTGGTTCACTTCTGTCTTATTTTCTTCCAGAATAATTGGATGAAAGTGACTCTGTAAGAGAAGTGGAATATAAAAATAGCTGACACCTTGTGAGACCATTTTGAAAAGTGAAATATGCTAAGTCTAACTAGAACCGAAGAAACACCACCCTCATTACTGTCAGTAGATACTTACCAAAAATCATTAGTTTTCAGATGCAATGTTCTTGTTTCCACAAAAACTAGCACTGCTTTTGATGAACTACGGCCATTTTTCTCACAGAAGTGTTGGAGTGCCTTTGTGAGAATAAAATACATTGGCAGGTGGCAAATGTGAGAACACTTGAACTTGGCTTCCAGGCTGAATTTTCATTTCTGCTTCTGGACAGAATAAATTAGCAGAGGCTGAGATCCATGTGGTTAGGCTGTGACTAGTCATTGTGCTCTACGATCACTTTTATTATTTCAGCATGAACCTCTGGAGTTAATTTTAGATCCAGTGAGTCCAAACCCTAATTATTGGTGTGATTGCCTTTTATTGCGACAAGCAGAAAACCTGTAGCTCCTTCTCCTGATGGAAGCATAAACTCTGCTGTTGTTTGCTTTGAGCATAGTGTTCTTTCTGAGCTCTGTTGGCATACCCACCTTGAGCATCCTATGGAGTAAGGAGGAGGCTACTCATGGCAACTGCCACAGACTGTGCGTGCTTCAGACATGAGATTAGGCAGACTTTTGAAGCTCATTTTTCTTCCTGGAGCCATAGAATCCACTAACACTTTGTTTACATAAGTATTTGTGTCTTGCATATCTCCTTACCTGTCTTAAACACTTTTTTCTTCACATTTGTTAACTGCACTTTGTGCCTAATTTTTTTATTTTATTTTTTTTTTTTTGCTTTATAGCATTCTTCTTGATGAAGAGGGTCACATTAAGATAACAGGTATGTGAGGAACAGAAAAATTAATGTCTACAAGCCGGTTATTTTTTTCTGTAGAATGTTCCATGCATCTTGGTCTTTGGTTGGAAAGAGTTTGCTTACAAAATCTTAAAGCCAGAAGAGTTTGAGGGTTGGGCTTCTCTGACAATTTTCAAGCCCCTGTGCTGCACAACACATGGAGAACATAGCATTTTCTTGGTAAGATTGTACTGTTGACTCATGTGAAGTATGCAGGCTTGGCTGCTACCACTGTAGGTGAAAGGATGCTTCCAACATGACTGCTCACTTCAAGCAGAGGATGCCTGGAAAGATATCCCTTTGCCCCCCTGGAGATGCAGTCTAGCCATCCTTCTCACTGGTGTCATCTGGGATTATTGCTGCTAATGCTTTGGTTATCTGAGCAGGAATGCTTACCAGCAGTGCTTTCACCAAACCTGAACTGTATATTTCTGCTTATTTAAACTCTCTCTTCTGCTTTGGGCCAGAACCTTATTCTGAACAGAGAAAACTATATACCTGCTTTCAGGGTGTATTAACAAATGCCAACCAGCCACTCCACACAGGCAGGGCTTCATCACACAAGTGCTTGTAGCCTTTCTGCGCACAGACAGAAGGGTGCTTCACCAGTTGGTTGGTGGGGTTTGTTCAAATGAATTAAGTGAGCAAAAGCATAAATAATCATTTTTATAGACCTGACAAGTCTTTTTTGTTTCAATTTATTTAGATTTTGGTCTGAGTAAGGAAGCCATTGACCATGACAAGAGAGCGTACTCATTCTGCGGGACGATAGAGTATATGGCCCCAGAGGTGGTCAACCGACGAGGACACACGCAGAGTGCTGACTGGTGGTCTTTTGGCGTGCTCATGGTAGGGGAAAATTTGTGTGTGTTTGTTTGTTTGTTGGAGGGCTGGCTGTAGGAGGGGTTAGATCCCTCAGATAAAAAGTACTGCTTTCAGCAGTGAAGGGTTGATAGAAAAGGAGATGTGTAATGACTGCCTGATCATTTTCATTGCATCAGCTATGGCAAACCAGCTGCTCCAGGCAGTGTAAGAAATAGCATTTGGCCCCCAGATTGCCTCTCTTCACACAGTCCTTTGCTTCTTGCTTGGTTGCCGTGAGTCATGAATATTTCTCCTGCACAGAAATAGGACAGGGCAAGCTCAGAAAAGCAGGAGCATTTCAGAAGAAACACCTTCCTAGCTACTAACATGGCTCCTGATAGGAAACAATTCCCCAAGCAGCAATTTTCAGACTTTAGGGATATCCTCCTAGAAAAACTTAGAAATACACTTTCCCCCCACCCCCCTTTTTTCAAAATATAAATTTAAAAGGATGTATTTTATAGGGCTCTCTGAATGTTTCACAAAACCTATGTGGTTCTTTTGCCCTTCATTTGTCCTCTTTACAACAGCACTGCTGACTGTTGTTTCACTAAACTGGCTGTGGATGTCCTGTAGTCTTATTAGCTCAAAAACCTCTCTTTTCTCCTGGTGGGAAAAGAAAACAAATGCATATGGGTGCCATCACATCATTCTTTCTTCTTCTGTATCATTTTGTGGTGTCTTGATTATGACCAGTTTGGGATGTTTGCTTTGTTCTGAGTGCATGTTGACGCTGGTTTAAAAAATCTGTGTGTGAAACAGTTTTAAAATTACTGCTTTTCAGAGGGGGAAACTCACCAGAAACAGACACAAGTGCATCAATTAACATGGAGTAATAGCTAAGAATTCATCTTTTCCTTTGCATTAGATTAGGTAAATAGAAGCTGCAATTTTTCCCTGCTGTTGTTTAACCTTTAAGAGTCCTGCAAGCTATTCTAGTGGTAGTTTAAATGCAATCAATATCAGAAACTGTGCTAATTCATGTTTTATACATGGAAATCAATGAAAAGTTAGATGAAATGCAAATGAAATTTACCCAAACCCAGTCATGATAAATTGAGCAAATATTTTACTTGATGAGATAGCCATCTTTTCTCTGAATGATCTCATGGGCCTCCACTAGAATAGAGAATTTGATACAGTGTTGCAGGGGAAATCCATTAATTGAAGATGCTTATTGGTCCAATAATAGTCCAAAATCAGTATAGTACCTACGCCATCATAGGGAAAAATACCAGAGAAAGAAACTATTTCAACTAAAGACTAATGTGTTCCCAAGAGCAGGTAGGAATAAACTCATCATGAAATGCAATTAGACTGAACAGTAAAAGAAATCTCCCAACTGCTGAAGAAGTGAGGCCCTATAAAACACTTTGAAGAAGAGCTCCAAGAGACAGAGACTTCAGTGAAGCTGCTTGGCTTACAAGAAGGATGCAATAACATCCTCCTGTGTGCTGCAGTACTGGACACTTGGATCCAGTATCAGGAAAGTTTCTCAGAGAGGTATTGAACTCTCCTCAGGCCAGCCTTCTAAAATTAGGTGCTCAGGTGCTAACCTGCTGCCCCACTGCACCCATCCAGCCACTTCAGTTTGTGATGCTATTGTTGCTGAGGAGGATGAAGAAATGAAGAAAGAAGATGGTTTGTGACCCTGTGACTTTTTTCAGAAGCTATATGAACACTTTTGAAAGCAGTTATTCCCAGCATTATTTTAGCAAGCACAGTGCTGTCCCTTGAGCCCAGACACCATGCATTTATTGCTCTCACAGGGATGTGTTCAGATAACAAAGGTGATGCTGCTCTCCCCTGAAGTGCGCAGGCTGCTCACAGTGCACCTCACCACGGTTATCTTGGCTTCCCTGCAGAATCAGGGCAGAAGGAGAAATTAACAGAGCAATGTGCTCTTCTTATACAGCACCATTTCCTGTGGTATGGAAGCTATTTTAGGTAGCTATATATTAGACTACATACCACAATCCATAGAGTGTGTTTAAATTTTGTTTTCTCTAAGCAGTCTACTGGTGCCACCAGAGGAAGTAAGTACAGGAAGCAACGTGAAAACAAGTGGAAATTTGGGTTGGGGAGGGCCTACATCACTAATCTAGCAGGTTGAAAGCAGTTAATATAAGTAAATATTGTAATTTATGGCCTGAATTATAAAAGGAGTGAAACTTCCTTATCTCCTGTGGCCACAAATACATTTGTGGATGCTTAGCACTTCTGAACCGTAGATGTTTAATCAGGAAAATCAGTAAGTTGTATCTCATAGAGTAAATATATCCTCACCTCCCTACCCTTTAATTTTTTTATTATATATTTAATTTTGGAGGATAGCTGTGCCTTCCTACTATCTGTCTCCAGTAAAATGATGGTGCATTTGGTGTATAGATTGTTTTTCTTTCACCAGCTAATAAAGTGGGCTGCTTCCTCCCTTATTTTGCTAAGCTTTTTTTTTTTTCCCTTCCATTGCTCTTTTCAAGGGATTCAGTGTATTAGAACTAGAAAAGATAAGAATCCCTATAAAAGGAGATGAATTAAAGAAACTAAAGACTTTGTAACTGTAAACTTATGCTTTAATCCTTTGAGTGTTACCAGAAATCTTAGAGGAAAATATGTCTAATCAGTTCAGTCTTTTCTTCCTTTTTAACATTTAACTGGCTGGGACAGAAAAAGGGTATTTTTGCACACTGAAAGTGTGGGAGGATTATCTGATGCTGTCTTTTGCTCTGCTCTTTTCTCATTGTTTTCCTTGGTTTGTCACTTGTATGTTCTATTAGGGAAGCTGTTTCTCTGACAGTCTGAAAAACTGAAGAGATTTAAATGGTATTCAAATTATTCACTAGCAGTTCTCTCTAATTACTTTGCAGTATGAAGTAAAGTAGACAAAGCAAATATACCAGTTGGTGGAATATGCATAGATTGAAAGGAAGTGTATGTGATGGTATAATTTTCATATTTATATGATAGTGTAATTTTCATTAATTTTCTAAGATTTATCAAAAGAGGGAACATATTAGGTAGATAGTTATAAAATGGCCTGTGATGTCATCATCAGAAGAGCAGCCAAATACTCACTTATCGGTTCTGTTCTGTGAAGAAGGATTAATGCTTCAGTAGAAAGAGCTGGGTTGTGCTAGCAGCTCCTTGCCAGCCTTCACTGACCAGAGAACAGGCTAGAATCAAATTGAATGAGCCTTGAAGACATCCTTAAATGTGACATGTTGTGATGATTAATATCAAAACAAACTTGTCTGAAAATTAATAATTTCTGGTCTTGACTTAATTATGTTACTAATTATTTCACTAATTATTATTCACTGGGAGTTTTATTATCAGCACCAGGAAAATTTCATTTACCAACAGCTAGGTCTTTGACATAGGTCACGCAACCAAAACTGTTACCTGCTGTTTGTTTTCTGTCCAGTTTGTTTGAATTGTTTCATTGTAGTTCATATTACCAGCTGATTTACAAGACCACAGACCTCATGGAAGTTGTATTTGTTTCATTTGAGGAGAAAAAACACTGTACACCTGTAAGAGTCTTGTGAGCAGAGAGGGAGACATAATTAGAGAAAGAATGACTGTGATGACTTAGTAGGCAATCCCAAATAAAAAGAAATATGTTTATATATGTCAGGAAGGTAGTGAATGTGTAAGTAGTTAAGTCGTCACAAGGAAAAAGTCCTTTTTGTATCCAAAGTACTCAGCTCTGTAGTAATTTTGTAGTAACTATACAGTGACTTTGGAAAAATCAATACAAGACATCAAAGCATTACAAGCTTCTGTTAAAAAATCCCATCATAACACTTGTTTTCTTCCCAGTGCAAGAGATGTTCTTCCTCAACACTATTTTGAATGTTTATGCTTTGCTGCTATGTTAAGGTATTCAACCCTTTGCAAGAATTAGTTCATTATCTTTCACACCCAACTAATAATGAAAAATTCTTAAAGCATTTTGCAAATGATAAAACTGAATGCTTAAGCAGCTCTCAGATACCTGGAAAATGACTGGAAGTGTTGAGAGGAGAACCTGGCCATTCTGTCTGGAGTGTCTCTCTCTGCTATCTGAAACTGAGCGGTATCAAGTTTCTTCGTGACCCTGAATTTTATCCTAGGCTCACAATACTTCAGCAGACTTGGGCTGAAGTAATCTGCACAATCTGTTCTCCTTCCATCTGTTGGGAAGGTTGATACGGCAGTTACCTCAAGCTGTCCATTTTTTCTCATTCATTATCTTCCTCAATGACCTATCAGGGTTGCTTCTTGAATCTATTTCTTCAGGATACATGGCACTCTTTTCCACGGTCTTCCCACATGTGTATCTTCTGGGGTCTCAAGTGCTGTGTTTTGCCTACTGAAATTAGAGACAGCCCTGAAAACTAGAGAAAGGAAGCCCTCCAGAGTGTATTGAGACCTTAGCAGGGGCTGGACTCCAGAGGCTCCTTCCCATCAAGCTTTAATTCTGTGGTCTCTTAATAGGCAGCTGAACTGGAACAAATATTTGCCTTGCTTGCTGCATATTGGTACAGAAAGTCAAGGCTGGAGGGAAGCACAGCCTCCTGGAGTACTAGCTAACAGAAAATGGCCCTCCAGAATACACAGGAAGTAAATCAGTGGGAAGAAAGAAGCAACCAGATGGTTTATACTGGTGGGGAAGCTGGGAGAGCGAAAACTGAGTCTCCCAGCAAAACTATAAGGACTTCTTTAATTGCCAAAAATACTACAGAGTTCCTTCACGGCTAGGCTTAGCTTATTGTCAGCCTGCTGTGACCCACACAGCTTTGTGTTTATGTGCAAGGGTGCAAGTGCTCACTTCTGTTTCCATGCTCAGGTTTAGAAAGATTTTTGGTTTTTTGAAAACATAAGCAGGAAGACAGGCTGTTCTGCAGTAAAGTGGCATCTTTAACTGATGAGATGTACTACTATTTCAATACTATTTTTCAGTTACGTTTTAGCCTTCAACAGATTTAGTCAGGACTGTAGCTGAGAAACTAATGTGTTCTTCCACCTGCAGCTTAGTCAAGTTCATTGAAATGAAAAGCTCTGGTACACTTAACTCATGTAGCTGCCTTTCACTTTAAATATTTATGTTAAGAGCATTTTCTGAACCTGAATTAATCTCAATATTAGACCTGTATAATTGGAGACATGTAGTAACAAAGTGCTAGCCATTAGATCAGGCTGTTTGTGCAGCCTCCAGAATGGTCATTTCCCCTGCTCCCTCTTGCAACTTAAATCCTTTCCTCCCTTCCTTCCTCCCTCCCTCCCCCTCTACAATAATGTGGCAGGTGGGAACTACAGTCAACTTCTTCCCATATACTTGCTGACCAAGCAGTTGGTTCTGTATCATCTGCATCAGCAGTGTCAAGGCTCTTTCTGCCAATATAAATGAGACATAGCAGTCATTGTTAGTGCTGTTAAATTAGATTTATTATAACAACAAAGTACCATGAGCAATTGTAAGTTAATATTAGGTACTTACCCTGGACATAAACACTTTAGAATTCATGAGGACGGTTTGGTACAATATGTACCATTTCTGCTGCTGCTCGGGGAAGCAATGTTCTCAGCCCTTCCTCCCCAATGTATCTGAACACTTCTATCAAGACTAAGGGTCTAATAGGCCAGAATTACTTTGAAAATGGTGTTTAGAATCCAGTGTCATTTAGACAGTTTTAGAAATTGTCCCCCATTATGTTTCTCTGTAGGAGATGAGCTGCTTTCCTTCAACTCTACCAGGAAACTCTTCTCTTGCCTCTCCTAATCTAAGCAGAAGAAAACATATTTGTTTTTTTCCAAATCTTGTTTATATATGTAAGCTGTAAACACTATTCAAAAGTGTTTTTTTCCTGTTTCTACTGTGGGTTTTATTGCCTTGAGGTAATTTGTTACTAATGCAGATTAATCCTTCAATTAATTATATTCAATTAGTTATCTGGCTTCTAAACCTCTCCTCTGCCCTCCTCCCAAAACTTGCATAGCAGTTTCGCCATTAGTTTTTTTGTTTTCTATATTTTTCTTATGGTGTAGCTATATTTAATCTAGGCAAAAGGAAGAGTCAGGCTGTGGAGCAGTCTGACACAAATTTTGGTAATGAAAGGATCGTTTTTAGCACAGATGTTCTTCCTGGGAGCAGTGAGAGTTCTTGTGGGATAAGGTATAAAAACTACAAAAGGCTTGCAGAATCTGTCCTGCTGAAACAGGTATTTAATTATAGCAATGAATATTTAGATATTTCTCATAGTAGAAGAGATTCAAAGCCTGAGTCACAGACGTGAGCAAGTCAAATTTACTGAAAGCACTAATCTGTTTCAAAGGAACCATAACTGATTGATGTTTTCACATGTGAATTAGACAAATAATTGATGATGATTGTCGAGTTTTGGTTTGAGATTTAAGTTCAGATAAATATGACACTTGCAAATTTCATCACTGAATACAGCCAGGGGAACCAAAGCAGGAGAGGAAAAGCACAGTCAAATGCCTTGAGAATGTGGGGTTTATGCTTGTTTCTCCTGCAGAGGCATCTCTAAGGGTTGCAAATAGACAATCAAAAAGGTGGTTCGACTCAACCTAAAAAGATGAGGAGTGGTGTGTTGAACCCATTTTCATTGCATGATAGTCCATGCCAAACACCTAAGAACAGCCATACCAGTGCAGACCAAGGGTCTCTCCAGTCAAATATCTCATGTCCAACATTGATCATGAAATAGGTGCTGAAGGAAACAGTATATATGTCACTTCTTCCCAAACATCCCAAAACTTGTCCCCAAGTATCAGTGTAAACAGTTTGTAACAAGACTCTTGAATGAAGCAGTTATGTTGGTCCTTCTTGTTCTGAATAATCCAGTCTTGGTGTGTCTTTTTTCTTTTTTTTTTCTGAACCACAGTCTGTTGGACCATTTCTTTTCCTCAAGTTTCCAGTTGTGTTGGAAATAGAAGGTGGATGTGGTGTCTATCAGCTATGCAGACCACCACAACACCTGTTCAATTTACCATTTTGTTGTTACTCCACAGTTTGAGATGCTGACGGGATCCTTACCTTTCCAGGGAAAAGACAGAAAGGAGACAATGGCACTCATTCTCAAGTGAGTATCGGAACTGCTTTCATTTTTCTAACTGTAAGTTAACTCTACCCTCTGGAGAGTCTATAGGTCCCAGGTATATGAGGGGTATAGTGCACCTCTATTTCAAAGCTGTGTAAGACATGAATTTGGTAAGGCACACATAGCTGATGCCTGTGTGTGACTCTTGAAACTGCCTTCATAATAAATAGCAGGAAGTAAATTACCAAGAGGGCCTTACAAAAGAAATTTATCTTTCTGTAATAATGTCAATATCCACAAAATGCGGGAACAGTCACATTTCTGCGGGACACCTTGTATTCTGTTGTTGCCACGTTTCAAATGTTTTCTTTTGCAAATTTCTGATTTGTTTAATGTTAAGTGCAGACACGTATTTGAAGCTTAGCTTTGCTCAGTTTTACCTTTTTTTTTTTCTGTAGCATTGAATAACCAAGAGAAAAGTTTTATTCTCTTTAAACAGTATGTGGCTTAGTGCAATTGCATTCATTAGGTTTGGTTGTTTAAATTCCTCTTGATTCCCAAACTTATTCAAGCAAGCTAGAAAAGTGAAAAAATACTATAGGAATATTACTTATTTCGATTGAAAAAGGTTTTATAAGATTCATTAACTCTGCTCTACCTCTAGTGAAGTCAGCGGTAAAACCTTCCTCAACTTCAGCAGAACAAGATTAGGTCCTTGCTCTGTATTGCACTGTAGGGTAGCTTTTTTACCCTGATTTCATGTGTCTGCCCATCAGTCTGCCCAATTCCATTTTTTCAGCCACAGCAGGATGGGAAAAAAAAGTCTTGAAAAATCTATTTTCTTTTCAAGTGTTGTGTTCTTTCAGAGCCAAGCTGGGAATGCCACAGTTCTTGAGCACAGAAGCCCAGAGCCTGCTGCGAGCTCTCTTCAAAAGGAACCCCTCCAACAGATTAGGTACGTATGTGCATTTGATCCGGACATTTGGTATGTGTACTCTGCCTTGTCATGTGATGAGCATTTCTCTCAGCACATCTTTTCTGATAGTTATCTTATCCTATTAATTATGTGGCATTTTGCATTCCCTCCCAGAACACAGTGAACCTTGAGCATTACCAGAGAAATTTGCAAAGAGTACAAGAGTGGAATCTAAAATGTGATATTAACTTGTATTTATTTTTATTTTTTTTTTGTAAAGGGGGAGAGTAAACTGCCAGCTTTTTTGAAGGATTTAAGATAACTGCTGCATATGATAATATAGGGAACTGAGAAACAAGTGTATTTTAAAAATCTGTATAATTCAGCTGCACATCTGAGGTTTTGTCTCTCCCATTCTCAGATGTGTTTCAGTCCTGTCTCATTCTGTTAGCTGGGAGCATTCTCACAGCTGGCTTTCTTCTTTATTATCCTAAATGTATCATCTCCTTTTTACTAATGTCTCTTCACCCTTTGTTAATAATCCTATTTAAATTGTGATGAATTATGTATTCAATAATGTGTCTTATGTCATCTGTACACTCATTTAAGAGTTTTATTAAGAAATTAATTGCATTTGATTAGGTCATGGACAATGCATGTTGTGTGATTTTCATTGCAAATTTTGTCCTTGTTCCACACAGGCTGAGGTGATAACCCAACTAAGCACATTGCTGGGTGGTAATGGGGAGCCAGTCCTTCAGCACGCTGCTGTGACCCTCTCTTTCTGAGGAGATACCACACAGTCTGCAGAGGGAATGCCCTCCCATGGGTTTTACCTCTTGACCTAAATGGCAGCTCTCGCAGTCTGATAGTGTAGACACGAGAGTGCAAAAACACATTTTCTCAGCAGGTTTCAATTGCTCTCAAGCAATTTGTTTGACATTAGTCAAAAATAGAGTACTAATAGGTTTAATCTCTGTTCAGAAAAATAAGGTGCTGCAGCAAATAAAAACCTTTATTGCACTCCCTACCTTTGTTCCTTTCTCCTATTTCCTCCCTGTCTCCATCTCTTGGTTTTGTTCTGCTCTGCTCATTTTTTGGCTTCCCACAACTTGCCATCATCCAAAATGGGGCTCCAGTAAAGTCAGTGGGAGTTTCTTGATACCAGTTCTTAAATAAAAAGCTACTCACTAAAATAATCAAAGTTGCTTAGTGTTAGCCATAACAATTCTAGCCCTCATATTATCTCCCTGTTAATAATGGGGAATTGGTAGGGGTCATGGTTTTAAAACCTGAGGTTTATTGAAATACTGGAAAGGCTTGGAGAAAGAAAGAAATTATTTATAACACAAACATCCAAGGAAATAAATTCTAAAAGAGAAACAGAAAAATAGCTCTTAATATTTCAGGAATAGTAGTGGAAAGCTCCTGAGGGCACTCACTGTTTTCAGTGATTGAGAATGAGCACAAAGGACGATGGAAACAGAAGTGTTGGTAACAAAAGAAGGAAAACTTAAATGTTTGACCTAAATATTAAACAGAAGTCAGTAGACAAAGGACTACTTCAGTTTTGTGGATTTTAGCTTTTTCTGGGAAAGGAATAATAGTAAAAGAAATGTAAGCTTAGACATCCTGTTTTGAAAAATCTTTGGAAAATTAATGAAGCGTGCTGAAATAAATGAACCCTATTATGGATCAAACACTTGTTTTCAGCCATTGTTACACAAATTTGCAAATGTGGAAAGTGTATGTAGTTCCAAAATCCAACTTTTAGCATTGAAAAGATGAAAAATTCTGAGCTTCAAAAATAATTTTATTCTTGCTGCCATTTTGCTTTCTGTCATTTGATTTTGGTGTCTTAACAAATGAAAGCAAGATGGATGGTGTATTCTGAAATTTTGTTTTGAAACTTTGTTTTGAACCTTTAGTCTGTTAATGGACAAAATATTAGAGTTGAAGCAAGATAGACAGGACAGAGGAGTAATTTAGTAATCCAGTTTGCCTGGTTGGTTTTAAGTCTAGTGCCCATATTAATGCTTATGACAAACTTCTTAGGAATGTAAAGTCTTCCTTTGGTACCCTTTGTTTCAGACACTGTTCTTTTCTGTGCATATACACTTTGCTGTACAAATAGTCTGCATAGCACTGCCTTGGTAGTACTGCTCTACGTGCAAAAAATTTCAGATTATGGAAAAGCATATTTTTAAATTCTTAAAACAAGCTAAGTGGAATACCCAGGCAAATAAGGAGTAGGTGTCTCAGTGGTGAAGGTGTTGGTTCACTACTTTGCCAGGAACCTAGGCAAGAGACTTGTCCTAAGGCCTGGATCTGCTCACTTAGGTAAATAAATGTAAAAGCATTTAACAAACTTCCAAAGCAGCTGAGCAGTATAAAGGTTCCAGAGTCCTTATAACTGAGAAGCTTGGCCTAGAAAGTTTAAAATAAAGGCATATGCCAGTAGATTCCAAGTAAAGGCCAAGGAAATAGTTTTTATTTTCTTAATCCTATGTTCTCAGAGAAGATACATTCTGCTTTGGCACATGGAAAACTTTGGTTTTTAACTTTATAAGATGATGAGTTTAAACAAAAACCAGCTACCACCTTTGTCAGAGTGACTGTACAGCTTTCTTGTAAACCTTAGAAAAGTATTTAAAAAATCTAGCCCACTAAAAACATTCTGAAGCTGTAGAGACACTAAAATTTTATTATCTGAAACTAAAAATCTGGAAACTCTTTCTGATTATTTTGAATATCCAAGTAATCAACATTGAAATTTCATAGGTTTCCCTTCTTCCCCTCAATGTATTTCAAGGCTCATATTGTCCATACTCATTCAACAATCAAAGCCAATTAAAAATAAAACATTCGACTCTTAGTGTTTGCAGACATTTTTGTTACAGGCATGAGACAATCTTAGATATTCCAGTTCTTGCTTATTAATGGGAGGCTGCTTTTATATAAATCCTTGCACTTTATAATGTGTTTAAACAGGTGAGTTGTGATCTGAAAGAATTATTTATCTTCTTGAACCCTCATGGAACTGGATGGCACATAAGAATATTTGCAGGTAGTAGGTTGGATTGTGCTGTTTATTCTTTATTGATAGGTTTCATTACTAAATTGGAGGAAAAGTAAAGTTAAAAAAGGAAAACCACTAAAAACCTAGAGGAAGGTGAAAGCTTTGCAGTCATGCACTGTGCCATCACATGCTGCACTTCAGACATTTGATAAATACACATGTCTATGCTGAGAAATATTCATCTCCATGAAACAGGACTTTCCAGTCATGGCCTCTCCAATGCTTCTCTTTCCTCCATGAAAGCACACCTCTTTTCATTAGCACTTCAGATTTGCAGGTGGTAGATGAATGACTGAAATATACTGAGCAAATCCAGAGAGATTTTACCAAAAGCATCAATGCCTACTGTCTGCCATGGACTTCTGCACTGGGATCAGGGTTGCCCCTTCAGGCTCCTGGGGCTGTCCCTGAGAGCATTGTGGGACCACTTCCCTCCTCCTGCTGAGGAGAGGACCAGGCCACACGCTGCTGCCTGCAGCCACAGCACACAACCCCAGAAGGATTCATGGGCTATGCCAGCAGATCTCATGGTGGGGAAAATCTGCAGGAAGTGCGGAACCTTCTCCATAGTGTAAAATCAGTTTCTAGGAATTGGAAGTTCTTCACTCTTTGCAAAATTAGGCTATTACCATCCTAAATCCCTTTAATATACTAAGTTAAATCAAGATGGAGTCAAGGCCTCACACTTAACATTGTGTTCCTTCTGAACCAGAGCTCTGAGGTGGCCCCAAGTGGGAAATGCAAATTTTTCAAACAAATGCTTGCCTCAACTGTATCCTGCATTCCTTACCACACACTGAAGCCTCCAAATAAGAGAAGTAGTTATGGGTGGGCTTTTGTGTCGGTCCTAATTTCTGTGGTTTTGTGGAAAAAAGAACAACAACAGTAGCAAAAAGTGTGTCTTTCAAATAGTTCATCTGGAAAAAGCACATCATTCCTGTTGCCTAAAATCAAGGGAAAAATTTTTGAGACAATATTAGTATAGGGAAAGTAGAGAGCATCATTCCCATCACACAATGATGCATCCATTACCTGAGCAAGAGGTAAAAGAGAAACAATGTGCAAGGGACAGAGCAGAGAAAATTGAATGCATTAGCGGTTACCCTCAGTCTAGGATGTGCGAACAGTGTCTTACAGTGTCTGAGCATTTATCCCAGTCCTTCAAAATCAATTTGGCACTCGGGTTTCATCTTTATGTGGTTACGAACATCAACTGCATATTGCAAAGTTTCCAATTACCGCCACTGAACACAAAACATTTTTCACAGATATTTCTTCTCTGAAGAGTTACTTAATGTAATTATCTTCTGAGTTACTGTCGGTTTCATGTTTCTGTTGGCCTTGCTAAAATCAGAATGAATCTGCCAAGGGAATCTAGTGCAGACTTCAGACTGTGCATTGGAAAAAAAAAAAAAAACCATGCTAGGAAAATCATAGAAGTCTCATTCTAAAACTTAGTATTTTCTTTTTCATTACCCATGGGCCATAAACAGCTGCCTGGGGATGAATAAGAACTGGGTAAACATGTGTGTTACTTCACCCAAATTTTCTCCCACCCTGCTTCTGCTTTAAGGTCAAACAAGGGGTTTCCTGAACCTCTTGTGGTTTGTTGATTAAGTAATCTTCAACAGATTTCTTTTCAACAGACTTTCCTGGCCTCCCCATGAACACATATAAATATTTTTCACTACATCATCTTTTCCACAGTAGTTCCACATCACACAGCTATCTGTTTCCTGAGGAAACATCTCCAGGTTCTTCTGAACCTGATCCCTGCTAGCATCGTTTAATGACCTATTGTAAAGCTCCTTGGTCAGCTGTTTCCAGATTGAAAAGTCCTAACCACTCAATCATCCCATACCATTCCTTGCTGACCTTCTTTGATTTTTCCTACCCTTAGTAAGTATACCCTCTTACAGGTGAGCATGTCAACATCCATATTCCAGTTGTAGGTTACAACAGACATACACAGTGACAATGCAGTGGTGTTCTCCATTTTCTCCTCTTTTCTCTTTCTAAGATTTGATCTCATGTTGCATTTGCCTAGAACTTTCTGTCTGTCACAACCCACAGACCTCAGTGGGGCTGATCACCTCTGAGCACATAATTTTGTATGGCAGGCTAGGATTGTTTATCCTTGTGTACAATGCTTATGTTTGTACTGAAAGATTACCAGGACGGGGAAGTAATCAGAAGACCATCTCCCTTGCATTATTATCCAGCAGGCCTGACAGATAATCCTGCATGTTATGTTTGCTTTTCATATCCATTCATCAGTGAATGTTAAGCAGGCTGTAGGAAGCCGTTCCTGATCATTGCATTTTGGCAAACACCGATAATGTCTTGTACACAAGGAGAGCACACATCACATTTACAAATGCTTCAGTTGACAAGACCTTTGTAAAGCTGCTTGTAATGTTGATCTCGTGAAAATACAAATACTGCAGATAAAAAGCTGAGTCCTCTGAGGTGCTGAGTGCCCCCTGGCAAGGTGCTTATGAATCTGAAGTCCTTTTGGGAATCAAGGATGCTCAGCATGCTTGTAAAGAAGTATGCTGGGTACCTTTCAGGAACTGATTCCAAAATTGAAGTGCAAAGCCTTTGCTTCCAGATGTTCGTTTCCCTTGAAATGCAAATGAAAGCTGCTATTAATAAAGTCAAATAAACCCCATAAATGGAATTCTGAATCATCTCTGACAGTTGTTAAATTATTATGGAGCACCTGTTGGGTGTTCTGATGGCACTGAAGCAACTAAATTGAGGTAAAGGAATAAAAAAAACCCCAATCTTCTGTGAAGACTTCAGGCAAAAGTAATGAAGAAATTAGAAATCTTGCCTGATCTCAGAGGATTTTTCCTAAAATTCCTATAATAATGTAACAGAAATTTAATAGTGAAGGAAACATAGCACTGAGAGAGATGATTTTGGTACTCACTGGAATTTGAAGACAGTATATGAAAAGGGGAACCTAAACCCTGGCTTATGTCAAATCATTTGGAGCCTTTTGGTATTTTGAACCTGTATGTATTTGTAGTGCAGCTTTCTCTGCCTGAGTCAGGTAGCTAGTCAAGATTTGAAAGTCTGTGCAGATAGAAGAGTTGCCACTGGTGGGGAGCATCTATAGCCTTGTCAGAGTATCAGGACATGCTGGGACCTCTCCTGATCTTGCTGGTGCATGCACTCTGCTGTGGCTAAAATCCCGTGTCTCATTCAAAGCCTGAATGTGGAGCTATTCAGCTTGGCAGCTGCCTCAATTAGAGAAAAGTGAAAAAACCCTCAGCCATCAGAGTCTCATTAATGAAATGCCTTGTATTTATGGCAGTTTATACTGTTATGGCTGTTGCACTGTTCAGGGTTTATTGACTAGAAGAAATGTTTATATGTTGACTGACTTTGAGGAAAAGTAGGGACAGGGAGGAAGACTGAAGAAGAGATGTCATGCAGCACTCTTCTAAGCATGACTTCATTTTGATTCTTTCATTCTCTTACCAGGTGCTGGATTTGATGGAGTGGAAGAAATTAAACGTCACCCTTTCTTTGTTACTATAGACTGGAATGTAAGTGGAGCAGCATTTATTTTTTTTATTATTTTTATTTTCTTAGCTAAATTTTTTGAAGACAAACTGCCATGCTTAGAAAGGAAGATGATATTCACTAACAAGTTGAACCCAGGAGCTAGAGCCTTTTCAGTGGGTTCCTGTGTCTCTTGCATAGATATTTGGCAGTGTTGGGGTTACGGTTTAACTCGCTGGTCTTAGAGGTCTTTTCCAATCTAAATGATTCTGTACTTCTGTATATGTTTGTTCGCATACCCACAAATGAAAGAAAGAGAAAGCTGCTTTCAGCATTGCCAGATTTTTCTAGCTGCTTGTCTCTGTTTTGTCTGATAGTCTGTCTTATCATGATACTACCTGAGGCTATTTGAAGCATTCCACAGAATAATTTTCATATTCAGCTCTAATAAACATGAGACTTTGATTGTGGGAGCTGGACTGGAGTGAAAATGAATAGCTGTAAATTAAATAATTCCTGTAGTATTCAGTTGTAAAATAGAACAGAGCCAAAGAACTGAACTTGAAAGAGATACTCCAGAGGGAAGCAAGTGGATGCTGTAGGTCCCTCCATCATTCTGTGTTTATGTTCCATATTGAAATACTTGCCCCTTCTCACTGGGTTGGCCAAGCTGGACCAAACACTAGTTTTATTCTTTTCAATATCAGGGACCTTCCGGATCCTTTTCTCTCTCAGAATTGTTCAGAGCAGCCCCAGGTCTGATTTTGCATCTCTACCAGCAGTAGCTCCAAGAAGGTCCAAGACTTCCAGGTGCACCCTTATCCCAAACAGAGTGTGGTGCTACTGGGACTGCCTGGGCATCCACAGAGCTGGTACAGCAGGCTGTATAGCAGGTTGTGCTGCTTTATGCTGGGGGAATAATCATAAATCTTCCAAGACAATAGCTTTGTTAGCCCATGCTTGTCATTTTGGCCTACATGGACAGCACTGGCCCTTCCACTGGGTTGCCATTGGGGCTATAAGACAGCACAAAATACGTGGATTTTTGGAAGAGTGATTTTACATCTCTGGGCATAAAAGTCAACTAGCAAGAACTGGAAATGTTAGCTCATCTTACAAGGATTTGATGTTTTATTGAGATGAGTTATTATTTTTACATCAGCACTCAAAATTGGAACAGCAAACATTTGATCAAATGCAGCATGGTTCAAATAAGACATGTCAGAGGTAATTAACAGGTTGGTAAACAAGGATTTATTTTATTGCTATCAGCTACAGTTCATAAAGCTGGTGGTAGAGATTAGCTAAGTATTTGATTTAGACTTGTAAGAGGTTAAATCTCACATTTTCAGCATCTTGTTTGTTCAAATTAATTGATTTTTAGAGTAACCTGAAAGCAAACGTTTTTCATTCTTGATCTGAACATCAGAACCGGTGCATCAGAGCTCCTGTTTGCCACATCCTCTAGCATTTGCTAGTTTAAGTTTATCCAACCTATGTTAAGGTTGTTATGTCTTTCTAACACGGAAAGTGTTCACTCATGAGTGCTAGTGTAACAGATCACATTGATCCAGATCTTAAGGTAAATTCTGGTAAAAACACATTAATGTATTTGGCAGAGTCATTCTCAAACTGCTACCCAGGACATCACAGTAAAGCTAATTCCTCTGTGAAAGAACATTTTGTGGTGCCCAGGTAGCCTTTGAAAGGCCCACAAATCATTTATTTTGGAAAAACTCATTAGAAAAATCTAATTTGAGTAGCATGTTAAAGAGTTGACATGGCTCATAAACATGTTAAAAATCATCATCGGAAATGGAGTTTGAGACTTTCCTTTATGGTCCAACTGACCTTTAGTCCCAGTACATATGTTCTGGAGTCTAGATTCTCTTTCCTCTTTTGCTTCTTGCTAGTCATGAAATTCTGTACGAAGACTTTACAGTTATGAAAACAGTAAGTGAAGATAAAAAATAGAGAAGTTGGAAGACTTGGTTACTTTATCAATGTTATTATTTTCTCCAATCCTCCAGTATCTCACAGTCTTCAGCTTTGCAATCAAAATACAGGTCAGATGAATATGTTTTGATGTAATAAGAAGCAATGGAGCAGCGAGAGGGTTATTCTTTCTTTTGTGTTTGCTAATGGAGCAGCTCACTAACTCATCACAGATAAATGAGGCTCTGTGTCTTGGAAAGTCAGTTCTGTCCCATGAGACTCCTCAAGACCACCTTCTGTCATGATAATTGGTGATTGTTTCAAGCCCAGTTCTTTAGGGAACAATTTCATGCCTGTCCTAAGGAAACTCTACAGTGCTCCATCATTTGAAACAGCTCTTATGGATAGGGAAATACCTACCATGAAAAAGATAGGTATGCTTGAACATGCCTTGGAGCTAGAGAGGAACATAGATTTAATTGCCCTTTGATGTCTTATCCAGATTTCTAAGTCTGCTGTAAAATGTAGCTGTAAAGATCCATTTTAATCCAATAATTAGTGCTTATTGCACTTTCTTGGAGACAGACAGATCATTATTATACAGATCAGCTATTGTCTTTGTAATATATTTCCTCATTTTATCCTAATTTTCCAATCACTCATGAAGATCTTGAGAGGCTTATCTCGTTACAACAGCTACAGTATTTTATATATTTCAGAGCAATGTGAGCCAGCCTGGCCCTGAGCTGAAGCCAGGACTTTGACTTGCAATGATCATCCAGCCAGCTGTTAAGATGTTCTCCATGGACAGAGAGGGAACAGGGTCAGAGAACAGAAATGGATCAGACACAGATGTTTAGTGCTGATCTCTATGTGGTTGCAGAAAAAGAATCCCTGATGCCCTCATTTTGTTCTCCCCTAACGTATACAGAATCTCACACATCAATTTGTGGGCAGTAAGCAAACAACACTGTTGAGGCAGGACAGGAATGTTGATTTATTTTATGCCTTGGTAATATAAAGACCTCAGAGAGCAAGAAGCAAGCTCTTTTGAAGAACTTCTGTACTACCTTGGCAACTATGATAGGACTGCTGTGACTGACAGCACAATGACTGTAGTAAAATAATCCTGCATCAAAAGCTCCCCTATCATGAAGGGTCGGAATGTTTTAGTGTCTGCTAGAAATACAATGTGAAACCGATCTTTTTTTAAGCATGACTTTTGCTACAAGAGTGATATGATAATCAGGAACAAACTACCACATTGCGCCATCTAATTTTCAATAGAGATTCAAAACAGAAATTAGTTAGCTTCTTCCTTCTAAGTTGTGTGTGCAGTTTAGGTATTGTAGTGATGAAGTCATTAGAATCGCAGATGGAAACATATGACTTGGACCGTCATTTCAGAGTGTTTTCAAAGCTGCTCCCCTGGGTTTTGGATTGGAACTGGTTATTTTCTCTGTCACTGAAGTGTTTACCTGTTGGGCCAGTCATTTCCCATCTTTCACTGTCTTCAAACAGACACAGCTAGGTATAGTATCTGGTTTGCCTGAAGGCAGTGAACACAGTGGAAACAACATACACAGTGTAAGAATGGCTCCTGTTACAGTGTTGCAGATGCTGCTGCCAAGCACATAAGTGGTCATAGTGTGTGACCACTGTATGCAGAGGCAGTAAATACTGTCCTGGAAAACATGACTGTGCCCAGAGAACAACTCTCCTCCTTCTGGCCTTTCCCAGATGCCATTTCCAGTTTCCAGAGTGCCGTTTTTCAGCAAAATCTCCAGTCACCCTAGGTTTAACTTCTGGTTGACATTTGTACTAAATGAACAGTAGACAATCTGACACAGAGTTTTTATGTCCAGATTTAAATCTTGGCATGAGCGAATCTCTGTAAGAGTCTCATTTTTACAGCTATTGTTGTGCTGTAACAAAGCCCTAAATTTCGAGTTTACAGGGTGAAAAATAGATGAAGGTTTCTGCAAATATCAGTCTTACTGCTCTAAGGCATTTAGTAGGCACTGTGACGCCAATTCAGTAAATCTGTTGTTAAATGAATGGACTGTCTTTTGTGATCAAGACTGGGACTCTCAGGAAAGAGATTCGATGCCCAGCTCTGTGAGAGTTTTGCCTCCTTACTAACTTTGCAACACCTTCTCTTCCTAAGACAACCAGACCCAAACCGACTTGACCTCAGGTAATTTCAATCATTGGCTCTGAGAAAGCACAGTCTCGTTCTTGATTTTTTTTATTACTGTTTCTTCTTTCTAGGTCATGCATAATGATTCTCTGTTTTTTCACTGAAAATGAAAAATTAAATCTGTTTTCGCAGACTGCAGTTGGAAGAGTGGGCTATAAACAGTAGTTTTTGTTTAGATGACAGGCTTAAATTGGAACTAGAGGAAATGACGTGCTAGAAAGTGAACTGCCAAATACAGCTGAGGAAAGAAGCGAAAAGAAAGTGGATTCAAGTTCTCTTTCCTTCAATATTAATCAGAGATCAAATTAAACTGAAAACATGAATTATTTAATTGCAGGTTTTACCAACTGCAAAAATTAATCCCAGGATCTGAATTCTGCTAGCTTTCTATTGAAGGCAATAACATTGAGTCGTTAATCTAGGAGAGGACAAGCATTTTAGAATGTAGTTCATCCTTTTGTCTACTTATTGGATTTTCCATGACAGGTATATGTATCAAGGGAGTTTATTCTCACACTACAAGTGCATCACTGTGGAGGGTAGCATCTTTCTATTTCTAGAAGGTGTCTAAGGAATAATTCAATTCTTGATCAAAGAAACTCAGTTGAGGAAATGACTAAGTAGTTTTTAATTACATTAAACCATTTTCTTCTTCTTGATATTTGCCAGGCACATGTACAGAGCATTTATATCTCTGGGTTTTTTTAGGAGTGCATTTTCTAAAAATGTTGAAAAACTAACTGCTTATCAATAAGCAGAGAAAGACACAAAATGTTGCAGCATTTTGTTACTAGTCTCGATGGTGTATTACTTGAGTTACAGCAGAGGAGGTGTTCAGATGAATACTACAGCTCTGGCAACATATTTTAAGAAAAAATCAGTGGGACCTGGAGGAAAATTAGTTATTTCAAATAAAAAAGGTTTTGTCTGATATTAGAAAGGAAGTTGATAGAAGCTCATAGTTTCTCAAACTTGTGCAGAACTGTGTTCTAGTTAATTCATAGCTACTTATTAATCTGAAAGTACTGATTTTCAAAGTCTCAGAATGATGTGAGGAGTTGATAAGTAGACAGAAGCATGGATATGTATCCAGGTGTGAATACCTAAATTGATACTTTCACATCAGGGAGTTCATCTCCCTTGTTTTGTGGATTATGCACTCCTGCAGCACAGCCTCTGGATTTGACAGCTCTGTGTGATATGTAGTGATTCCTGGTATCTGTCACCCACATTTTTCTGTGCTAAGTGAATGCTGTGGCCAGTTTAAAAAATTGGGGATCAGATGTGGGAGGTTATTCTTTACTGGGAAAGAGAAAGAAGTAATATTCTCAATAAAACTTCAAGGGATAAAGAATGCAATTCTCCTTTATAAATGCGTAAACAATGTGGAAGGAAAAAGTCTTCAGCTTTTTGTACTTGTCCAAAATAACACACATATAATGATCTTAAGCACCCAACCTGAAATTTAAATGCTCCAGTTAGCACTAACATATCCAAAGTATCCTCAGAATGCCAAGTAAAATCCAAAACAATAATTTGGGTATCAAAATTGGGATTTAAACTGAGAAAACTAGGACACTGTTTCCATTTAAAAAGATGATGGAATTCACAGTGACTTTTGCATACGGTACCAGGATTACTATGACTTGGAAAGTACATAACTGTTTAAAGTTTACCAAAAATTCTGTAACAGTCTGATAGAAATGTTCAAAGACAAGATTTGAAATTTAACTTGCTGTGTCATTTGTCACCCTGGCTGGTTTCTGTTGCAAGAGGTCAAGCTCAAGATACATCAGCCCCAAATAGTTTTGGGACCATGGTAAGAGATAATACATTTCCTAAAATTAGAAATATTCTTGGAAAATCCAGAAGGGTCTCAAATGAATGCTCCAAGCAATTATTTTTTCTCTATGTGTATAGAAGACAATGGCTGTGATTCTTACTGTTTTCTTAGATCAGCTTGTGTCATACTGTATTTTGCAGTCTACAGGATGCAGATTTTTAAAGGAAGAGGTGTTCTGCCTGCAGCAGGCCTTCACGTTTAACTGTGTTGGGCTGCCTGTGGTTTAGTGATTTGGCTTTGGTTCTTGTGGTTCACTCAGAGACCTGGAGCTAGTTTGAGATGGAAAAGGCCACAGATGACACTGCTTTGCTTTTCCTAGTCCTTAATGATTTCATTCAGTTACCTAACTCAAGAGCTTGGGGGGGAAAAAAAATGGTTTAGGCAGTTTACCTTTTACGGTTCCATTGTCTGGTCAGAAACACCAGAAGTAAGTTTTATCACAAATGGAAAAGGAAATGGAAAAGGGAGTCATCCAGGTTTCGCTCAGAAAAAGTGCCTTTCACTTGCACAAGCAACTTGTTTCCACCCCATCCCATCCCAGAAAGCAAATTTGTGATTACACATCTTTAGGTGGCGTGTGACTCATGATGAATCTTAAATCCCTCCCTAGTAGTGGAGGATGTGGGTTAGGGATTCAAAATACAAATGTAGCTCCAACAGCACTTAAGAAACTACAGATGGGGGAAGGAAGCAAGAGGCCAGAGAGAATATGGTTATGATAATAAAAAGAGAGTGCAGTTCCTGAATGATGTACAGCTCCAAAAACATATTCCAATTTTTGGACCTCACAGGATGAGCAGTGCAGTTAATTCAGGGAGGAAGCGTGTGCACATGACCATATTGCTTTCTGCAGTAGAAGCACTGCAGTTGTGAATTAAGACAAATAAAGGGAAACTGGAAGCAAATAGCTTTCTCAAGGTGAAATCCTAGTAATAGAAAAGCCTTCAGTAGGTGCTGAGTTCTCTTTTAAAGTTCTGTGCAGACAGAAAAGGATGTATGTTAATTACTAGGTGGATACTTTTCAGCTGATGAGTGGCAGTTCCTGCTTAAGATTGCAATTGGCTTTTAATTACTTGGAAGACTGGCTTTTCATTGTGGGTCACAGCAGCTATTCATCTCCTCTCTGAGAAGACATGGAGCAGTTTTACGCAAGCAGAAACTTTTTATGATGAAATGGCCATTAATTATTGCAGAGTCATTTCCAGCCTCACCATTTCACTTTTCCAAGTAATTCAACCACAAACATATCCTTTATGTTAAGGTTAATAGTATCCTATGGATTTTCCTGCTCAAGAACCACTATTTATCAATGCAAAATCGAGTTCAAATTATGGTGATGTGTATATATCTTAGGTTTGACCACATGCTTTATATTACAGAATTTAATTCACCACAAGACCCACAGTTAAAAAGAATCTTCCTGCATGCAAAGAGCTGGACAAGCATTTATTAATCTCCATTAAATATTTTGAAAAATCAGCTTGTTAGGAAGTTGTTTTAAGAGCTAACCTAAAAATACATGTTACAAACAGTCATAAAGTTACCTCTCCAGTTCTTATCATGACTTAAAAGTTTGGATGAAATGCTATATTTATGCTCAGACATGCTAATTACGGAGAGTTGTCTGTGGCAACTAATTCAGCCCTTTGAAACCTGAGAACAAAAGCATTGCTAGAAAGGAAATGCAATCTAGGGACTGAAACATGGGGCAGGGAGTCAAACTGAAGCTGTGTTCCCCATGCTGCCATCAACATGATGTTCAATTTTGGCCATTTCAACTAGAAATGATGCAGAGATGGCTGAAACCAACAGGGCTCTTTCCATCAGCCTCTAGAAGCTTTGGATCAGATGCAGACATGCTGCATCTTAGTTTGTTCATCTCCCAAAATGTATATGTCTGTGTGTTTATGAATGCAAAGGAGCATGGTGTAACAATTTCTTCAAGATCATTAAACATGAATTCAGAGGCCAGGAAGTCCCTCATAATAAAGGCAGTGTATTAGGATGAATTTATGGTGCCTGTTACTTAGGTGATTGCCTACATGAGGTCTCAGTCACCAGCAGAAACTCACACACTTAGCAGTGCTTACTTTCCTCTCTTCCTTGTGTTTTGCCTTGGCTTTGCTCCTCAGCTCAAGCTACATTTAGACCTGACTTCCCACCCATCCACAGTGCTTTCTTCCTAGCATCTTTTGATGGGAATTTCATCTAATCATCAGCTGTGAGCCCCCTTCCCTTTTACCAGATATGCCAAAAGAACAAGTCTCTTGTTTAGGTTGTAAGGACCAGGCAGCCAAGCCTGTTGCTCAGCTCAGTCTGGCAGCATGTCAAACATATTGCTAGTTCTTGAAAATAGTAAATGCTAAAACAGTCACAGCTTCCTAACATTTCTTTATGCTGATTGCCATTGCTGCGAGCTGAAGTAACCCTGTTTTCTGGTGTTACCATTGCACCTTCCAATTCTGCCCTTAGACCAGTGAATTTCCAGAGGTGGAACACTGGGCTGGTCTCTGAGCTAAATTTTTGCCAGCAACATTTGTGCTTATATTCTGGATTCCAGTAGCTAAAAAGTGCAGGGACCACCCAGGGCACAGATTCTAAGCCGACTTGTGAAGCAGGAGCAAGAGCCATTGATAGATCTTCCTTCTCTGTCAGTCCTGCTAGGATACCAGAGAGGTGAGAGAGGACACCCTAAAGAAAGTGGGGGAGTCTCTCTCCAGATGCTGAAGGTGTACACATTGATGTTGAATGTGATCTGTTCTTCTCCTTGTAGAAACTGTACAGAAAAGAAATCAAGCCCCCTTTCAAGCCTGCAGTGGGACGGCCAGAAGACACCTTCCATTTTGATCCAGAGTTCACATCTCGAACCCCCACAGGTTAGTAAGGTGGCACATGGGTAATATAACTTCTCAGTAAATTCATTCTTCCTTTCCCTCCCTATTTCAACAGGCTCTAAAAGTCAGGGGTTACAGGGTTTTGCAACATCCAGCAAGAAGCAAATATTTTTTTGCATTTTCAAGAAAAGAAGCCCATAATTATTTCACCAGCTTCACATTAATTGGTCTTCAGGAAGGACAGATTTCACATTTTTAAATGGAAAAATAACTATTGAGTGGCTATTTTATTCCTCAACATTGCTTACACTAGCTAAATATAACTATTTTAAATTACCTCAGCTTCAGAACTTTGCATCTCTCCAAGTCAGTATATAATTATATATTCCATATATGTTTTATTTAGTTATGAAATCCCATAGACTGTGAACTCTTGAAAGTTAATATGTGGTTAACAACAATAAAGAATCATCAAGTTCTCAAGTCAGCAGAGTTATGGCAACAGGAAATTTGACCCACAATATTTAGAAAGTGCTTGCGGTGAGAATGTTGTTCACGTAACTTCTATTTCCTAACAGGAACATCACACTTTGTGCAGTATATATGAAGATTATTGTTGCACAAAACTCCCTTCTTCCACTATTTTAATGGAAAGCAAGAATACTAGTAATGTCAGAGTGGTAATCCCACTTACAATGTTTCCTCTTGCTAGATATGGATAGATTATGTTAAATTTCTGCCTGTGATATTCCTGTGTAAAAGAAGTACCTATTTATACATTCTAAAATGGAAGAATTTAATTAGCTGTTCTTTGTAAAACGTTTTGAAGATGGGAAGTGCTGCAAATATCACGTAGTACTGCTGTAAAAACCAAGTAGTTCTCAAGCTCTAACCCTCAAATTGCCTCAGAACTGTTGCAATGAGAGTGAAAGACCTGAGCTTTCATTATGAAAACACCTAAATTATAGCAGGTGAATCACAGCTGAGATTTCCTGTGGTTTTCCTTCAGGCTGATCATGACCTACACAATTTTTTTCTTAAAACTAGCTCAAAGTTCTATTCTAGGCCTGACCCAACCTTCCTTTCGTAGGGTTTGAAATAAAAATATCTACTCCAAATCTTTTATCAGTTGGTTCCTAGGGTTTTTTTTTTTGGCAAGGACATGCTGACTTATACAAACTCTAAAAATATTACAGTCTGGTTTATTTGTGTCCAACTGGAACATCCACCTGTCTCCAGTATATGTTGGTTGTGTTCTGATATTCCTATCCTACTGCATGGAAACAAATGATCTTTGGATACCAGACATTTCCCACCTCTGATTTTAGCTTTAATTTAGATTTCAGAGGCACTAGTTTCTCTGAAATATTGGAGACTGCAAATCAGTCTGATCTTGAGAGAAGTTCAGTCTGGTGCTGCCCTGGGAAGTCTCACTGACTTCCAAAGCAGCATTAAGAATTTGGATAGCTTTGGAAGTTCACACTTCATTGGTTGTGCTAATGCCTGGGGCTATATTTTATACTCTACATATTACTACTGTTGCCTAACTCAGTTTGATATCTTGTACAAGATAGTTTCTTGGAAGGTTTATCTTGCGGTGATGGCCGGAGTGGGGAGATGGCCTGCCACAATTCTGCTTTGGGCTACTATGGAAGGTGGCCTAAGAATCAAACTATGTCATTTCAGAATGGATGTAATTGAAAGTGTGAATGTCTTTACACTTCTAGAATGATGGAAAAGCCCTTGCAGACTGACAGGATATTTTGCAGACCCTGACTGTTGACTGGTTGGGTCAAATAGAATGGTGAGAGAACATCACAAAAGTGTGTAATACTGGCTCATATTGCCAGTGGAATAGAACAAGAACCTTTTTAATTTTGTGTTTTTTCTGTCCTGACATAGATCCCAAACCAACCAACCCTGTTACTGAGAACATACCCAGACAGAAAGCACTGTAATTCCTGCTTCATGATGTTGCAGTTAGGTTTTAATGAAGCTGTCAGAAAGATACTACCAAGGAAGGGGCACAGATACACATAGCCATACACTCCGTCTTTATGAATGAGTTCTTCTGCCTGAAAGCAGGTTTATGTCAAAGTTTTGGATCCAGTAACTTGCCAGTCTAGTGATTTTCTGCACCTCAGAAAGTTTCTTTACCCTGGAAGTTGAAACACCTTTCTGTGGATTCCTAAGCTCAGATCTAAATGTGCCAAAGATGCTGTTTCTGACACTGACAGTTCATCTCTGTGGGTATAGTTTCACATCACTTTTTCTCAGAGAATTTTCCAAGCTGGAGTTGGTTTTTCTGGCCACTTGCTTCCTGAATTCACTGTGGACCCACATCTTGTTTGTGGTGACTCAGCTCCTCACAGGGAGCAGGAGATCGAAGCAATCTAGGTTAGAAATGATGATTTGAATAAGGATCAACCCAAGAGCATCTTTGTGATCCAGCTTAGATTTCAGTCCACAAATGTTTGTACTGTTGTAATTGATGGGGCAGCATGCTGTAACCAGAAAGAATATTTTAGACTGGCATTACTGTGAGAAAAAAGTAAGTAAAATTGCACCTGAAGTATCTAACTATCCTCCTCTGCAAATAAGATAATAATGTTTGCTAACTCCAGTGAAGCATAATGAAGGAAATTGCTTCAGATTTATGAAGCCTTTGAAAACCCTTAAACTTAGATGCTCTAGTGGAACAAAGCATTATGACTTTCACAGGGAGAAAGATTAACCATTACACAAGATTGGTGTATGCAAGAGGGTCTAATTCAGACATGTGAAATGATTCTAGATTTATAGAGACTAGGAAAATTATTTGAGTTTCTGAGCTATCAGTCAATTAACATGACTTAAACATAATTTTGCACTTAACAAAAATGTTATTGCATTTAACTCATATGATGGGCATATTAGTTGTCAGTGAATATTAAATAGTGAACACTAAATAATCGCTAGTTCTTCTACAGTGTTTGCTCAAGGAATTGGCGGTGAATTATGAAGGAACAGTTATTTTTAAAGAGAGACAACCTACCACCTTAGTTTTAGAGCTGGGTCACAGCTTTTCTGAAGTCTGGGAGTGTTCAAATTTGAATTATTGTAATTCCTTTTTTTAAAACAAACATTCTTTCCTCTTAATTAATCCCTCTTGGAAAAATCACTATTTTATATATATATATATACATATATGCCATTGTAGGAAGCATCCAGTGACGCAAGAGGTCTGGTGTGAATCAGCCATTATTTGCAAGGAGAGTGCCCATCAAGACACTGAGATAAACAAATAGCCCACGTCATTTTACGAAAAGACAATCTTCTCCATCTGAACTTTGACTTGCTATGTTTATCTGATTCCTGTCAAAGCTGAGGCAGCTTTGTGGTGAGAAATGCAATTAGCTGCAGTCTCAATTGAGTTTATTTCCAAGCAGATATTTTGGTTTTAGCAAATTCTGGCTTCAGATCCTCTGTTCATTTGACCAATAGATTTATCCAGGGAGTGTGCACACTAAGAAATACACATTTTCACATATTTTCAGAGCCAGAAGCAATACTCAGTCTTCCATGCCGTTGCCCTAGGCACTAATGGGTGGTGCTGATGGTGTAGGCAGGTGAGTCAGATGTAAAGTCCAGTGGGGATGTATTCTCTTTAGATAACTGAGTATTACATGTTTACTACAGGGAGACACCTTTCTAAAGGAAGTTTAGCTCTGTAACTTTTCCATCGTAAATCACATGTTGCATTGGAAGAGATGTGAAGGGAAGGGGAGATAAAAAAACAACCCCTCCAAAAAAAAAAAAAAAAAAAAAAAAGGTGAGCAAATTTTAATACTGTAGGTTTTATAATACCCAGTCAGTTACCAAGGAATGCTTCCCAAAGTGACTCTTCTTGCTTATGAAAATACCTGGGATAAAATATACACTGGAGACAAAGATCTCTTTAAAGCTTTTCAGAATTTTAAGTGAAGCACAGCTCTACTCTTCTTGCTTTATCATGCTGTTTCTTTCACCAAGCAGTGATGCAGCCACTAGGAACTGCTCTCTGATATTTCATTCCAAAGGTAGAATAATTCAGGATTTTCTGAACTCTGGCCATTCCTCCCCTGCTTATGCCATGTCAGGGGAAGGAATGGGGAAAAAGTCTCCATGAAAATTAAAACAGTGCTAGTTGTTTTGTTCACCTGAGAACAAGTCAGCCAGTGTCCTCCCTGGAGTAGGTCCCAGCTCCCAAAGGTTCTCCCTGTAAGAAGATCCCTATAGGGCCACAAACCACCACTACTGGAGTACACTTGCTTTGTGTCTTCTCTACATTCTCCTGGCTCACACAACATGTCACTTTAGCTTTTGTAATTTCTGTAGTCAAGATGTGCTGCAGAGGACAGTAGCAGCCTGCAGCTTTCTTCCACTCCTGGAGAACCTCTGCTAAGCCAAAGGGTGCCATACCTTGAGTCCTCTGTCTCTCTTGTAGCCTCACTGCCTTGTGCCTTCTCTCTCTGTGTGGACTCTTTTCAGTACTTTGCCAAACAATGAACATGCACTTTGGGAAAAAAACCCTGTATCCAAGAGAAAAGATCCTTGCAAACAATACCCCTGTGTTGTTCAAATCCAGAGAAAAGGAATGGAAAAGGCACACCAAACCCTTGATATGGAGGTGAATTATATGCGTGTTTCTGCCAGTTTATCAGGATCTGCTATTGACTGTCAGGGGTGACTTTGTTGTGGGTGCCGTGCTATTCCTTTCTGTTCTTTGGTGCAGCTCATGAGGCCATTTTCTTCCTTCTCCTACAGATTCCCCAGGTGTTCCTCCAAGTGCCAATGCTCATCACCTTTTCAGAGGGTTCAGCTTTGTTGCCTCTAACTTGGTGCAGGAGCCTGCACAGCAAGATGTGCACAAAGTCACTGTTCACCCAATTGTGCAGGTACTGATGCTGACATTACACCTCACATCTGATGGGCAGATACATACGCACATGGTGTATTTAAACTGACTCAACATTATCACTGGTATTTCACAGCTACCTAGTGTAGGTAGGAGGTGTTTACATGCAGTGTGTAGGGGGTGGAAAATGAGAATTTTTCCCCAAAGGCTTTTATCCATAACTTCACATTCCCCACAGCCTTTGCAGAGGAAATAGGAACTGCATTTTATCACAACTTTAATGAAAAGTGTTTCTGAATACCTAAAATATGATTCCAGTTGTGCATGCAGAGCAGGTAATGAAATGTTTTTTTCACTGAATGCCGGTCATTCTCACCAGTGTTATCTTGGTTTATATGATACAGTCTGTGTTGGCAAGGGGGTTTAATGACTTATTTCTGTAGGCTCCCACAGACACAGAGCCCAAGGTCCCAGGTGTAAGAGGCCACAGTACTGCTGTTGCTATTGCACAAAAGCCTGGGTGTACTGTACTCACCTAAGGCAGGGTGGCTTGATGGGAGAAAGACACTTGCCAGACACTTGGTCCTTTGCTGCCATTCCCCTACAACGTGCTCTATAGTTGTTGTAATTTAAATGAGAAATAAATTGCTCCAAAAGGTTTGATACATCAGAGGAAAAGTAAATAGGGAGAAAGAACTGGGCTGCTCAAAGATGCAGCAAATTTTCACACTCAGAAAAAGTTCCTCTCATACCCACAACCCAAGGTATACATGCCTCAAGGGGAAAGCCCCTGCCTGTGATTTTCATCCCTATTTTAATAATTTACAGTGCAATATGTTGTATTCTTAAAGATGCCGTTATGCAACAGTAAGTGAAATGTTAACCAAGCAATTACATCCCAGAAATGTTATATATATTCCTGTGATTTGCTTTGTAAAAATGTATTGGGTGTTGACACATGCATGCCTTAGAATGTAGCAGGTTCTATGTGGGCTTTGCTAGCAAGGTTACATTTTTAGACAGAGTATTGTAGGGGATTTTTAGAGCTACTGGTCATTTCTTGAGTCCTGGGATGAAATTTGCAGCAAAGCCTCAGATCTGAGCTTCACCAATCCACCAATTTAAGCAATCCACCTGCCCATGCACTTTCCAAAGGGCAGCTGAATTAATGGTTTAAAATAGTAACCTCTTTCTCACACAGAAACCATAATTAAACATATTCTGGACAAGACCTCCCATGATTTAGAGGCACTCCCCATATGTGGGATATCTGTTTTGAAGACCATGAAGCCATTAGTATTTTATAATTCATTTGCCCTCAATAGTTAGAAATAAGTTTATATGTCAAGATATGTGGGTTTATCAGGAAATTTAGGCCAATGGTTTCCTATTAATTTTAAATCAATGGTGATTTTCTGCATTTGGAAAATAGTTTAGAAAATCCCTGTGGTTTTGCCATTACTTCTACATGGACAACTCTATCTGACAGACTGGAAAAAGGTAAAAAGGGAAGAGACACACTTCCTTGTTTAAGTAAAGGGCTTCAGTATTTTTTAACTGGACAGAAAAACTGCTAAGGACAATAGAGGTCTTGTGAAGGAGATGAAATCTAGCACCTCCTTTACAAGGAGGCTAATCCTTGCTTTGACATGCCCATGTCCTGATTACATTCTTTTGTCTTTCCCTGTAGCAGTTACATGGGAACAACATTCACTTTACAGATGGATACGAGATCAAGGAAGACATAGGAATTGGCTCCTATTCAGTGTGCAAGAGATGTGTTCATAAAGCTACAGAAACAGAGTTTGCAGTGAAGGTAAGAAAGCCTCTGGTAGATGCCAGAAATGTGTCTGTGAGTGCTCTGCCAGCCTGGGCAGCAGTTTGGTCAGTGGATTTTTTGTTGGCTGATTTCTTGTTGGCAGGTGTTGCTTGGTGGTTTTTTTTCTCTTTTGTAAGACAATAGGTTTCATGATAAGCCATATATTATTCCTCATGCTTCAATCTCATCAAGTAAAATTCCTGGATGGAAAAAAAACTTTGTAGTCTTCCATGAAAATCCTGTTCATCACTTCAGCCATGGTCCTTGCAAACTGCAAAAGATTTTTAACAACTCCTACCTTTAATCATTGTAAATAAACCAAATAACATATAAAATTATTGCAAAATTGCAATATCATTTTTTCTTCTTTCTCAAGTTAAGTCTGACTTTTTTATTGTAATTGGACAGATTTTCCAGTGAAAATCATGATCACCTACAAAAACTCAGATTTCTTTTTGTCTTCTTGACATTCAAAAATATTTAGTTGGATGTTAAAGACAAGTCAGTGAACTTCATATTTGGTCAAGCAACACTACATAAAATGGCATCACCACAGCCATAGAGGCCAGGAAGCTGCTGAGACGAGGGAACCTTTTCTAACAGGGAAGAACTTCAGCAGAACTGCTTTAGAAGGCCGTGCTCAGAGAACTAAATCATAATCTCTATTCAGTGCTATTGAATAAACAGTATGCAGCTATTTCAGAGAGTAGAACTGAGCACTGGCAAGTGATTGTGAGATTACAGCTCAGAGGGAGCTTTTCTTTAAGAAAATGTGTAGCAATTTAAACAGTCTTATTATAAAAGTATTTAATGTTTTTCTTCTTGTACCAAAAAGAGACAAGTTTAGATTAAATGAGAAATTATTATGAATTTGAAAAAAACAGGGACACTTAAGTCTGATCTTTTCATTCTGTGGCATCTCTTGGGAACAGATAGCAGTACACAGAGAAATGTCTTTACCAAACTTGCAGTAAATAAGGGGATCTTGCCAATTGTCCCTCTTCTTTTATTATTTTAAAATTTTACAAAAGGTATGTAAACTTTACTAATAAATGAGGTTGTGTCTTTGCTATTAAATAAGATGATGAGAGCTTAGGGAAGTGATCCAAACTGCAGTTCATTAGATAAATGAACTCCAGGTAGTCAATAGAATAATATTAAACATTGTATTCAGTCTTATTTTCCGTTACTAGACTGATGGTGATGCAGTATCCATGAAATCCATGGAACTTTTGGTGTTTCCCCATGGTGGTCACAAAAATCAGGAAACCACAGTCTGTTGATGTCACTGTTCAGATAATGTTTGATTTTTCTGGGCTACACCATAATTAGGAAGACGGACCTACCAACAGGTCTGTGGGCTTGCATGTGAATGTGCTACTATTTTCATTTCTAATTAACAGAAAATTTAGAGTTTTCCAGTGTCCAGGTCATTTGTCAACAGATGGCATTATGTTATAGTAGGTGTGGGTTCTGTATAAATAAATTACATCTGTGATGAATAAAACTTATGCTAAATTAAAGTAATTACTTTAATATTTTATTTATACCAAGTATTGCTGACAATTTTATCGGCGTAGTACAGTCAGTGAGAAACCAAAATAGAAGAACCTCAGTCCTCAGAGATGTCTGAGTGCATGAATCTGAGAAGGTTCAGCATACTCAGCAGCTGGGTGCTGGGAAAACCTCAGAGGCTCAACGGCAAACTCGGCTTATGGAGACACTCAAAATTCCAGAAGAGTTCAACACTGTGATTGCTAGGTTTATGTTCTTTCTCATTTTTATTAATATCTCCTCTTTTTATTCCTTTCTTCCTCCACTTATTACAGTTCTCTTCTTGTCATGTCACTATGTTTTGATTTTGACTGCCAGTGTATGCAACATGTGCAGCACCTCAGTTTCTGACACAACGTGAGTCAAATGTGTAGCACAGATTTGGAATTGGAGACAGTTGGTGGGTTCCTGTTTGTACTGTCTTTCCAGCCCATTTAGTAATGCCTCTTTGATTATTACTTCTACCAGTATATTAATTTTACTTTTCTTTTGATTTTAATTTCATAATAAGATTATATCATTTTGTTATCAGAGGAGCACACAAAAAATTGCACAATGCCATCAATTTCAAGTAATTAGATAGCACAGGAGTTGCAACTCATATTATCATAATTATATATCAGCCCCTTTTGACATGCATCCTTTAACTGTCTCTATAAAAATCACTGTAATTAGGCTCTTTTGATTTCTGTCAGTAAGTATAATTTTCTCAGTGCTCTCTAGTACATAGCATTCACAGAAGAAAGTATCTGCAGTGATTGTGTGATAGGCAGCAGCCCCACTTGCCTTGCACCACCCCATTAAAAGCTCTCTCTTTCAGATAAACTGGCAATACGTCAGAGAACATCATCCTCTCTCCCCTGGGGAAGCTGATGATAGGGAAAGAGTTATGGAAATTATGTGGTGGCATCCCTGCAGGAAGACACACATCATGTCACTGTAAATAAATAGTCCTTCCATGGAGACTGCCACTCACCTTATTTACTATTGCTGTGTGGTGCCATACTGAGACAGCAAAGCACCTACCCAGAGTAATTTGAGTCAGAGCTACAGTCAGAAAATCCACTCAGAAAAGCAAAACATTTCCTAGCCCAGAAGCAGAATATATTTATTAAAGTGCAAAATATTTCAATCCTTTTCCTTTAGCTGGCCAGCTGCTACTAATTGGGGGATATCTTGTAGAGATAATTAGGTATCTAGGAATGCAAAGAAGTTCTTTGCTGGTGTTGTAAAAGCACTTGAACAGATCTGGAATTTCACTAATTTCAGAGTTCATTTTGATTAGGCACATCACTCACTGAGGTGCTTTTGGACTTTCCCCTAGACACTACTCTGCACTTCTAGGCAGTTGTACTCCTTTTGTAAATCCAATCATTGAGCTTGCAGAAGAAGAAAATTTTCTTGCAACCTATTCTTTCTTTTTCCGTGTCATCTGTAAGAAATGAAATGCTGATAATAAACTCTAAGTCTATTTTAGCCATGCCCTCGGGTTCCTAACTGCAATCTTTCAAAATTCAGACTTATATCTTCACTTCTGAGAGCATTTCAACACCATGCAACAGAAAACTGTGTAGACAGCCAGATTTCCTGCAAACTGAGTCTATGCTGAAACTAGGTAGCCACCTACCTGGGTCAGTGCAGGCAGATGTTGCTTTAGCAAGCCTGTGTATCATATTCTACTGCATGTACATAGTCTGAGGAGCTTTGAACATTCTACTCTTAGACTTTCTTTCCATCTCATTCCAAGGTGAAAAAAGTTTAAAGTTATAAAATACAAGTAAGCATATTGTTCATTCTTCTGAATCACAAAATCACTGAATATTCTGAGTTGGATGCTTTACAAGACTGGTAGAAAAAGAGAAATAGGGAAAAAAGACTGTTTTTCCTTCGATGGACTTCTAATGTGTTTCAGATTCTTCTGCTATAATATTGATCATCCTGACTAAATCAGGCCTAATAATTTTTAATAGCAACAGAAATAGTCATAGTTACAAGCTTCACATGGGTATAAATGTAACAGTGAGGTCAGAAGCAAAGGAAAATCAGATCAAAATGCTTCAGTCACATCAATATCTAGAGAAAATAAGTCAATTAAGTAAAAGAATCATGCTAGAGGAGATGAGAGGGGTTTCTGTGGATGCAAGAAAATTTGCAATGGAAGCCTAAACAGATTAAGAGCTCTCGTTCACAGTTCTTGATGAATGAGATTTTTCAAAACTTGCCAGAGATTTGATGCAATTAGCATATTCCAAATGTTTTTCTTTAGTTAAAACCATTGCACAGCTTTCAAGCCTGGAGTGCTGGTGAAGCTTTCAAGCTGGATTTTTGGATGTGCTTCTTACTGATGCCAGATTAAGTAAGTTTGAAAAGGACTTGATTGCATCTCCCTTTTTCTAAGGATTTATCTATTTAGATTGACTCCTTATCCCCAGGAGGGATTACTGGTGGATAATAACCACGTAGAAACTGCTGCTGCTATGGCCTGTCCTACCCCCAAAATGGTAACTTCCCCAGACATTGCAGAGGTGAGTGGCTTAAGTGCAGGTTCAACACTGTGATGTCAGCTGTCTTCTTCTCCAAAAGGATATCTGACTGGTTAAGTCTTGTGGATTTTTTGTCCCTCCATGCTCTTAGAGCCAGGACAAACTTCCCTCCTTTGAAGAAGAAAAACATACAGTAGAGATAGTCCCCACAAGTCCAATTTTGCAGATGCCAATATTACAGTGGAATTTGGATCCCAAAACACATGTGAATTTCATTACTTTTTCCTATCTCTGTAGTGTACTAACCAACTGTTTGGCTCCGAATGTTCCACAGTTGTGAGCAAAGCCAAAGTTTGCAGTCTATGAAGTGATGTCAAAATGCTACCAATAAATAGAAATCAGTACCTCTTAAGAGCTGGTTTTAGCAAGCTTGTGCAATCAAACTTACTGTATACCTCTATTTATTTGCTAATAATGTGAGTGACAGCAAAACCCATATAAATTCCAAAGTTGTTTCATAATTTCTTTAAACGTCATTTTTCTCTTTAGCTGGTGTTCATGGTCTTGGTTTGGTCATTTGTAGGTGGTTGGTGTACGTAGATAAAATTGCACGCTAATCTGAAGGCAGGATGTTACACAGGAGTATTTAGTGACTCTACAACATCTTCTCCTTAGCCCGTGTTATGGTTATGTCAGGAGTTTAGTGCTGAATGCAGCAATTCTTGTAAAGAAAACAGGACTCTTGAACACATGTAGCTTTATTTATTGAAATAGGAAAATGAGAAAATAAAGAAAAAATCAGTCCAAAGGTTGTTAGATCTCCTTGAACATTAAGGTGTCTATAGGTCTAGAGAGATTTACTTAGAATTGTCTCTGCTTAACCACAGCTAAAGTGAAACAGACTGTGAAAATTTTATGGAAGGCTTTGTGTCTATTTTTGTCTGTCTGGGAGGTATCTAGTGTCTGGTGGAACATGGATAAATATATCAGTATTTTAATAGGCAAGTGAATGGAAAGTTTGCTGGATAACCTCAGATTGCATGGCCCTGAGCCTGCCAGCCTGTCAACACCAGCAGATATTTACCCACTGCTCTTCCAACCATTCCTCCCTCTGCCTGCACCAGAACATGGCACAGGGGTGAGGCCCCAGGGTATGTGCAGCAATCTTCAGGTCAGAGCCACTGGTAAATGCATCCCCTTTAAATTTAGCTTTGAAATTTAGCAGAAGTTACCTGCTGCTGGAGCAGAGCACTAACAGGACTCTGCAAGGGAGAGGATGGCCTGAATGGGTACACATTAGAAGCTGAGGTCCTTTCTCAGTTCCTGTTCCATCCTTAGTAATGCAAACTCCTCTTGACTTTGTTGGGTGGCTGTGACAGTCAGGTTTGTATGGATGAGAGTATGGCTCTCTCACATCTCACGCTGAGGGAAAATAGGAAACAGGAGGAATATCATGTGATGTAAAAAGACCTCATTATAAAATGTGCTAGGCAAATGAAGGGAAATAAGAATGCTAACTGTGCTGCCAGAAGCCTCTAACTGTCCTTGCTCTTCTCTAAGATGGCTTGTCAAATTATCTATGAAAAATCATATCTTTTGCCTCTGCAAGATCATACCAATGATTCCGAAAAATACTTTCCAATATTTTATTGAGAAAATATCTCAGACTTGCAGTCTCCCCCAAAATTTTGATTGCTATTTACTTTTATTTCCCAAATTATATGTAATGAAGTTGTTCAGTGTACTCAATTAATTTAGAAGATGGAAATAGAAATATTTGAATACCAGCATCAGACAAACATTTCATAAATATGTTGCTAGTGTAGTTAAACTTTTATTAATAAAATTGAAAAGCAAATCTATATATTTCTATCTTACTAACATTCTTGCATGTAAGTGAGTTTTTCCTGTAGTACCTGGGTAGGAATACTAAACTCTGTGAGACTATGTGCTCTTTTGGTATCCATGGTTTAAGACAGAATATAAACAAATTAGAGAAAATATACAGCAGAAAATATGCAGGAATTACAAGGCAAGGTCTATCTAGAGAGCTACAAATTGTATGACGTAAGACAGACAAGAGTCCGATGGGATGTAATCAAAATCTATAAATATCTCGAAGGTGCTATAAATGATGGATGACAACCATTTGGCTGCTGAAGACAGCAAGGCAAGACAGAATGTCTTGAAGCTAAAAAAAGGAGTTTCAGAAAAAGAACAAAAACTCTGGTTGTGAGAGCAGTTGGTAAAACACTCTTCAAGATGACCGAGATGTCCTCCCCCTAAAACACAAAGAAGCTGGATTTCTCATGTTAGTAGAAATGTAGCCTTACCAATACAGAGTCAGAGACATAAGACCTCTTCTTACCTTGATAAACTACTGAGAACGCTTAGCATGTTCTCCCATGAAATTTGGTTTATAAAGCTGAGCATCAGGAAATACTGTGGTCCAGTCACTTCAGCAAAAAATGGTTTTTATTGTCTGAAGCATACTCAAGCTTCTTGGCAGCGTGACACCAGATTCTGTAGGCTATAGGGTATCATATAGGAGATACAGGCTTTTGAGCAGACTGAAGAACAAATCTCTGATATTATTTGAATTTGTATAGGGAGAGCTGTTTTCTAGAATACGCTGCAAAGAAACCAGTATTAATAGCCCTAGTAAGGGCCAGTTACCATACTGAGTGATCACAAACAGTGTGGAGGGTGTGCTCTAGATATGATGGAAATGGAAAATGATTTACAGTAAAATGGATGAAGTAGCAAAGGAGTGATGGATAAAGTTCTGTGTGAGGATCTTATGTCTGATCTGTGAGAGTATTTTTGAAGGCTTTCTTGCTTTTCTGACTTCAAAAAACTTTATCAAAGAGCCTGACTTCCACACTGGACCAGGGCCACTCAATTTCACTCACCATAGTAGGAGGCAACATAGCATATTTAAGATTTGGGTTTACTGAAATACCTGCAAAATTTCAATGAGTCTCATTTTTCTACTGTTTTGATTTGAGTGTGTTCAGATAAGAGTTGGACTTGATGATCCTTATGGGGCCCTTCCAACTCAGCATATTCCATGATTTCTGCCAGATACTGTCCCTATAGAAATAAGTCAGTTCTCCAAGGAGGCACCACTCAAATAGGCAGAGCCCTACTGCTTCAGAAAGGAGAGGCCATTACAGAGTGCTGGGCTCTGCTTGAAGGGCTTGGGAGAAGGAACGGCAGAGAGGCTGGGGCGGCTTGAGCACTTCCACAAGCAGCCACCTTGTTTCTAGCCATGAGAACCATTGCTGGCTTCAGGGGTAAATGGAATCAAAGCATTGCTTAATTCTTAACAAAATAATCAGAGAGAGCAGATAGAAATATAAAAATGTGTGCAGACCATCTCTTAATCTCAGCTTCCAATCGAATCTTAGATGTGCAGTGGTTGTACATCCTCTCTGGTGTAAGAATTCCTGCAGTCTCCTTCCCGTTTGGTCACAAAGCTCACAGTGTCTCTATGCTTGGCATGGCTGAACGTCTGAACACTGCAAGAATATGGTATTTCTTTCTGCTGGCTAGATCTTTCTGAAACATAGGATCAGGCAGCAGTTTTTCTACAGCTTAATATCATGTTTCTCTTAGCTAGCTTGCTTGCCAAATACCTAAAGTATTTTGGACATAATTTGGTTCTTCATGGCTCTATTTCTCTTTTGGTGCCATTTAAACTATGTTTCTTGTATTTGTCTTCCATATTGATGTAATAATTTTCCCCTTTTATAAGTTCTGAATATGATACACTGGTTTCCAAAGCTTTTTGTAAAAGAAGGTAGGAGTAGCACAGGAGTTATTTTACAGACTGAAATCTCATCAGTCTGATCTAAGGATGTGTGCTGAGCAGAGCAGACTAAAACACACTGTGGAGCCTTTCCCACCAAGCTCTTCTACCTCCAAAACTGCAGACTTCTCTCTAAAATGAGCTCTTCTGTTTCATGGGTGCTATTGGAATAAATTTGTTAATGTTTCTGCACTGCTTAGAAAATGTATACTACCACTAACTGCAGTTCCAGCTGACATCTTAGGACTGCTAAGTCAGCAACAGTGGCAGTGAGTGAGCATGCTCTGTGTGCAGAAATGTTTAATGTCTCACCTGCACAGCTTGATCTGATGGGCAGTGTTATTTCAGAAGAGTATTGCTAATTAGGCCTGTTTCTTTTAATATTCAGTTCACTGTTTTTCTGAAAGATTTGAGCACGGATGGAGGGAATGAATTTCTGGAGCTAATCAAAACTAATAGCACAGCAAATAGTCCCTCAGAAACTATTAGGCTTGGAAAAGTTCTCCTTGGAGACATCTTAAATGTAAAATTATACCATGTCCTTTTAAATAATATTAGCCTTTCTGCAGTGATTTTCATCCAGCTTGAGTAATTTGACATCAAAAAAGGAACCAAATTAAAACAGATGCTTGGCATGAATAGGGCTTAATTTTAGAAGGAAATATTACTGAAATGGAAACCTGTACATTTTCCAGCAGTACAGAACTGCAGAACTCTGTTTCTGTGACACTTTCATTGGAATTAATATTGTAGATGAAACTGTCAGGTTAAAATCTCTGCATGCTGTCACACCTTTCTTCAGAGGAGATGCAAATCCCACCTATAGTCAATTCCACTAGTCGTGCCCTGAATTTTCAAACACATCATAGTGTAGACATAATGTGCAAAGGGATACAAGATTAATTCTCCATTTGCTCACTCCTCTCTTCCCAGAAAAGAAAGCAATTTTTACAGGGAGTATCACATCATACTATGTATTGAATCTATTCTTAAAGTGATTAACCCATGCTTATACTCCAGACTATAGAAGAACCTTCAAAATATGTAATAGAAAATAAAGCAGCGTTAAAAAGCATATAAAATTCTTTTCCTTCGCCATGCTTCTTTCCCAAAGCCATTAAAAGATCCTTGCTGCTGGTCAAAAGGAGTTTTATATTCTGCTGCTGCCTAAAGATGCTGGCAGCCTCAGCTGTGGTTGTTCAAGGTAGTGCAATGACCAGGTGTCTGCTGTGACCTTCTGCTGGACTTGTTGCTGCAGGTGGAGCAGCAGATTGGGACTGTGCCAATAGCTCAGCTGCCCCAGTTCACACCCTTGTATCTCAGTTTCAGCTGCCAGGAAAGGTCACTTGGGGCAGATGAAAACAAGGCAGATGCTGAGCCCATTTGGGACCAGGGGAAGAAGAGCTGTGCCTTATGCCTCTGCACCATGATCCACTAAAACTCCTCAGTCAAAGCCCCACAACCTAGGCTGCACACATGCTACAGGATGTACCTTTAATGCTTCCCAGTGTTTGTGGATTTTGTTGTGGAATAAATCTACTGAAATAAAATGGAGAATTTTTCTGCAGTCCATGGTAGTGGCAAACACCATGGTGTTAAGGGTTAAACCACCAGTGCTAGGTACATTCAGCTTCCCCAAGAAGGGAGATGGCTACCATCACCCCTTTCAATTGATGGGATTAGACAGAGCTCTTGAGTCCTGTCTCACTGAAGTAGAAAAATCAAGTCAGAGCCAAGCAAATGTTTTAATACAGTCTTATTTGTTCATTAAAGATGCACAAAGTCCTTTCTCCCCAGCACAGAAAGACCCAACACAAGACAGCAGTTTTCTTGTTGCTAGCCCAGCTTAGCCTGGTAAGTGCCCCATCCTTTCTCCTCAGACCCATATCACTGGTTTTCCCATCAGTGCATCTCATGTTTCTTTTCTGTGTTCTTTCTCACACTCCCTTGCTTTTCTCTCACCTTTTCTTTTGGGCTGTTCATTTTCCAGACAGCAAAGGCAGTTAAACTGTCTCCTCCTACCTCCTGCCTTTTTCCAGTCTCATAACTGTAGTGACAGAGAATTCCATGTGAAAAACATAGCCATTCTTCATTCTCCTCCTGCATAGTCACTCAGGTTAATTTCAGTGTTTGAAAAGGCAATTTTTATTTACAGGGCTGGCGCTATAAAAGTGGATTAGGAAGTGCTCACGCATACAATTTCTTTGGCAGGGCTGTAAAGGTTGTAAGTCCCAGTTGGTGGGTGGTATCAAAGACCTGAGGACTCTAACATCTGCTAATGGCATAACTAGGTCCAGAAGAAGAAATTTATCTACACAGTTGGAAGCATGCAAATAGCTTCACAAAACTGCAACAAGTAAATATAAATAGATACTGTCTATATAGTTGCTGTGCCAATTTCAGCAAGGCTTTACCCACACCAAATCCTATTAATACTCTCTTTTATACTCATCGGTCCACTCTGTCAAGACGGAAGTCATTGAAAACCTGTTAGGAAGGGAGAACTGGGTGACTTTCTCCATGCAGAAGGACTTTTAAAAATTGGCCCAATGCATTAATTGGGATTTTGGAAATATTCTCTCCTGATCATTTCGTTCTTCATGGAGAAAGATTTCATTACTATCCTCTAAAGGAGCTCGACTCATTTTAAAATATCCTGAGATTCTTACCCTAAATCCCACTGAAGAAAACGCCCTTTTTTGTTTCAGTTAGTCACACAAAGGGTGTGATAGTCAAAAACAAAGAAGTCCCCTATTAGAACAAAGGATTGTGCTGCACCCCTTTTACTCTGGAACTGTGTTTCATACACTGTTTCACACAAATGAGTTTCTAAGCTATCCCTGGGTGTCCAATACATAGAGAAAATTCTGTTTGCTTTATGTCCCAGTTTCTTTCTTTTCTGAAGGGCAATAGAAGACCCTTGTGCTTCACAGTTCTTTTCTGCCAAAGTACAATAGAGCTCATGTTATTTATACATTATGATGGCTTTCTGAGCTGGTTTTTACCATGCATCTACAGAGAGAAAGAGAAAAGTAGCAGCATCACATAGTATGCAGAATCCCAGATCTAGTAGCTGAGATCTTCCCTTAATTCTGTAACGGGGGGTGTTTATGTATACATTTTAATAGAGTTCAAATCAGAATTAATTTCCTAAAGAAAAGATATCATTCCTTGCACAGGAAGAGCCACAGGAGGTTCACGGACTCTGAAAAGAAAGGAACAGAGAAGAGTTCGTCTTCATGCAAAACAGTGTCTCAGAGGAAACAGGGACCAAAATGGCAAACACTCTTTTTTACCACAAGAAATATTTAGGAGTTACATAGTTTTGCTCATCTTTTAATCAGGGTTTAAGAGTGTTATTTCCTACCTAAAATTCAGACAGACATAATTTAGCTTGTCATCATCCAAAAATAGATCTTGAAAGCTAAATAGCAACAAAATTGATCGATTAATAATAATATGAATTCCGAACAAGAGCAGACAATGTCACAAGCTGTGGCAATGTGTGGTCTCATGTAGGAAGTCTGATGAGACTACAGCGGTTCCTGTACCCAGATCTGGGAATCATGTTGTGATACAGACACCTCTGTGTGCAAAAGGAGGCAGCAACTACTACCCAAACCTCTGTGACATGGCAGCTTCCCTTTTTGGAGAGTCTGGCATGGGTTTGGGTTTAACAACACACCGAAACACTCACTGAAAAGGTCATCAAGCATTGGAACAGGCTGCCCAGGGAAATGGTGGAGTCACATCCTTCGAGGTATTTAAAAGATGTGTAGATGTGGCAGTTGTGGACATGGTTTAGTGGTGGACTTGACAAGTGCCAGCTTAATGGTTGAACTTGATGATCTTAGAGATCTTTTCCAACTTGAATGATTCTATGGCTTTCTGAAAAAGAAGACCAGGAGAATTGGGTGTCACAGTGGAGCTCTGGGGCGTATTTAAGGAACTGCTGTGGCCATTGCAACAGGACTAAAGAAACAGTGCATACTGCAGCCAGTCTGAGCTGCTGAGAGATTTCTGCTAAAGCTGCAGTAGACATCTCTTCTGCTGCTTCATCAGCCATGGGCCAAATGTAAGTTACAGGCACACTGAAAAGAGGCACTGTCAGGGTGACGGTCTCTTGCTGTGGAGGTAAAAAATGGTTCTGGTCTGTCCAACCAGGCTGCCCAAGAACTGAGAGGAATTTCACAGGTCCCTTCACACTCTGACAATGATTTGTGGTGCAGTTTGGGGCAGCTTGTCCATTTTATCACTGTATCACAGCTTGTACACACATTAAAGTAAAAAGCATGCATATTTAGTGGGATTGTCTTGCAATTTGTATTTATATTACATAATGTGAATTAGAAGCATTACATGTTGTCTACTGCTTTTGCTACTAAATCAGCTGCAGACTCCTTCAGGTTATGTTGGATTTAGTTTTGTGTCAACAGCTGAGACTATTTTTGGTTTGGATTTTTTTTTTAAGGTCATATATATGCATATATAGTCCTGTGTTATTAATAGTTGCTTACAATTTTGCACAGCTCTGAATATTTCCTTTCACATGAAACTACAACAGAAAAGGAATCTGGAATATATTGCTTGCTGCAGTAGCATGGTGATAGTACTTCACACAGTGGTATTAATACTTGCCACAGCAGATTCTGCTGGTCTGTACAAGGCAGGCAGATAAAAACAGGGGCACATGTGAGTAACTCTCTTAAGCTAACAAGAGCTATATTAGTTTAGCCAAGGAAGTGGCCCTGAGGATCTTTTTGTATGTTAGAGTTATTGGTAGAGTGGAACACATTCAGTCACTGACTGTAGTTATGAGGAGTCAGTTGATCAAGGTTTCATTGGCTTCTTAATAATGTCCCAACTAAACTGGGAGAACAACAGTACTCTAAGGAGAAATTACTAGCAGAATGTTTTCCATTTGCCTGTTTTTGATGTTTTCCTTTACTTTTTTAAATATAGACAACAACCATCTTCCCGCATCAGCTGCCTCTTGCACCTTCGTTTATCACACTTCTATTAAGAGTCAAATTACTGATATGGCTTAAAATGCATACCTCAAACATGGACAGCTACTGACCATCATTATCACTGCATATGCATGCTAGTCATGATGACTACGAAACCTCTGATATATATTCAGAGATGCATTATGGCTAACGCATAAAATTCTAGACATGTACTTAAATGTGTATCACCAGAATGAAGCCATAAAAAATGCATGCATTTTATAAAAAAAAGCAGGCAGGCATTTATCCTCATTAGGAAAAGAAGTTTTTAAAAAGTTTCCCTGCTAGCACCGCTGTTTAAAATCTGTGCTCTGTGCCTAGTTCTTAGAGAGAACTAACCACATTTAAGGTTGGAAGCCTTGAAAGCCAAGACAATAAGGGAATTATGATTTTCTGAAAATGCCACCCATTCCACTTTGGTACACCTCTTATTCAAAAGTACAGCAGCTGTTTTTTAGCAAAGAAATATTGCTGAAATACTGTACTCCTAATGAGTTTCTAGTAGAGTGAGTTTTTTGCCATTCCCTGTGCAGTTGCATTTTGGATTCCAAAATGCAGAGATCTCCCTTATATTATTTTTTAGCTGTTTTTTTGTTTCATAATTATAATTTAAGTCCACAAAGTGAGAAACATTAATCAATGCTCTCAATTGGGCAAATGACTAAAGCTCTTTGACTGACAACCCAAATACAGGTAACAGGAGCATTGAGAAGTCAGTGCCCTCCTAAGAGCTGGCTTTCCATGCCGTGATGCTCTCTAAGCAGAAGTTGTCATATTTTTCTGAGACTTGCTGCTGTAAAACTAAAAAGCTTTCATGTCTCACTGTACTCTATGATAAGGCAAAAAAACCTGATACATAAAAGTGACATATAAAGCAATTTTTTTCCAGCTTAGGGACGGGTGGAGTTTGGTTACACAGCCAAATGCAGTCTCTGACCACTCTCTTGTTCATTGCAACAGCATGGCCCAAAGAGCAAAGTGATTACTAATATATTCAATTCAAATCTCCCCTTGACAGTAAATGTCTATACATTTTCATTTCTGAAAAACACACTTGATAAGTAACTTCTATTAATTTATCAGCAGATATACAAGCATATGCCAATATTATGATTCTATCCATTTTTTTAATGTCAAAGAGGTAATTTTAAAGCTATGATTATTTTAAAACTTTCAAGGTTGTTTGGTATCTAAATGACACTTCTTGTAATTGCCATTATTTATGAGTAAACAGAACTAAAGGCATCAAAAAGAGGCCCTACACCTCCAGAATCGAAACTAATTATTGCTCCATCTGGCATTGGCAGACTGTCAGCATGGCTCTCATTTGCACATGGTTTGAGCTGTCCTCTCCTAGAATAATGATTAATAGAAGAATTTTAAATATTAATTTTTTTAAACTGTAGAAATTACTTGGTTTGTGCTTAGTGCTGCTAGCTGGTATTTGACTACACTGTGCTTCATTTATTCCAGATAATTGATAAGAGCAAGAGAGACCCTTCTGAAGAAATTGAGATCCTCTTGCGATATGGACAGCATCCAAACATCATTACTCTTAAAGATGTGAGTAGTCTTTGAGCACTTCAGCATTAAATGATTTTCATCTTATGGTCAGGCTCATTTATTCGTCCATGTCTGAAAAATTCTTCAGTTGAAGGTCAGAGCTGAAACCAGACCCACTGAAATCAAGATAAAAAACATTAATTAACAAATTACTGGATAGCATTTGGAAAGACCAGTCTAGTTATACACTCTCCAGTTACTGTCTAACAGACTGTAAGTAAATCCAAAGGGGTACAGTGCTGGAAAACAACAAAATTTGTTTGGTTTTGCAGCACTATTTAAAAGATCTCCCCAGCTGGGTGTTTCAGTGCTCATTGCTGAACACAAACCATGGTGCTGCTGGACAGGGGATGATCTTTCATAAGCAGCAGTCATTCTCAAGCAGGCTGTGGTATGTGCTTTGTTGGGAAGAGAAGGGTTCACAGAGTCACTGGAATTTCCCCCAGTAGTGTTTTAATGCCAGGGAGTATTTACCTTCTGCTCAAGCAGCCTGAGAAGACCTGATGGTATTTTTCTTCAGCATTTCATGTGAAAAATAGTCTTCACTATGTTTATATGCAGTAATGACCTTTAGTCACAGATATTTTGCTTACACTGCCCACAATGTCACCTAAGATTGTCCACATCATGTCAGATTCAGAGTTTACAGAACAAAGTCCTGGTCATGTCTGTGGCCAGTATGTTATGGTTTAGACCTTAGAGAAGTATATAAAAATTTTCTAATCGTATGCCGTCTCACCTAGTTCCTAAGTGTTAAAGAGTATCTCAAAATCTGGGCAAAAAAAAAAAAAGAGGTTTTGTATTCTTTTCCAAAGAAAACGTTTTGCACTGATGATTGTAACACTACCTATTATTGCAGTCCAGATAAAGGATTATGACTAAAAAATGGCTGTCTTCCAATTTAAATGGCAAAATATCTTCTACCCTTTGCCCTTGACACTGAAGATAAATATGTGTTGCAGCTGATGTCAACAATGTATTTAGCAGAATTGCAAATATAAACTATATAATATCATTAGATGCAGGTCTTGGCCAACAGTATAATACAGTTCTTTAGTTGATCATGATTCAAAGGGAAATATTGATATTTGAAATGGCAAATGTTACCCCCTAGAAGTGTAAAGAGAGAACACTACTGAGAAGAAGGCTTGGGTGAAAGCCAGCAGACATCTGGGGCTGTGTGAAGTGGTGCTGCTTTTAGCAGCTTGGTCTGCTCTGCTGGCATGATAACAGATCAAGAAAGCTACGTGTCTTTGTGGACAAATCAGCAAGCTGCTAGAGACACAAGAAAAAAAGTGATGATGAAGTCATTTTATAAAGTTTCCTTTTCTGTTCTTGAGAGTAATAAGCACATTTCCCACACATTAGCTGACACTTTCTTGAAACATCTCACAGAAGCAAGCCAATACTGTGACTAAAGGACCTTCCTTTACCAAGTTAATGGGTCATATGTTAATTCTATTACTCTTCCAGGTCTATGATGATGGGAAATTCGTGTACCTGGTGATGGAGCTGATGCGGGGAGGTGAGCTCCTGGACCGCATTCTTCGGCAGAAGTGCTTCTCAGAGCGGGAGGCCAGTGCTGTGCTGTGCACCATCACCAGAACTGTGGACTACCTGCACTCTCAGGGTGTAAGCATTGCTTTTTTGGCTCAGCTGCATCAATATTTCTTAAAATCCAACTTTGAGAAATCGCAAATAGTTTTTTCTTCTCTGAAATGTAAATATGGGTAGGTTTTCCCCCAAAATAATTTTTCTCCATATTTATAATTACATTTGGCTTGTAAAATAGGACCATAAGCTTTTTATCCATTTTCCCACTGAGCAGAAGTATATTAAACTGGTATTTTCATTCCCACATTACAGTGATTTTCAACTTCATGTACCTTGTTCAGATATCACTTGTTTACTTTTTATCACAGTCATTATTGCAGTACCTGATCTTTTAAAAGAATTCCAAATAGGGTAGCTGAATCAGCAGATAGGTAGAAAAATCAAATGCTCAGCTCTCCAAATGAAGCAGCAGTTTGAGCAGCTGATGGGAGAAGCTTCTGACATGCTGTTAAAAACTGGCTTTTAAAGTCTAAGCTCTCTATATACAGCAATTTGAAAATATCACCTTTTCTGCATTTCAGGGACAAGCAGTTTGGATAACTAGTTAAATATTTGCTGCTTTTCTGCTTCATGGTTAAAACAAGTGTATTTTTTGCTTTGGCTTTTATGTTTTTATGATAATATTTCAGTCATGCTATAGCAAATAAAGGCTGTTTTCCCACCCTTGAAATGCAGCATGTCTGGTAAAACACACAGTTGTGTGAATACATATTGAAATCAGGAAAACAATAATCTCTGCTTTCAGATGTAATCCACTCACATGGACAGTCACAAGAAGACCTTACACACTTCCCTTCTGTGATGTGATTTCTTCTTCACCTTTTAGCTGAGTATTCCAGACGATCATGTTCCAGGAGACTCTGCCACCGAGATGATTGTACAACAGCTCATTCTGACTACACTCAGGAAAGTTGTTCCCCCCTTAAAGCAACAGCCTCCATCTTAATAAACCAGCAGACTCTGTCAAAGATTTTATTTCTCCTTTTAAACAGACTTTTAACCTTTTTTCTTTCCTTTTTTTTTTTTTTTTTTTGTCCAATAATTTTAAGTAAATTTTTTCCAAAACTGAAATATTTTCACCATGAGCTCTTGACCTCCCTCGACCAGCAGACCAGAAACGGTAGCCAAGCCTGGATGCTCCCTGACCTCCCCTTCTCACTTGTTTCTCACCTCTCTTTCTTGTTAAGGTGGTCCACCGAGATCTCAAGCCAAGTAATATCCTCTACATGGATGAGTCAGGAAACCCAGACTCTATCAGGATCTGTGACTTTGGGTTTGCCAAGCAGCTGAGAGCTGAGAATGGGCTGCTCATGACTCCCTGCTACACAGCTAACTTTGTTGCCCCTGAGGTAGGATCGCTTTTTAAAGCCTTCAGTAATGACTGGGTCCTAGGAAGCAGTCCTTCTTCCCTCTCCCCCTTTCCTCTCTGCCTTTACAAGAGAAGCAAGGCAGAAACTGGGCTACTGGCACTTTACTTGCACAGTCTCTGTTACCATAACTTTCCTATTCCTGGACTTGTCATGGCAGTTGTTTTTCTTCTCACAGAAGCCAGTGTCTGTCTTGGACTGACTTACACAATCCTTTGGCTCATTACTGGGATAAGTTTCTTTTTTTCCCCTAGCTGTTTCTGATCAGACTGCTTCCCCTCTAGTGCACTGCACAGAACAGGATTAAGGCTTAAGAGGGAAACCTTGATGTCAGGAATAAAATCATCATGTCAGGGTGTCCAGGGATGTCATGGAGTCTTCTTCTCAAGACATACAAAAGCCATCTTGACACGCCTGAGTAGCATGTCCTAGGGGACCCTGCTTGAGCAGGGAGTTTGGACTATATGACCTCCAGTGGTCCCTTCCAATGCTTCCATTCCATGATTCTGTGATAAGACTGAAAAGAAAAATCCTTGCATGAAATCCTTACCATGCTGGAATCAGTGAGAGTTTTATTGTTGTCTTCACTGAGCTAAAGTAATATGTCTCCTCTTGCTGCTCCTTTCATGTAGGCCTGATGGAGTCGGGTTGGGTCATACAGCAGTTTTAATGATTTGGACTCTTTGCTGTATTTGATCACTGAGATGTTCATAGCTGCTTCCTTCTGATGAAGGGGCAAGAACTTAATTTCCTGGGTAATTTTCCATTTCTTAGTGATGAAAATCAGAAATTTTAGTACTTTAGTACACAACTTCAAATGTGTTGCTTCCCCTGTTTGTTATGGTCCATATAAGAAAAACAAAAGACTATTGTCTTTCAATACTTCATCTGTCCTCTTCTATAATTTATCAATGTCTCTGAATTGGTATCATTCAGCAATCTTTTCCTCCCCATAAATCTCTTCCATCCAATGTTCATCTGTGTGGTATGTAACTAGGAAGAGAAAAATGGAATGATCTTTCCACACAAGGTCCTTTCATGATATCCAAAGTTACAGGAATCACAGCCTCCTGGCATCAGAAAGAGAATTTGTTACACTGAGACCATTGCCAGGGCAGTATAAATTCAAAACAGATTTTTTTTTTTTAGCAAATAAATCTTCCATTGTCAAGATAGATTGGTTTGTTATTTTATTGCTGTTTGGTTGGGGTTCCATTTTAGAAATAGGAACGAGCTGTTTTAAAATTTATCAAAGCGCATAAAAAAAGTTCCATAGCACCACGACCATTCAATTTCTAAACCAAAAAATAATCATGTTTGCAACATTTGAAGCGTTCAGATTTTCTCCAAGATACAATGGGCTTAAAAGAGGTGTAACTGTTTTTCATGATGGGCTATTTTGTGTAGCGTCTGTAATCACAAACATCGCCCGCCCAATGCATTTTCACATCAGACTCTTCTGATTTGAACTGAAAGCAGAAATCACTCTCTCAGACATTTATGATGAGGAAGACAGGTCCTGCTTATGCAGGAGACATTGGAGATTAATTGAAACATTACCAGAACTGGTGGAGAGTGTACATAAAGCCTTAAGTGCTTTTACATTTTACCTGTGATATAATGCTGCCCTCCAGCCTAGACTTGACTTTCATGTTCCCTGTCTGAGCCCCACTGCAACGTCTGCCACGTGCTCATGAAACTAATCAAGGAGGCAGAAAGTCAGCTGAGCTGATGACAAGGAGGACAGAAGAAGGAGGACATGCTTGCCCACTTGGATCTCCCCGTATTTTGGAAACATTAAATTTGGGAGTTAGATGATAGCAAGAGCAAAGATCAAGGCTACCCAAGAGAAAGAGGGACGCTGCCACCTAGTGTGAGTCACGCTACATGCAGGGAGGGAAGCGCCAGGCTGTTGTCCTACTGATGCAGCGGAATCCTTTTGGATAAAGTAAAAATATTTTATTCTGCAGTTTTCCTTCAAAATCCGTGAAGAACTACTGTTTTGGAATTTAAAATTAAGAGATTGCTTATTAGTTGTTTTATCCATACACATCCTTGCTTGTCACAACTGAGAAAAACCTGTATTTGTAACCTTGTTAACCCAATAAGTCAAAAACTATAAAAATAAAGGGCAGTTGGATAAATATCTGAGCCATTATCAGAATAAACCCCAGGGTATCATTATCTCCAGGCCACCCATTCTCTGCACAATGCCCAGCCAAGTGTGGCACTAAGAACCAGCTCGTGCCTCTATTCCAGATCCCACTGAGTTCTCAAGGTGACCCAAACCCCTGCACTGGTGGTAAATCCTTCAGCATCCCTTACAGGAAGATACCACTGCGTGTTTTGCAAAGCTCCTTCCCCGACTGATTTATTTCTAAAACACATGCCTGTTACTGTTTCATATCATCTCTTGCCTAGATCAAGCACCAGTGTTTTTGGCCAAGGTTTTCCGTACTTTCTCAGCTCAGTGGTCTCATTTCAAACACAATTGCACAGACCTGCTGTAGACATTTTCAAATAGCAGTGACACTAACTCACTAGATCCTGTTCTTATCTGTGAGGTGAAGTTGCTGTTGATAAAAAAGTATTTGCCAGCAGAGCTTTCCCTAGACACTGGCACAGAGTGAATGTCCCTGTTATCTAACAGCACTCCTGCAAACTGAATGATAGCACACAGTGACACCTCTCCATCATTTTGGGTTGTGTAACCACTTGCTTAATATCCTGCTCCACTAAGTATCATCAGTGCCCTGTTTTTCTGTCATTTGCCTTGGAGTTGACTGTTCTTGGTAATTGGAGGAAAACTGTGATGGAGTGAAAATGTAACTGTTCAGACTCAATGAGAATGACCATCAGTGAGACTGAAGCAAGAAGCAGCTGAGTTTGTCAAGTAGCAAAGAAGTTTTTCACATAAAAACTAACATTAATAGAGCAGGAATGAATACAGGAACTAAAGAAATAGAAATAAATATAACAGCCAGAAGGCCTATATATAATGTGCAGGAGAGAGAGGCAGAAGTTGAATTTTACCAGCATTGTCAAGAGGAGGAAATGTGGCTTTTTCTCTTGTTTTGTTGTTGAGGGAGGTTTTTTGGTTTGGGTTTGTTTGGCTTTTTCCAGCTAGCAAATGTTGTTTCAGCAGCATACCTGGCAGATGGTTGCTTTACCATTCGTCATTTATAATACCTGTCGAGGCAACATTTTATCAAATTGTTTTTCCTTAGCAGAGTTTGGTCTTTTCTGTGATAGACTTCAGATTACATTACTTTAAGTAAATCACCCCCGGGTAATAAGGCTGCAGGTCAAAGAAAGACTTGCTGAATTTGTACATTCCTTTTTTACGTGCTTTGCAAAAAGATGTATCTACTGATCCGTCAGAACAGGACAAAACTCTCCTTGTGTGTCAGAACTGAATAAACAGAAGGGTAGTTCACTTTTATGAGCAAGCGGAACATCTGGAGGTAGTCCCTGAGCTTAGCTGGTGACTTCACTTTAACTTGGACCTGCACTGACCCAAATAGGCATTTCTTCTAGTATGCACTAGCATAAATGAAATCTAGGCTTTACCCTTATTGCTATGACTTACCATCCAGCATTTGTATTGAACTTACTGGTTCAATATCTCTACTGGTTAGATCTCTGCTGAGTACCATGGGTATTGTTTTCCCCATAGCAAAAGAGGAACACGTTTTAGCCTGCTGTCTGTGAAGTCCAATCTAAATGTGGCCACTTTTCTTTATGCAGAAGTAAGATAAGAATAAGCCTTTTAGCTTTCCTTGCAGTTGTCATGCATCTTTATTAGTCTGACATAAGATATGCTTTCATGTGCATCCATTTGCTGTATCCAGTCCAAACTGAGCTCAGTTGGAATACTTACCACTGTCATTCAGCCCTCTGACTGTTGCATCCATAGTGTTTTTGCTAACTTCTATGTTAGGAGGATATGTTTCAAAGTATTAACGATACTTTTTACCATGAAACGTTTTCAGTCATTGAAATACTGTTCTGTTTTGCTCCATGTTAGATGGTCAGAGAGGATCACAGGGTCTCCAACAAACTGCAGTCATCTCTCTCACTGTTGAGGGGGCAGATGTGCTTGGTTTGAACACCAACCAGCTCATTCTAGCCTGGGCTTCACCTTTTTCCACACCTCTGCTGGACATTTTGATCCCAAGGCAGACACCTGTTCAAGCCAGATCTGTGATTAAGCCCTGGAAATGTCAGCAGATACAACCACAAATCAGTGCTTTTTGTAGATGAGAAGCTAAAAATTCAGGAATTCAGACTAACCTATTTTCATCTTTCTCTTTCACATAGGTCCTTAAACGCCAAGGTTATGATGCAGCCTGTGACATTTGGAGCTTGGGGATCCTACTCTATACTATGTTAGCAGGGTAAGTGATGAGCTTCTTCTAGAACATCTGTCTCCAGTGAGCTCAGCACTTCAGCATTAATTAAGTCTGAAATGAGTCACAGAGAGATCTAGCAAACTGTCTGGCCTCCTCGTAGAAATGTGTTTGGTTGTGTGAAGCAAGAAAATAGGTGTCAATCTCTAGAATTAGAATAATTTTTTTCTAGAATGCATAAATATATTTGACACTTGACAAATTGTTTATGTTTTGAACAGACAGTGCCTGTAAGTACACACTGAGACCTCGAGTCCTAAAGGGTTCACTCAGCACCTAATCAGTGTGAAAGTTTTACATTAGGAGAGGTCCTTAGGAGTATGGAGAGCCACACCTTGTTCACCTTATCCATGGAAGGTTGTTAATTCATTCTATTAATACATGTATTCTCTTCAGCTTCATTATTCTTCTACTGTTACTGTTATTGAGGTATCTGAGCACCTTAAAAAGCTGAAAAAAATCCCCACCCAAACATAGTTTTCAGTTGCTATTTGGAAAATATGATTCAGAAAGGACACCAAGTAAATTAACAGATCAGCAAGAATAGCAATAGGCAGCAGGAACTTTTGAGAGGTACTTAGCAAAAATACCCCTACCAATGTGTTGACTAACATTATATATTGACACAAGAAAATCCAGAGAAAAATAAGCAGTGAAGGCTAGGAATAAGGAATAAGATATGCTGGGGTGACTGGAAACACAGTGTGAAAACCCAGTCTAGAGTTACCAGGCCCCTGAATTTAATTTCTTGGAGTATGGTATGTGGACATTTATCATACCTAAGTGCAGCTTGAAACATTTCAGTGACCTCTTTGTTTAATCTTCTTAATGATCATTCATCTGGGGCAAGAAGCTTGGATTCATTCCTAAATTTTATACAGAAAGCAAGGAGTTGGACTCTACCTTTCTGTTATTTGCATCTCATGCCTCATGGATTATAGAAAAGGTGACAGGAGTCTCTATCTCATCTGTTTTGTTCCTGAGTAAAATGTGTTCATCATCACCTGAAATATATTGTGATTTTCTGGGGAAGTATCCCAGTCTGCTAGATCTCAAAGAACCTGCTTCTGTTTGGCTAATGCTATAGATTTGCAGTTATACACAGACCGAATCAGTAAATAAAATGAACACAGTCAGATTTGTTCAGTTGATTATATTCCAAATACTTCTTTATTAAATGTGGGAAAAAAATCAAAATACATTTGAATCAGAAATACAAATTACACAACTTAGTGGATATTAAATTTACCGACAGGTGCTTGTGCCTCACTTTTTCTGCATGTACAAGAGAAAGTAAGAGTAATACAAACAGTTGAGAAACGCTGACTTTTTAGGTGCCAACACTGCATTTATGGATGGTCTTGTTCTTCCTCACCAGAGGACATTAGTAGGAACTGACTATTATTTGCGTCTGGGATTTTATTCTCCTCCCATCATCACTGTGAGCAGAGAAGGTTCAGACAGCAAGAACTAGAGCATAGATCCTGTTAATGGAGCTAGTGACAGACTTCAGAGTTTTTTTCAGTCCTTAACTCATACTGTGTCACTCCTGATAGTTATAGGTTGGAAAAACATTACGTATCTCTTTGGGCTGAACTGCTATGAAGTCTGAAATGTTTTTGAAAATGAGAAAATACAGTGTGAGGAATTGAATTTGCTACTAGAAACCAGATGGCATAGGAAGCTGTGGACAAACCAACTGTTTAGCAATCAAAAAATCATTCTGGCAAGTTTCCAGAAAAGAAAAAATGGAAGGAGAAGTATAAAAATCTCAAATTCTTCTCAACCTACACAGCTCTTCAAGATTTCAGAGTAAAATTTGCCCTGGTAGATTTCAGTGAGCTGCAAAAAACTTGTCTCTTGTCACTTTCTGAAGTGTACTCTCTGCATGTGACACTGATTTTGTAAAGCTGCCTGCATCTTGCTAGTCATTTCTGACTGTCTGGATTAGGAAGTAACGTATTGCAGATAATCTCTTTTGCCCAACAGACTTGAACATTATGTTTAACAAAGCATTATAAAATAGATTAGAAAGGGTTCTTTCTTTTCCTTTTTTTCTGTTTCCGATCTTTTTTTTCCTCCTTTATACTGTTTGTCCTTTCTTGCCATTATCAAGGTAGTGGTATTGGCAATAAAGCAGAGTCAAAACAAGAGGTAAAAACATGCCTATTTTTGCAAAGAATATTTAACTCCTAAAAAATGAGAACAGAATAAAAATTGAAAAAACAATAAAGGAATCAGTCTTTTCCTCTACAGAACAATACAAGGAACAACCAGCCTTCACAGTCTGAGTGAAAATGAAGCAGCAATGTCTGTTGTCCATTCTGGAACCAAATTCCTGTTGTAATCAGTGCAGTTAGCACTAGAACCTAGAAATCATAAACTTTCAAATTACATTGGGGTTTTGCTATCTCTTTCCTTTAATAGATTCACTCCTTTTGCAAATGGACCAGATGACACCCCAGAGGAGATTCTGGCCAGGATTGGTAGTGGCAAATATGCTCTTACAGGAGGAAACTGGGATTCAGTATCTGATACTGCAAAGGTCAGTGAACCCTTTCCCAGATTTTCTCTTGAGATTTAAATAGCACAGAACTCCTTTTTTTGTGCAACTGCACCTTAAAAACAAATGTAGGTTTGACAATGCCACAAATATATGGTCTATACACAAATCACCTTTTTGTTTCTCAAAGTTAACCAGGAGCAGGCAGTTTACAAACCAGCCTTTTTAATTCCTGTACAATTCACAGTTTAGGCTGGCCAGACAAGCTAGCAAGCTTCCAGTTGCCTGGCACGAGTCAAAAACTTTAACAGGATTTAAAGAGATTTCAGTTTTAGCAACTGGTAGTATGCAAGGAAAGAACATTGATATGTCCCACCACAAAACTACAAGCAATCCTAGTAACACATTAATCTTGCTACCAACACCTGTAAGCCTCACAATGTATTTTTTTTTATCAATGTCCAATTTTGAAATTAAAATGTTCAGGTGTTGTAGAACTCACCTAATTGAATTTTAGCTACCTGACTGTTAGATTTCTATTCTAAGCTTCTCTCGTAAGCATGATTTGGGGTCAGTGAGGAAATGCCTCTAGATGGCATCCTCTCTAGGTAGAGTTTACCACTCCTGTGAAGTCATCAGTAGTTAACATTCAGTCAATAAGCCAAATACCCTCCACATTATCTTTTGACTGTATTATCAGCTGAGAGTTGAACATTACACTTGGAAATTCTGAAGATCAAGACCTGACACTTAAAGCATATAAAGCCTATCTAAAGTGCATCATTTTCTCCACTGGACATGTTAGAGATGACACTGCCACCAGAAAGAGGTAGTAAAACCTGCACTGCTATTAATTACTTTTTCCTTTATACTGTTTTCTTCCTTTTAAACCCAGGACATTGTGTCTAAGATGCTTCACGTAGACCCTCATCAGCGCCTCACAGCAGTCCAAGTCCTAAGACATCCATGGATAGTGAACAGGGAATATCTATCTCAAAACCAACTCAGCAGACAGGATGTTCACCTGGTGAAGGTACTTCCTACACCCTTGCCTCTTCCTTCCTTGCAGAATGAGCTGTCATTTGGGTAAATATTCTGGAAAATGATAGAGGAGTTGGGAAGATTATTTGCCGCAGAAGCCAAATTTAATATGGCACTGTATTAACAGCAAAGATTTTTGACCTGTCACCTGCTCAATATTTTTAAATTCAAGCTGCACTGTAATAACCTGGTGGCATTCTGTGCACATGCTGTCATTCAGCACTTTGAATCGGAGACACTCTAGCTGTCTGTCAGCCTAAATGTTATTATTTTTATGGAAATTGTACATGCATGACAATTTTTTCAGGAGACTCAATAGGGGAAAGGAAAAGCATCAAAGAACTTAATTTCAGCCGAGTGTTTTATCTTTCTCTATTTTACAGGGTGCAATGGCAGCCACTTACTTTGCTTTAAACCGAGCACCTCAGGCACCAAGGCTGGAGCCTGTATTGTCCTCCAATCTGGCTCAGCGGCGAGGCATGAAAAGACTTACCTCTACCAGGTTGTAGCAGTACCCCCAAAAGGCTTCTTTGAAAACCCACAGTTTATTATTTGAGAAATTCATCTTTACTTGGCTAGCAGACCTTTTTTGGACCTGCATATGAAATTGCCAGTACTAGCAGAAGCCCATGTAAGGTGAAGTTCTCCTTTGCTACATCATTTCTTTTACATTCCAGCCAGGGTCCCAAGTTTAACAACTTTACAAAGATGTGCCAATTTTCCCAGTAGCTCTGTTTCTTTACTGAGATAAAGTCAAATAAAGTAGGTGTGCTCCATCCTTTCCACCCTAGGAAAACTATTTTTGAGTCCTTAAGATGTTCCATGGGAACAGTTTTCATTTTGCTTCTCAAGAAAAGCACTTTTTGCTATGAATAATGCAATTGGGTATGAATACTGTTCCAGCACATCACGATGAAGTGACTTGGCTGGTCACCAGTAGACATCTACTGATCTCCACTCACCCCAGGAAAAGTGAAGGCTGCAGAGACACATGAATAATACCTTTTTTTGAAACAAGTGCTATACAACATGAAGGAGAGAAAGCTGTTGGTGTTGAAAATACCTTCTGATTTCAAGGAATATTTTGCACTTTGCCCCTGCCTTCTCTGGAAAGAAGCCAGCGCCTCTCAAGGAGTGTGTGCCGCCAGCCCTGATTTATTCAAATGTCACTGAAAGCAGAAAATCTATGGGAAACTTGGTCTTCTGAGGAAATTAATGGGTCTTATGAGACTACAGGAAAGCATTCATATAAAGAAGTGTGAGTAGGAGCCTGTGGATCAGGCGAGAAAAAGGTGTCTGCCCTTGGCCAGCAAGCAGGCCTGGGAGGAATAGGTGAGGGGGTTGGGGAACCGAGCAAGAGGCAGGGAAAGGTGTGGGTAACTTTGAGAACAGTAGGCAAAAAGGCCCATGGCAGCATGGTGGAGAGTACTGGCAAAGGGAACTGGTGTGCAAGTGGCTGAGGGGCAAACTGGGACTCCCTTTCAAAACAAGGGACAGTCCCTCTTCAGCGACTGGAACAGAAGAGGGTGGGTGGCTGGGCTGCCCAGGGCTGGCTGGGTCAGTGCAGCTGTCCTCCCATGCAGTCACCCAGTCTGCTCACCAAGAGCAGTTCTGGTGGGCCAGAGTTCCACCCTGGAGCACGTGAAGCCATTTCCAGTCATTGCTCTTTGCCCTTCCCTGGCTGTTCACCCAAATCTGCCCCTGTCACCCAACACTTACATGCCCCTGCCTGGCTGTTCTGCTCTAGCAGAGCTAAACTCCCCATGCCATGTGTGTGCACAGAGTACCCACTTCTGAAGAGTTCAGCTAACTCTGTTACAAGCTTTAATAATAATAAATTATGAGGATAAACAGGAGGATGCTCTGCTTTTATATTTATATGAATATGTACATGTGTATTTATATATATATATAAAAGTTCTGTACCCTAATATCTGGATTTTCCAGGTCCAGGGAAAGAAAAACTTTTGTTGAAATAGTCTCAGCAAAATGGACTTTCTTTCTTTCTCATTCCCTGGTTTCAAAGAAAGTGAGCAAGGTTTGTGGTGCTGGATGTGAACTATTTTTTTATTCTTTTTCTTACCCATCTTGGCTTCTGGTGGTCACAAGCTGACCAGGCTTCTTCTTTGTACGGCTTTTGTTAATTTTTATTTTCTGAGTGAATTTTGTCACCTCAGATGCTTTGTGGGAAAAGCTACTGTGCTGTGTTGGCTTTTTTCTGCTGTGATTGGTGGGGGACGGGGGGGGCGGTGAAGAAAAATGTGAACATGGAGCTTCATATGCTAGACATGGTAATTTTTCCTTGCTGAGTAGTTTGTGCATCTCGGTGCTGAACTGGAATTACCAGATAACTGCCTCAGAGTGTCCAAGGGAACAAGGAGTTTCATTTGCTATAGCAATATACTTCCTAAAACTAGCTCTGTTTCAATGTTGACTGAAGTTTGTTTTTTTGCATTAGTCTGTTTTGAAATTTAGATTTATTTTTAATAATTTAAACCACTATTTAATGTTCAGGTTTATGTGCTGTGCACAGAGGACAGCTGCAAAGCAGCTCTCTTTGAAGCCTTTCTCTTTTCTAAAATAAACAATGCTGTAAAACTCCACACAGTGGCTGAGTCGGCTGGGACTGATGAGTGCAAACACGCAGGTGTGTGTCTGTGGTTATATACACAGCAGCCCACATTCTCTTCTCAGGCTAAGCTCTGCTCAGAATCAGCTTTTTGCTGCCTTTATAATTTTTTGCTTGTTAGAAGTTAAGTCTCAGACATTTCTGCTAGCAGCACACCATGAGGCTATCAACAAACAGGGATATTCTGGCTGGTGCAGAATAGCTCTGGCCAAGCCTTTTTTCCCTCGAAGTGACTTCTGTCCTGGAAGAAGGCAAGGTGGGCACAACGATGTGAAGGGCAACCTGGAGGGAGGACTGGATTTTCTGGGGTCCGAGCTGATATGTGGTGTTTCAACAAAATGTATTTTTAATGGTCAGTGTAATTGTATTGTATGTGGGCAAAAAGAGTGTTGTAAAGATTATGTACATTTTTTGTCTTGCTGTGAGATTACCTGGTCATCTTTCATTGCTTCAGTTTTCTTTTTCTCGCCACCATTGGAATCAGTCTAATTCCCTCGTGCTATACTCGGTCTTAATTCTTTGAGCATTTTTTTCAACTGAATGTTATTGGAGGCCAAGCTTACGGGATGATGCTCTTCCCAAAGTTGGATTATCCCTTAAGCCATGGATGCCACAAGGGTTTCTTTTGTTGCTGGTCCACTGAACTTATGTCACCATATGCAGGGCTGACACTGAAAAAAAGGCAGGTAATCACTTTCTCTTGACCTCAGATTTTCATATGTGCTTTCACACCTCCCTTATTCAGGTCACCACGGGGCAAAACAAATGTTTGTGCATCAGAACAAATGGCTGGGGACAGCAGGAAGGCAACAGCATCTGTTTTGCCAACAGCACTGTCAACACATTGGAGTGACTACAAGTTCAGTGTCACCTCTGTCCCTCTGTTTCTGATCTATGCTGAACAGAGCCCAGGTGTGGCTCAGAGTCAGGGTGATAAATGATGGGATGTTCATACAGCAGCAGGTTACCAGTGCCAAGCTGTGTGCATAGAGATGGAGGGCAAGTCCAGGCTTCTGAAAATCGGTTACAAGCTCGTATAAACTCCCTGTAAAACCAAGGTGTAGGGCCACATATGGCATGTCATGGGGGAATGTTGACTGTATTTATTTTTGCCACTGTTGACCTCTTAAAGAAAAGAGAAGAAAGTCCAGGGGTTTGTTTTAAAAACATCCATTTTTACATAGGAAATTCGTGATGTGGTAGAGTGCTATAGCTTGCTCCATCCCTAGGAAAAGTAAGGCAATCAAATATGAAAGATGCAGTAGATTACTGTAGCAGAAAATATATCATAGCTTTCACTGGAAAATTATTTTCAGGCAGGTGTTTTGAAGCTCTGTCTTAGAATGTGTATATCAGGAATGCCAAAGCAAATAGAAGCAAAGTTCTCTGGTTGAACATCTGCGGGTGGCACCTTTAAACACGAGCCACATAAGCTCCAGCTTCACATATCTGAATCCTAAAAGACAGGCAAGTAGCACAATCAGGACAACCACCTCAGATACTCCTTACATGAACATAAAAAGGTGTAAAATAATGTTAATAAGGTGCTTTAGTATAGTTTATTTAAAAAAAAAAAAGGAAAATGTGCAAGCCCATTTTCTTTTCTCTTTTGAAGTATACATAATTTTCCTTTAGAAGTGTGTATTCTTACCTCCTAGCTGACACTGCTCCTGAAATCCTGTATTGCTCCAATATATTCCAGCTAAACTGCTTCTGCTACCTCAGTCTCTGTGTAAACACAGTCCCACATCCCTCCCTCCCTGCCTGTCCACAAAAGACACAAGCAACAGTTGCACACACCCTCCTATTCTGAAAGGTAGCAAAAATGTGAGTTTAAACTCAGAAGATAAAGTGAAGTTAAAAGTAAGGTTCTCACTGTGTAGAGAACTAAAACTCTCAGTATTTAAGTGAAGGGTGGTTTAAAATCTGTGCAGAACCAGAATGTTACAGATAAATAAAGTCACAGTAGTTCTTAGAGCCAAATTTTAGCTTAAATATCTTCCTAGGTTTTTGTGAGCCTAGACCTTGCATTTCCAGGTGCAACTCGGTGACAGCACATGCATGTGAGCCAGCTAACCAGACATCTGATCATGCATGTCATCACAAGGCTTGCACATGGAAAGGATTTGCAGCTCAAAATTTAGAGTCTAAAAGTAAGAATGGTCCTTTTCATCGTCCTGTATCATGTAAACCATGATGTTCAGTGTGAACTGTACAACCACTGCTTCTTGCTTTGGTATACATAGTTACATAATCAATTTGTTCTCCATTATGTCTCCTAAAAGGATTTAATGGACATAGTTTTCAGAAATGCTGTAGCCTGAAAGGAAAATGAGGAAAATGGATGCGCTCTTTGATAAGGGCAAATTTTGAAAGGAGAGGATGAAAATAAGCATTTGAAGTGCAGAAAATGAAAACCAATTGCTAAAAGATTGTTTCTGATTTGTTAGTTAGAGCCAAATCTTGCCTCCTTCGCTTCTGTGTTAGTTTCTTAATTCACATGCATCTTCAGTAAATTGTAGAGTCCTCTTTCCTGTCATAGTGATGGAGTCTTGGCCATTAGGTGATTATATATCTAAGGGATTTACTTGGATAGTATTAAATGAATTTGACAAAATATGAACCATGATCTAGCACTTTGTTTACAGGCTCCATATTCATGTTTACAAATTATGATTTCTGAGGCTCATGCTTTTTACGTTTCCTGTATGAAAAGGGCAGCCAGTGTACAGATATTTATTATGTTTACCAGCATTTCTGAATAGATTTTTTTTATAGTATATGGTTTTATGAAGTGTAATATTTTTATAGCAGAATGATGATCTTTGGACTTTCTATATTGTTACCTACAGTTGTTTGCAGACAAGCTCTTTGCTCCCTTTTTTCTGTGCACTGTATCTCATGTTGCTGCTGCTACTGTTGCTGGCCTCAGCTGCTGCTGCCCCACTGTGACGTGGGTTGATGGTATTGTGAAACTGTGCAAACTAACTTCAAAGAGCTGTGATTGTGCTGAAGGGCTGGCTGCATGCTGGGTTCCTCCTGGCAGGAGGGATGGAGCTGTACGCTACCAGAGCAAGAGTTTACTATGGATGGCCCCTAAAGAGAAGCCTCAGTGCTCACCTTTATATTCTGCCATTTTGGCTTGGCATGCCCATCCTTTCCATTCTTTATAAAGAAATAAAAAGAAAAAAAAAGAAAAATAAAAAGAATCCTGCTCATTTTTGCATTATTCCTTTCCAGTCCCCAAGCACTGGCCATGTTTGAATGCCATGTGTTGGTCACAGTAAGAGCACAGTTACCTATTCAAATTATACCTGGAGCTGTTATCTCTGTGTGACCTGAATACTCAAACCTCTGCTTTGGGAAGCAACAAGTAAACCTTTAACCCTCATCAGTCAAACAGTTCACCCAGAAGACAAATTTAGGATTTCAGTGCCAGACAAATGAGTGCTTTCACACAAGCTGCCTAACATGAATTTCCCTTGCCCCTTTGAGATCTTCCAAGATACCATTCCTCTGGAAGCTGCTGGTCACTGGCAAGCAGCCTGCATAGCCTTTTCTGCTTGTTGAACTTAACAGTGACTGAAAAAGCAACATCAACTTCTCCTCCTTTAAGGGATTGGCTCTGCTTCCCTGGCATTACCACATCTGAGTCTACACAGTTACACTGGCGTTCACGGCTGGATTTCCATCAGACCCAGCAGCATCACAGAAGTAGTGAGTCTGGCTCAGGCTCCACACAGGAACAGCATGTGGCACCAGATAGTGAGAAACAGGATGTGATTCAGGTCCTAGCAAGCGTAACCGCAGAAACTTGGATTTGTATGTTATTCATAGGATATCTGCTCTGACAATTGATAGTCTCATGCCTCTATTCTCCCGTCAGTTGCTCCTGTCCTATTCCCACTTCTTCCTTTCTTTTCTCTGTTCATAAAAGAAACAATCCTTCCTGTTCCTTTAGTCCTCATGATCCTTCACCACTGGGATATGCATGTCCCTATACCAATCCTCTTCCTCCGTGTGCCAGTGCCTACCATGAACTATTCCTCTTCTCCCTTACCAAGCTTCTGTCCCACAGGTCCACCTTGTGGGTTTTATAGCCTCTTCTGGTGCACAGGCCTGTGACTTCTGTACACCTGTCTTTGTAAGCCCAGGGGTTTAAAAAGGAGGCTTCTCTGGAAAACCGTAATTGTATACAAGAACATCTGAATGGAAAAACTGAACAGAGGAAAAAAAAAAAACAACCCCAGACTTTCTCTTCCTTTCCCTCTTCTAATTCCTCTTTTATCATGACCATGATCAAGAATGAGCCAAGTTCAGCCACTGTTGAACATGCATAACTTTTCACAGGACCTGGTTAGAAAGCCTTGAGGCATGCCAGGCCCTGGGCAGGCAGATATGAGTCTTTGCCTCCAACCCTAGAAAATGAATAAATGAGATGTCTAAGAAGAAGGCTTTCAAAAATATGTTCAAGTGCCTGATTAAGACACAGCCCTTTTAGGAAATCTACACTGGCACAATCTTAAATTTCTGCACTTACTGAGAAGTAACCATGCTTTTTTTCCCCAAATAGAGAAGAACATGTTTGCTTAAATAAAAATAAAAAGAAAAAGTAGAAAAAACTTCTCCTACCCCTTGTAATGTTGTTCTTTAGTCAACATTCATTTCCTTCTTGTATCTTCTTCCTGCTTTATCCCATGTCAGTTCACCTTCCTTCAAAAAGCAGGGGATCCCTGCAGACAGACCTCAACAAATCAGAGGGCTGGACAATCATCAACCATATGAAGCTGAACAAGGGTAAGTGCCACATTCTGCACCTGAGACAGGGCAACCCTGGATGTACAGACAGACTGGGGAATGAGGTGCTGGAAAGCAGTGCCATGGAAAGGGACCTGGGGGTCCTGGTTGATGGCAAGCTGAATATGAGTCAGCGGTGCCCTGGCAGCCAGGAGGGCCAATTGTGTCCTGGGGGGCATCAGGCACAGCATCACCGGCCAGGTGAGGGAGGGGATTGTCCTGCTCTGCTCTGCACTGGGGCTGCCTCACCTTGGATATTGTGGGCAGTTTTGGGCACTACAATATAAGAAAGATACTAAGCTATTAGACAGTGTCCAAAGGAGCGCAACAAAGACAGTGACGGGCCTTGAGGAGAAGCCGTGTGAGGAGCTGCTGAGGTCACTTGGTCTGTTCAGCCTGGAGGAGACTGAGGGGAGACTTCATTGCAGTTACAACTTCCTCATGAGGGGAGGAGGAGGGGCAGACACTGATCTCTGTGGTGGCCAGTGACAAGACCTGAGGGAATGGCCTGAAGTTGTGTCAAGGGAGGTTTAGGTTGGATATTAGAAAAAAGTTCTTCACCCAGAGGGTGGTTGGGCACTGGAACAGGCTCCCCAGGGACATGGTCACAGCACCAAGCCTGACAGAGTTCAAGAAACCTTTGGTTGCTTCACCCCCTTTTCACTTCTTGTGTAGCATGAGAATTGTCCTGAGGCTCAGAAAATTTTGTTATATGCCTGATCAGCATCTTGTTCAAGGGCAGCATAACTGCTGGCTGAGCACCTCAAGCACTACAGAAAGGCAAATAATAGGCAGTAACAATAACAACTAATGTCTGAAGATCACAAGAAGCAGAGATTTTGCATTGAAAGCTATGAAGAAGAGCTGAAGACAAGGATTTTAGGCTATATCCAGCCTTGAGAATCCCTTCTTTCATCTTTCATCCAAACAGTAGGAGTATGGTATTTTTAACAGCCAGTGCATTGCAGTTATCTATGAATAACCTGCATAGCTGTGTCCATTCATCTATATGGACTGGAGCTCTCACTGTTTTCTAAACAACTAAAGCTGGCCTGAGACCAATTCCATTTTTTGTTGAGGAAATTGGTTTATTAAGAGGCTGGTGACTCACTACCTGTGGTAAGCCTTTGCGTTGTTTTGGCTTGGCACGGTCCTGACTAATTCTTCCTGTCCTTCAGGCTCTGTGTTCAGTGGTAAAAATAGCCACAGTCATAACACCTAACACTTTCCCTAGTGTAGAATTTTTCAGCTTCAATTTTAGTGATAGTCTCCTTGCTAAGGCATGCAAACAAAGACTCAGATATTTCCATTGTGTTTACCCAGACTTTTTAATTGTGACATTATTGTCTGGGTTCCTGTCTCTATTGTAAATTCTGTTATAATCACTCTTCCATTTATTTATTTCACCTGTTGGTAGTAAAATAATTTGCCCTTTAGGATCATCAGCTGTTACAATGAAGCCTTAAACATAAACCAGAAACAACCTGCACTTCAGGTAAGTGACAGGTGTGATCCGTCAGCTTTTAGAAACTCTTGGCAGTGCTGATCTTTTGCTATTTGGACCTCTGCTCTCACTTCAACCACCAGTCTGCTGCCATCAGTTACACTCTGAGTAGGGCTGCACATCAGCTACAGGGCTGCAGTCTATCTGTTGGGTCTCTGGACTAATATATGCAGCTAAAAACTCTGTCCAGTAATGAACAACATGTTTCTCAGTGTGTGACTGGGTGGGGATAAAGTAGACTACACAGCTGACATGTATGCATGCTTTTGGCCCAGCCAAAAAAAGTGCATGTTCAGCTGAGCAAAAATGAGGATTCTTTATTCTGCAATTCAGATGCAAAATTGTTATTATTCTCCCAAGTCCAGGAATGACATCAACCTTCTGAGAAGCTCATGTCAGATACCCAACTTGCACAATTCCCAGTTCCAAGAAGTCTCCCAAGTGGTTCCATGTTCGCCCACCATCAGATAGTCTGTGAGGAAAAATACAGTTTTGGCATTTGAACCACAGTGACTTGTATGGTGTATGTTCAGCACCACGTGCAAAAATCATGGCTCAGTGACCTTTAAACTTGGTATGTTTTTCTACTGTTTATAGCCATTCAAGTCAAAAATACCCTCATTGTCATGCAGTCAACACCTAAAAGCTCCATCTGAAACAGGCTGAGTCACTTCCTCAGACACAGAAGATTTCTTCCAGATTATGTTTCATTAAGCAGAATGCCTGTCTGGGGAAGATCCATTGCCATTGGCCATCCTATGCTTAAATGCCAATGCTTCAGTCTTCTTAAAACTTTCAGTTAATATCATCAAAAAGCACTTGATGTTCTTAAAAATTGATCTGTAAGAATTACAAGAAGAACTTCATCACTGTAACTGGAAGTTTCATCCCTGGCTTCTCAAGCAAAGTGGAAGAACAGATTAGGCAGTATACATTAAAGGGAAGGAAATGTCATGCTAACCCCATCATTCAGACATCAACTGTCATTTTTTAAATGCACAAATTAATATAAATTTAATACATTAAAAAGGTCCAAAGTTCAGATGCAGGGAAAAAAACACAAAATGCCTGTCATGGAGATGAATAAAGACCCTGATCTGTCCAGCTTTGTCCGGAGATGGCTGAGAGGTGATTATTGTCTACAAGAATCTTCATGGGGAGAAAAATCCCATGTTCTGGAAGAACAGAGAGACAGACCAGAGCACAAAACCAGGCAAATTTCTGGGTGCAAAATTCATACAGCCACAGAATGGAAATAAGGTAGCTGTAGTTTTAAAAGTGGGGCTGGTTATTTATTGGAACAAAATCATCAAAAGAGAAAAGGTGTTTGCCGTTCCCTTTGTATTGCTTTTAGTAGTACCCCTTAGCAGACAAAAGGTTAGTGCAGAAGCAAGTGGATGACTTCAGTAGCCTTCAGGAATCTGGAAATCCATTTAAATGCTATGATAGTATCTTTGGACCTCAAATATGACATGCATTCATACTGCCCTACCACAAGCAGTCAGCACTCAATGAACAGATCAGGTTTCATAGGATTAATGGATGAATGCTAAAGATTAATTCAAAGATTTTTAGGCCACAAACAACTGGAATAATCAACCTTCTGTTCAAATCGGTATTTTTACTGTGGTACATGTGGAGAATATTTGCTGTCCTTGACAATATAGAATTTCCCTCTGAAATTTTCTGATGTTTATGACTACCTATGATGTTAATTTAGAACAACCTGTTTCACAACGTTGATGCAATATGGTTAAAACCTGTAGCATTACTGAGTAAGTGGTGTTCCCAAAAAAAGAGTAAAAAAACTCATTACCCTAAAACCCAAATAAATTATAATAGCATTAATGGTGCACTAATCCTGTGGACCACAGGAGGGCCACAAACATGAGTGAAACCTTCCAGTACAGAGATAAATAAGGCTTTAATATCGAAGAAGCCCTCCAATCAGAATTAAGGTGTTTAAAAGAGAGTGAAAATTAGACTACTAAACCTTGAGTTCTTAAATTTCCAGAGCTTGGAGCTGAGTGACAACTCATGAACTGACTGACTTTATGCAGTTTCTGAACATCTGTGAGATGTACACCAAGACAGACAGATAGAGAGGCTGCATAATTCTAGTTACAGCAACCTGGGCATTAGGTGGGGGGGAGGCGGGGGGAAAGGAAGGAAGGAAGGAAATAGTGTTAAATAACAAATGTAAATGCTGTTCATAATAATGCATAGCAACTGTGAAAGAAGGTGCACTAATTCCCTCATCTTGAAGATGGTGAATATTAGCAATTGCCAGAAGAACTACTTTTGGTAAACCTAAACATTAAAAATTATGTCTAGTGAGACTTGTTCCATCTCTGTCACAAACACTGCTGTAGCAGCCTCCTTCAGGAATGATGTGGCAGAAATTTGTGCAGATCAGCCACTAGGTATGGAAGTGTTGCAAAGCCACCCCCACTGAGGCACCATCCTGTGAAGTGACAGTCCCTCTTTCAGTCCAAAGATCATTAAATAAGCCTACGCTGCTGGAAGCTTGCATCATGCTCCCAGGGGGTGTTTGTGTGGGTGTGACCAACACCAGCATGAAGAAGGAGCTGATGAGATCTCCTGCTCTGGTCTGTAGCACCCTTGGTAAGTACTACAATCACAGAGTTTCCACATGATGCAGAGATGATGCTCCCACTGCCTCCTCCTGAGCTTTCAAAGAAAAGAAGGAGCTGCTTTCAGCAGGTTGTAAAAATGTACTTCTGCACAGCTTTCAAGAGGGACATTGAGCAGGAAGGCAGCACCAAAGCCACAGTGGGATGGCACAATAAAGGTGTTCCTCCACTTCAAATTTCTTCTTTGTTTGGTTTTGTTGAGCTTCCTACTAAGTGTGAAAGGTTTGGCTTTCACTCCAGCAGGCCTAACAATCCCTCTGTGTGCAGGGCAGACGCTCCCGTGCAGCCCAGGTACCAAGGATCAGTAGGTAGGTATTGCACAGCTTTTGGATATAGGCTTTCATATTTATTTATAAGGTGCTCAGTGTGAAAACCAAGATATCTCTTGTAAAAAACAAGATAGTCCTTGTGAACTGCAGCTGTAGCATCACCACCTAATATCGATGTTTATTGGAAAGATCAATACCCGTACAAAAGATGAACTCAGATGTCTATGGGACACAACATTTCAAATCTTTCTCATGGGACAAGGACCCCCTCTACACAGTTTGTAGGTTGTGTATAACCACCCATCTCACATTTGCACGTGCACATTTGGGTACATGAGGAAAATGCATCTATTTTTTTTAAAGTATACATACTTGAATCTCTACATCTTGTTCTTTTTTTTTTTTTTTTAGGTTTGTACAAACTGAAATGACTCCATGCTGAGTCCTGAATGACTTTGTAGAAGTCCACTATGATTTATTGTTTATTTCACTTTGACCCCCGAAGCTTTGGGAAGGACTTTGGCATGTTTACCTTCAAGTTACTCATCTTGTATGCCCATGGTTTGTTTATCCACTGTAGTCTACTGAAATTTCCCCCTTTTCTTTTAGTTAAAGAAATAGACCAAAGGTGATTTCAGAGTCCCTACCTGGGCATGCATAGCCAATTCAGTCAAAGACCTTTGGCTTCCTCTAGTAATTCAGGGGCATCCTAGATACCATCTTGCTCTCACATTTCTCCAGTGCGCCAAGAGAAAAATCAACCCTAACTTTACACTACCATCGATACTGTAATTAGACGAAAGTGGTGTAATCATGCATTTCTGTCTCAAACATGCTAATCTACTTTTCTCTCCACCCCTAGCCTACCAATATTTACGTTCAAGTTTTTCCAGTGGCAGTAGTTTAGATAGTTGTTCTTTAACTGGGGAAGGGCTTGAAGAGGAGAAAAGCACATAATTGCACATTTCTATCAGGAATGATCCCCTACTCCTGGCCACCCTCCAGCTTCACTTGGGTTATTTAGGCTGGGGTAAGCCAAGGTGCCAGGAAAGAGCATATGGTAAGTGAACTCATAAGTAGTGAAACATGCCAGAAACCAGTATTTTTATCATGTTCTACTAAACTACTACTTATTCAGCTAAATAAAGACTCATGGGTCCTGAGGAAAAGATTACATAGGTAAAATGATTGTCATTATTTAACAGTGTGTCTCAACTTTGACCCCTCACTTTCTGCCATCACTCTGAACCCTGACTTTATGCTTCTCCTTATAATCTCTGGGATGTTTGTGTTGGACCAAGCATGCTAAGAAGGACATAGAAAGCTCAGGAAAAAAACCAGTGGTTAATATTCTTCATAAAGCACAAGTGTTTCAGCACACACTTTGCTAGGCAGTAATCAAGGAAGCAAATTTCCACACAACATTACTTAAGAAGTTCATGCCACATCACTGATACTTCTTCCTCAGAAATTTGAAATAGTTCTAAAAAGGAGAACACAAAAATCTTTCTCCTTTTTTTTTTTAAATCATGTTGGATTCATCACCAAGTCACGTTTTCCATGATGAGAAAACCAACTCTGCTTTGCAGCCCAGTTTGACACCTGATAGGAAGTGCAGACTACCAAGTGAGCACCACCACTCTCCTGTTCTGCTCCTCTGGAGATGATAATTATAGCAAGCAAGTGATTGTATGTCATTTAACTGTAAAAGAGGTTTCCCTAACTGAGTGAAGGAGGAGAATTTTGCAAGGTGGTATTACAAGAGGCTCTCTCTACCCCAGCTGACCTGATTTAGCAATAAAAAGTACAGAGTGCACCTGACTGAATAAGCAGCCCTCATCTCTTCCTTCCCAAACACAAGATAATTATCCACAATTGCTTCAGGGATACCAGTAACGTAGTGGTGTGGTACTAGAAACAGCACTTTGGTGTTTCTCCTCACATGAATATGGGCACATGACAATTCAAAAATGACCACTTATTATAACAATTTCTTTATATAAGAAAAGAGAATTTTAGAAGTTAAAAAAAACCAAAAAAACTAAAAAAACTGTTTTAAAAGTTCATTTATTAAAAGGTAATCAATATACCCATGTAGCCCGGTACCTGTATCTACATTACCAATTACAAGTAACTTGTGAATAAACTCATTAATCAGATTTTTCCCCATGTTCTAAAATTTGATTTCTTCTCAGCAACCCTAGCAATATAGCTCTATATTTTAAAATAGTATCTAAAATTATCTCATTTGAAGCATTATTGTATAAGTAAACTAAGTAAGTAAACTGTAGAGATGAGATTCAGTCCAGAAAAAGGTCTTAAAACACTTAGGATCCGTCTTCATGACAATAAAACACATCAATATATCCAAAATAGCCAAAGTGGCCATCACCACTACACATATTTCAGCATGAAATTGGTTTAAGCAATTTCAGCTGAAATTTTGGCTGTTTCTTTTACCATGTGTGACTAACTGAGGACTCAGAGCAGCCTCATCACAGAAAGGCTAATCTTCTGGCTGCCCCAAGGCTCTGCTGCACCACCCATATCCAGTGCTACTGCATCTACAGCCAGTGGACTTTCAGGAAAAAAAAATTCCCAGGAGAAAACTTGCCGTTAAGAAGAATGGTATTGTAAGTTGAAGCAGCAGAAGATAGTGTTTAGTGGTTTCTTTTGTTTGTTTCAGGTTGGTTTGGGGTTTTTCCCACCCTTCCCTCAGGGTTTGATGCTGGCAGTCAGTCCAGCAGTGGGGAGCTGCTCCTACCCTCGAGTGGTGGCCTCCAGCCACGCAGGCTGCTTCTCAGGCGCTGAGAAAAAGAACAGCCTCACTACAAACCCAAAGGCCTCTCTGCCAGAGTGTTGTACTCTGCTTTTCACAGAATGAGACTAGCTGTTTTCTATGCATGCATGATATAGACCACATTAGAGCCAGAGCTTGTGTGATTCCTACCTACAGAGTTTATAGTAACAGGAGTAACTATGCTAATAAAAGCTTCAAGTGTGCAGACCCACCCAACTGTAATCTAATCACGACAGACAGGTCTTTTGGCAAGTAAGGAAGGGGAAAGCAGTGGTAATTGCAGCATTGCCTGAAATGCTTGCTTTCTCTGCTGACAAAATACTTCCATTTTCTTTGTTATAGGTAGAACTCTTGCTTCAGTTCCTGCTGCCCAGCTGTTGCTTGGCTTGCCTACAATGATTGTTAATCACAAGAGCTGCTAATTTGCCAATATTTATGTCTCGGCAATCCAAATTTTTTTTCCAGATGCATTCTGCATCTATTTCACTTTTCAATTCTTAACTCTGTCCATTACAATAACTATCATCATAGTGTTCCTTCAGCCTTTGATAGAGGAGGGTCTGTATTTTTCTTGTGATTTTGTAATTATACCATTGTCTTATTTGCAGGTCCTCAGCTGGAAATAATGCTTTACTTTGATGTTTGATCCTACTCCAGATCCTACTGAGAACTGCAGACGATGAAATGCCTCTAGCTCCATAATCTACTAATTTATGCTATTGATCAGGTTTTACACAGAAGCTGAGGGCAGTCCCGTGGTGTAAAGGAGAGCACTCTGGACTCTGAATCCCAAGGACCTGGGTTCGAGTCTCAGTGGGGACCATCCCCTGGGCATTTAAATGCCTTCCTGCCATCCGATCCCATCAGATCTCGGATGCTCAGCAGGGTCAGCCCCGGTTTAGTACTGGGTGCTGTAGACAGTCTCAAGGAATTCACTGTCACTGTCCAAGCTCGCTCGGCCGTGGCAAATGGACCTTAGGACTTAAACGGTGGGGCCAGTTCTGCGCATGCTGTGCCTCACCTAAAAAATCCATTGCACAGGCTGGAAGGGCACACCCATGTGGGGAGAGCCCTTCCCCAGATATTCGTTCGCGAAGTCTGGCCATATACATACACAGAAACCATTGATTTCTCAAATGATACATGCTGATCTTGTGTGACAGGGTGACAGCTCTATGGTTAGTGTGAGAACTCTTACCTGCTAGAAGCTATATTTTTCAGCACTGAGTAAAGTATTTCTGTCTTTCAGAAAATGTTGTCTAAACTGTAGCACAGCTTCTTCTCAAGTGATTTAGTGGTTAAGCATTTATTTCTATTTTCTTTAGACTAATACTAAAGTAATATTTCTATTAGGATGCCTTTGCAAACCTGTCAGGTCTGGCCATATATTTTATATATGTTACTTGTTATTTATATAAGACAGCCTCCCAAGTTGGCATTCTCAGGTGTTCAATCAACTCTGTTACTGCTGTATGCTCCATGTGGAGTAAAACTGCTCAAGCATCATGCCAGCATGTAGGGATAATCTATCTGTTACCAAAGATGCAAAGACAAATGCAAGTGTTACATCAAGCTGTGCTCTCGCTTGGATTAAATGTCATAGTCAATGGCTCTAGTCAATCTCATCCACCTCCTAGGTGAATTTTGTCCACTTTAATCAGCAGGTATTTCATTACAAGGTCTAGGAAGACTGTCCAAGCAATTTATCTTTTCTTCACATTCTTCTGCAACTTTGCAGCTCCCATAGCAGGGAGTATTAACTACTTCAGTCCTGAAGTCACAGTTTTTCAAATAACTTCTTTAATATTTGCTCCCTTGTCTGTCAAGCAACATTCTAAATAATGTTTTCCTACAATTCTTTTCACAGTTGGGAAAAGGCATGATCATTTTCCCCTGCATACATTTGTTAAGGGTTGTATCAGATACATCCTCTAGGACTAACTTTAATGTCAGAAGCTTAATTACTGCATAGCACTAGTAGATTGCCCTGCAATGTCCACAGCACATTTTTCTTTCCTGATTTTATTGCCTGGCAGGTAGTACACTCCTCTTTCCTTGACAGGGAAATACTACCATGCATGTGCCTGCAAAGGCATTTCAAGAGGAAGAAAACAGATTCCTGAAAAGGAGAAATATTGCAGGCTGCTTTACTCAGCAGCTATATTTTCATGTGTTGAGGTCAAGATGTGCTGATTCCTGAGGTGCAGTTCTGGGATGAGGAGCCCAGGACAGGCCATATGTTCGGTGTGGCTAGGAGGATTGCCCCTGCCACCGCCGCTCTGTGCCCTCCTCTTCCTCTAGAAATAGGGAATGTGGGATATGGAAACTCACTTCTGAAGGAGGCACAGTATTCATTTGCTAAACAGATCAATCATACAACAGCTCACCTCCTCACAGAGACAGAATCTAAGATACTACCAAGTACTATTAAGTCTCACACAAACCAGGCTACCTTAAAAAACACCAGTACCAAGTGTGCTAGCACTGAAGACTTGCGGAGCAAATGATCAAGGAGCCAGGGATGCAGAGTACTGGACAACTCTACAGTTTATTTGCTGTAAACAAGGAAGGGAATTCAAGTGCCCCAGCTTGCAAATCTAGTGAGGAAAAGTTTAAGGTAACAACAGACAATAACAAAAGTCAATGAGTAAGTTAAAAATGTGGTGACCTGTCCAAAGGCTGAGGGAAAATAAGGAGAATAACTGGACAGCCTTATAAACTTCAGAGGTGTCTCCTTGCAGAGGTCAGAAGTACAAGCATAACAAGAAACAAATGAAAGCATGAGGAATCGAGGAAGGTATTCCAGGAAATGTCAGGTAGGGTATTTGTGAAGATAATCTAAGGGATGAAAGATTGCAGGGAGTCTGTTTGAAAACCAAACCAGCTGCAAGTACCTGTTCTGATTAGAAGAAATACAGAAGACATCCTCAGACATACGTGACTTGTCTTATTCACAAGCACATAAAGACCTAAAAATTCAAAGGAAACATACAGTAAATAGCCAAGAGGATATATGAATAGATGAAAATAAAGAAATTACATCAGCCTGCAGATAACAAAATCAGAAAGGTTAAGCTATGAAATCAGTTTCAACTACCATTGGACATAACGGGCAATTAAGGGAGCTTTATAAAAGCATTACAAATTAAAATAAGACAAAGGAAATTGCAGTCATTAAATAATGCAGAAAGAGTACATAGACAGGTAAAGGCAGAAGTATGGTAATAACTCAAAATAGGTCTACATTCAGTGTGAAAAAAATAGACAGAAGCGTAGTTCAGACCAGGAAAGGAATAGGTGAAATATATTGTAGAAAAAAATGTGCGGCAGAACCTAATGAAACTTGCTCTGAGGTCCACCAGGCCATTGCAGAAGCAAGTTGACATGATCAGTGATTTTCCTTTAGCTCATGGAGAGGACAGGGCAGTCCTGCACTGGAAAAGAGCACACATCTGAAGAGAAGGGGTTAAAAACAACCCAGCAAACTCTAAGACAAATGGCCTAATTCTCATATGCAAACAAAACTCTGCTAGAATAATTTATTAAGCTAACAGTTTATGTTCACTCAGGGAACAACATGCTTAAAAGTAGACTTGGACTTGTCAAGAGCAACTCAGAATCAAGAATATTCTGAGTTCGAAGGGACACACAAAGATCATTAAGTCCAACTTCTAAGTGAATGACATACACAGGGATCGACCCCACAACCTTGACATTATGACATTATTAGCACCAAGCTCCAATCAACTGAGCTAATCTCACTCATATTGAATCAAATTTAATTTCTCTATTGAACAGGCTAAAGGGGGGTAAAAGAAAAGCTATGAATATGATCAATTAAGGGAGTCTTTTTTTATGGACTTGGCCCATCCTTAAAAGAAACCCAAAACACCAGTATGCAAAAAAAAGCACTATAAATACATACAGAACAAAAGCAAACTTCAAATCCTTGCTAGCTGGTTTTGTTGTGTAACTGGTAGAGCCTGTCATGTGGGACTGCTTTCTTCTGGGCACATTTCTAGTTAATGGTTTTTCCATTAACTACTTTAAAAAGTGTGATACTTTCAAAACTGGAGAAGTGTATTGCACTGCTGGTAAGGCTTTGACTGAGTCATGGTAACCCTTGGCTATGCCTTAAGAAATCTGTAAACACAAATGGAGTAGGCAAAAGGTTAAAAGATTTAAAAGGCACAGTCTGTGAGAAAAGGCAGAAAGAACTTGTTTACTCCAGGAGGAAAGACACCTTCCAATGCAAACAGATTCTGTCTTTTTTTTTTTTTTTTTTCCCTGCATGCGTAGAGTTAAGAAAGAAAAAAAACCCTACAAACTTAGAGTAAAGGAGAATAAGCCTACACTTTTAGCCTTATTCTGCAAGGCTAAAAATGTATAACTGTAGCTGTAATATTAATGACTGGGTTGATTTCCATTGACCTTCCTTCTGTGACTGCATGTCAAATCAACTAGAATAAACGATTCTTTGAGACCTCATTCAGATTCACATTGTTGCTTTTAAATAGGAGTCTAAATAGTCCACAGAAGTATGCTGGGCTACATTTTGGCTTTTCAGGGAGATTAAAACTCTTCCTCCCACTCAGCAAAGCCAGGGGGTGGTTATAGGGTGTCACACCATATGCTGCATATATAGAACAGGGAGGTGACACCCAATGCTTTTCCTAAAACTTGCTGCTCTCTGAGCAATGGGTGGTAAAGGATGAAGGGAATTTTTTTCCTTAGGTTTTTTTGTTTTTTTTTTTTTTTTTTTTTCTGTTGTTGTTGCTGTTGTTGTTACTGTTTTGGGTTTTTAATCTGAGATCCTGCAGGGAGGAGGGAAGCAGACCTCCAGGGCTCCTTGCAGAGCCCAGGCGTGCCCCAGGCTTCATCCTCCAGACTGTAAAAACTGAGGCTGCAAGTCTTTGGAAAGCAGAGGAGATAAACATCCATTTTCACTATCTCTAGTGCACCGGGTGGAGATAAAGACGTAATGCACACAGAGGCATTTGTTTGTACGGCCCGAATTTTATGGAGATAGTATTAGCAGGGTTAGAGTTTATCTCCCCTTCTACATAGGCAACCTCTGTTCGGGTATGAAACAGAAAGTGCTGGCGAGGGCTGCAACCTCAGCATTCCCGCTCCCCCGCACTCCCTCATCCCCGCTCTCCCTCATTCCCTCATTCCCACACTCCCGCTCCCCACCTCTCCCTCACGCCGCCCCGCCTCTCCCACGCCCGCCGGGCCGGGCCGGGAGCGCGCGGGGGGCGGGGCCGCCGGAGCCAATGGGCGGCGAGAGCTCCGCGGTGACGGGGGCGGTGCGGCGGCGCGCGCTGCCGTAAAGCGGGCGGCGGGCGGCGCGTCGGGCAGTTGTCACCGGCGGCGGCGGGGGCGGCGGCGGGAGGAGGGGCCGGGCCGGGCGGGGGGCACCATGGCGGGGGCGCTGGGCCGCAAGGCCGTGGACTATGTGCGCAGCAAGGAGTTCAGGGACTACCTGATGAGGTTAGCGCGGCGCGGGAGGGGGTGGGGTGGGATGTCAACGCCCGGGTGGCGGCGAGCGGCGTCCCCTCCCCAGCCCCGCGGGGGCCCAGGGGACGCTCGGCGCCATGTGCCCTCACGGGGCTCGCCCCTAGTCGGGCCAGCCGCGGCCCGAGGGAGCGGTCGGGGCTGTCGGTGTCCGCCCCGCCCCGGGGAAGCCGGGCGCGACCTTGGAGCGGAGCAGCGCGGTATGAGGCTGCTGCGGCAGCTGCGCCCCTCCGTGACCTTCCCTGCCCGGCGGGGACAGCGGGCGGCCCCGGGAGCATCGGGGCCGGGACAGTGTGACAGGGTCAGAAAGAGCCGCGGTTGTCGTGGGCAGAAGCGAGCTTGGTCACAGATGTCTGAAGACAGCGTATTTAAATCTCTGAGTATGTGTAAGGGCATGTTTCTTTTCAGAGCCTTGTTAGAGTCTCACTGTTTTGGGAATGTGGCTTAAGTCGCCTTCCAGACAGCTCAGGACTTTTGTCAAGCTTCGCCTTGCGTGCCGTGCTAAGGGGTACGGCACCTGGCACTGAAATCACAACAGTGTCTTAAAGAACAATTGCAGCATACTGAAATCTGGTTGAACCACTGTACGGAGCAATTTCGAGTAGGCAGGCTGAAGTTCCTATGGTTGGCAGGCTGTTTGACAAAACTGAACAAATAAAAATGGGCTCTTCTAATAAAGCTACTTGAGCAACCTTTCGCTATAACTGTTGCTCGCTGTTTTACCTACTTCTGTAGCAACTGATGTTTGATGTTGAGCAAGCATGTAGGAGGACATCTGTTTATCTGAGAAATGTAGTCTTGGTTAAAGCAGCAGGAGATGGTGTAAGCCTGCCTGGAAGAGGGATTATAATATAAAGGCTCAATAAGGCCTTAATCTTATGGAGGGTAGATTTAGATTAGATTAGGAAAAAATTCTTTACTGTGAGGGTAGTGAAGCACTGGAACAGGTTGCCCAAAGAGGTTGTCTCCCCATCCATGTAGGTGTTCAAAGCCAGAGTGGATGGGGTGTTGGTTTAGTGGAAGGTGTCCTTGCCCATGGCAGGAGTGTTGTAGCTAAGTGATCTTCACGATCCGTTCCAACAAACTATTCTGTGACTGTAAGCAGAGCCTGTGTTTGGCATTCACAAAATCAAGACTTATAGAAACAGCAGGGCAAAAAGATGAGTAAGATACGAGATGGAGGAGAACATCCTTGAAGCAAAATGACAAAAGCCCAGAGCAGGCCTCTGTGATTCATGTTGAAAGTCTTGAGGATATTGTGTAAACTTGATAGATGCATATTAATGTTAATATTTATTCAGTTGTAACAGGATTCATGTCAAGTATGTAAATGGCCATTAGAACAGTAGTCTGCTTTATAATTATAAAAACAAAATAACAAAAATCCAGAACAGATAATAGCTGCTTCCTAATGCCACCCCAGTTATTGGAAGGATCCCTTTCCTTGCCAAAGATTGAGAAGATTTTTGGAAAAAAAAATCCTTTTTAGATGTATTTAGTCTTCAAACAAGCTATATAAATTACTGTATCATTAAAAAAAAAAGAGAAATAGCATTCTACAGGGTTCTACCATTGTGGAATGTGTCCTGCTGTCTTATGTACAAAGATACTTGCTTAATTTTTACTTCTGTTGTTACTGGGTGTGTCATGAAGGGCAAAAGTCAGTTGTTTCATCTGGTATGGCCTTTCAGCATCATTTCTTGCTTACTAGGAGGCAAGTGTCTTTATGTTGAGTTTAAAATTTAGATAATTATCCATAATTGTTATCTGTCTTCTCCACAGAAGAAATGGAGAGTTAACTCTGCATTTCTTTGTGAAGATAATGGTTTCTGGAGGCTATGGGACTCTATCCTGAAGAAAATTTCTTTCTTTATTTGCACATAGAGAAGAAGTTTCCTCAAAGCTCTGAGACTGTGGTGTCTGTTCTAAAAATCAGTATCTAATCAGTGCTTGTTTGTGGGACATGAAGTATTGTTTGGAATACCATTGTTGTACTTTAAACTGTTGACCCTCAGTAGAATAACTGAAGTTACCCAAAGTGGTGGAATTAAATGCTCCATTGTTTTAGCTTGGGGCAATCAAAACTTGCAGACATCGATTGGAATAAGTAGCTTCAGCTTCATAACTTGAAAACATGAAAGCAAGCATAATGAATGTATGCTGCTTTTCTCAGGTGGATATATCTGGCATTAGAATTGCATTATGTCATGGGTTGCTTTTGGATCTTGCACGAAGAAACATGAGAAACTGCTTTTAAAGCTGTCATTGATAATTAATTGTCCTGCCAGTTTCGCATCTGGCTTTTGTGAAGTGATGATTAATAGGGATCTGAATAACTGTAAGTCATAAATACAAATTTCTCCTAATGCTCTAAAAAGAGCACAATAAAAATGTAAGCTATAAGTAGACTTTTCCTGCTTCTTGTAAAATGCAGTAGTAATGTTAATTTAAAACTAGCTGATCAGCATATGAAAGCTTGGTAGTTCTATATATTGTGAACTTGAAGTTGTGTTTTTTTTTTCTAAAAATCCTAAAATTGGAAGCTGTCACTACAGTTGTATTATCTAAGCCACTAATAGTAGGCAACTGCATCCTGTTACTGATTTAAACCAACATCTTCTGAAAAACATCCAATCAAACAGTTTCCCACCTGGCTTGAGAGAGAAAACATATAGGCTGTTCCAGACAAGGTTCCTTTTCTTGTGGTGGAAGCCTAAATTATTTTAATCACGTAATGAGTCCCAAGGAGTCCCAAAATCTGATAACAGAAAAATAAGTATGGAGATTGCAGTCTTCTGGGGCACTTCTGAAATGTCTCTTCCTGATGACTCAGCAATAATGCAAATGAGTGACTGTTAATGTGGAGAACTTTGAAATAGATATAATTATTCCTTGTAAACACTGAGCACTTTTGTTCTGTAAGCTCTTTAGGGGCTTTGTTTTAATTGAAATTAACTTCAGAAGAATTAGCATCAGTAATATAACTAGAATTAGCTAATCTTTAGTTCTCATTAGTAAGTGTTTAAACATGAGGATGTAAAGTTCTTATGTCCTCTCTGGTCTGTTCTAGAAACTGAAGGAGAGAATGCATGCTTGCCTTGTGTGTTCTGAGAACTGAACAACCCAACTCTTTTGCAGAAGGGTAGTACCCTTTTCACTTAAGTGATGGCAGTGTGGGAGAAACAAAGAGTGACACTTCACCTACACTTGAGAAGTGATCTCTGGTTTCCTAATACCCTCATTGCCAGTATGAGGAAAATACATGCAGAAATCTGAAAAAAACATCTTCCCCACTATAGCCTTATTGGAATGAACTGTAGTACCAATATAAGGTATTGATCAGCTGTGGGTTTCTCTAGTGATCTAGTATCTAGTGATATCTAGACAATTATACAGAAAGCTGACACTTGGAAACTGAGTAAATCCAACAATTGTTGTCCACAATTCTGGAAACATTAGTACAATTTTTCTTTGTTGACAGATTGAATGTAATTCTTGAAGCTCTTGGAAACTACTAGTATGGAATGGAGTCACTTCAGAACTAGATATATGCACATGCTGCAGTATCCTCACTGGTGGATATGGTGCATTTGTTGCTGCTCTGCTGGCTGCAGAGCTTTGGGGATGGATGCCTGCTTTGGAAAGAGTCTATATGCCCTTGATTTGCCCTCTTCTAGGAGTATAATAACTGTTCCAGTCTCGTGATTGTGAGGACAACCTTGCAAAACCTTAGCCAGAGCTGCCTACTCTGTTAAAATAGCATCAATTTGATTCTATTTTAGGCTTTCACCTCCCTGAAAACAACTTCCACTTTCAAAATTAAGGCTGACTTCTGTTGGCACAAAAACATTGTGCCGGAGACACATCTGAACTTGTTTAGTTAAGGTTTTGTGGAAAAATTTAAGTGTGTGCTTGCCTTGTGAACTTTAATTAACTATTGCTGCAAATCCGTTAAAAAGAAAACAAAAAACAAGTGGTTAAACTAGTCCAGGACATCCTAACAAAGCACCTTGAACCAGTCTGTGGCTTGTTAACAAAGACTCACTGAAATGCACATCTAGTATGATTTCCTAAGTAGACACAACTGTTCCCTTACAGTAGCTATTTATAAAACAGTAATCTAAGAAGATGGAAATCAGTGCAAGAGAAGTGATGGTTACAAAGTGTTCTGCAGCTCAGGGCAGCAGTAGGCTTTCTATAAGCCTACCTATTAGCTGGCTTCTTATAAATCATAATTCAGAACTAACTCCTATCAGTATCTTTGTTAGAAAGAAGGTGTTTAAAAGTTCTGCTGCATTTTAAAAGGTCAAGTGGCAAACAATCTTAAATATATGTTGTAGTCTAGCTTTCACGCACAGATCATGAAGTTATTACATAAATGAGTACCTAGAGGATCACTTAAATGAACCCTATACGTGACCAAAGTGTAATTTCATGTTAGATCAGTGAAAGTGTGTTACAGCTCATGTTTGATACAGCTGCAGTTGGCCTGAAGTTTGTGACAGAAAGATCTCTTACAGTCTTTGGTTTGACCTACTTACATACAAGCCTTCCAAGTGACTTCAAAGGTTTCAGTGAGGAATTTTAGCTGTTTAGCTTTGCCATGACAAAGCTTGATGGCCTTTGGCATCCTTTAAAACTAGCTGGGATGGGATCTTGGATGCTTTGAAGGGTCGAATGTCCTCCACAAACCATAATGGGATTTTATGTTGCTAGGAAAGGGAGAGCAGCAAGCATTTGTCACAATGACAGCTCTTGAGGAAAATGGAATTTTTTAAATACTAATTCAGTAATCAAAGTTAATGCCATGACAGCTTCCTGGCTTCTCCTTATCTTCTATTTGTTGTACACTTCTCTCTATGCAGATTATGAGAGAAACTAACATTTTTTTTTCTTCTTTTTTCCATGTGTTTTTTGACTGCAAAACAATGATGGTGCACTTGAACAGTACGGTAAGAAAAGGGAGGGGATTTCTAGTTTCATGTTCTTCCTACGTCAGTAACTTGCTGTCCTTTTCCCTCAGCACCGTTATGCCCTTGTCTGCACCTGAAAAGCATTCTGAAAACAAACAGGAGTGATGCACTAGTAACATTTAATTGCAAGTCTGAGATTAAGGTGGCCAGATGTTACCTCCTTCAGAATGTCTTAAAGGGGCTTCAGTTTTTCCATACTCTTTGCTAAGGAGATCAGAGCAGTCTGGAACTCACTCTTAACAACAATACTGGTACATGACCAAACTACCCTGCTTAGCTTTACTGGCCTTTATGCCAGATGATAAATGTACCATATAATTCTCACTAGAGACACTTCTGTCCTTGAGCCTTTCAGTTTGCTCCTGAAAATGGGAGTGGGTATTTTATTCCTGTTATGCTGTTAGCCATAATGTTATGGAAGACTTGCTCTTCTACATAGGCAAAGACAAACTGTATAGGTTTAATTCTTTGTGTGGAAACTTCAAAGGACTGCCAGCCTGTAGGTACTTAAAACCAGATAGCCATCTCAAGTGAGAAGGTTCCAAATATAACTCCCTGGTCGGCAGCAGAAAGTTACTGCTGAAGCACTTTTGAGATATGAACTGATGATTCTTCAACTTGTGTAGCCTGAACTTGAGTGGTCCATAGTCTATAGTGAATTATTTGGCTGTGCTCTGATAGCAGTTAATTAAGTAAAAATGCCAAGATGAATTAATTTACTTTTCAAAACAGAAATCATCACTAAGATTCCTGAAGCTGTAAATGTTTCATAAATTCAAAAAAATAAAGCTTAATTTTCTGAAACAGTTGTTCAAATGAGACTTCTGAAATGTCTATAAAAACCTCACCAAGTACATATAGTACCTCACCACTTAAAGTCTGCAGTCTGCTTTAGTGTGGTGTTGCTAATGTAAGTTGGCTTGCTGTTGCACTGTGCAAATAATCAAGGTTGTGACTAGTTGTTCGTTTTCTGGTCCTCTTGTTGTCCTTTAAAAATATTTAAATGGTTACATTAAGACCTCTAAATCAATATCTTGTGTCCTGTTGACCTAATTTTCTATGAATGTTTGTGTTCTGTTGCTACATACCTTGTATGTAAGTGGCATTGTAGGGACACATAGCTGTACAGGGTAAATTCCAAGTAGCCATGCAACTCTTCTCAGTTATGCCGTGTTACCTCTGATATGCTTGAGAGGCTTTAATCTGAGTTCAGACAATTGCACATTCTCTAGACACTTGCAGAAATACTGCATTGTTTTGCATATTGTGCTAAGGTTCAGCTATCAAAACAGCATGTCTAACTTAAACTCACTTTTCTATACTTTTTTTAGTTAACTTTCTTGCATTGCTACCAAAATCTGCAGGAAGCAAGTGTGCGTTTTAATCTTACTGTAGTATTACAAGCTAGTATCCAGACTGGGAAGAGTATCTTGGAATTAAACTGCAAGAAATTGAAATATCCCCTAATAATTCCAAATTATTAAACATGTTACAGTTAGAGAAAGTGTCAAAAGACTGGATATAGTTGGTATCTACACAGCTTTTACTTGCAAGGTGCATCTCTTTTGCCATAGCTAGCCAAGTTACTTTTGAGAACCCTTAGTTTCCCAGTAGAAGAAGCTGATGCAAATACTGTGTGCATCTTCTGTGGAAAGAATTCCAGCAAAGCTTTGTTACTCATAATGGTGGTAGAAATTGGACTTATGACACTGTTTTTCTCAGTTCCAAGTCTTGTAGATGATACCAGCAAAATGAACTCTTGTTGGTTTTTCTGATTTGATTGTTTCCACTTCTTGTCTCTGTGGGATGTCTTCGGTTTTGTTTAACTTTTTCATTTTCCCTATTTACAGCACTTTTGGGGGCCAGTTGCCAACTGGGGACTTCCTGTTGCTGCTATTAATGACATGAAGAAATCGCCAGAAATCATTAGTGGCCGAATGACATTTGGTAAGACTTGAGGCAAACTTCTTGTTAGTAACTGACTGAAGAACACAGTGATATATTATTAGTTGTCTTCAAACTTGTGATCGAAGCCGATGTAGATATCAAATATCTTGTTACATAACTTCAGATGCAACTTAAATTGAGGTACTGAGAAACTGCAGAGCTCTTTTTTGGAGAGCTTTAAAGTAATTTGGGAGGGTAGAGGGAGGCAGGTCTTGAGCCTTGGCAGTTTTTGTCACCAGACGGTCTCCTAAAGTATAATTTCTTGTGGTGTCTTATACTGTTGCACACACTTGTTCAAAATGAGTCTTCCTACTCAGTTTTATTCTTTTTATAAAGAGCAATGATGCTTTGTGGTTTGTGTGAGATTTAAATATTTATCAACAGTGACCAAGTGAAGAAATGGTAATGCTTGGATAGCAAGGTGCAAGAAGCAGCTAAGGAGACCTTAACTCCCTTCAAAGCAGTTGCCTATGAAAACCTAGTGTGATTACTTTTAAATGAGAAATTATTTTTAAATGCACAAGCAGTGTTTTTTCCACCTTTCTTTGGAACATGTATAGCTTTTGCCTAGATGGCTGTTTATATTTTATGTTCAATAGCATTAATTTATTAGCTTAACTTTGGCATTATGTCTCTAACTAACTTAGTAACTTAATTCTGAGTAATTCTTCTTCCCACAAGCAAAATACCTTTGGTTTAAGGAAATTTATAGCCTTATCGTCATTTGGCTCTGCTTAGAGTAATTCAGTCTCTTAGCTTCCTTGAGTAGGAAGACTAGTTTAAATAGTCTCCAGTATAGTGAGACTGTTTTGGTAGTAACATTTTGGTGGCAGCTACCCAGCTCAGCAAAGCTGACACTTTAATTTTTGCAAGTATATATAGTGTGGTGCGTATACAGTCTTTTTTTTTTTTTTTTTTCATTTCCTAGTCTCTGTACTTTTAAAAAGGCTATTTTCCTTGAACAATTAATTCCCCCCTCTTTTTTTTTTTTCCCCTTCAGGCCTGTCAGAGCTTTGCAAAATTAGTGAATTCTTGGGTTGTAATTTGCTGTGTTTAAATGCAATTATGATAGGAGAACAGATTAAAATAATGTCTCATCTTTCTGGAAAGCAGATAACAAAGCTTCATGCTTCTGACTGTTCATGATTTCCCTGGGATGGAAACCTCCTTCTCTTAAAGTTCACTTTAACATGTTTTCAGTAAGAACTGTATTTAAGTAATTAATATCTTTAAAAGTACTCCTTCCTATACAGGTATTCTGACAATTTCTAGAACAGGCCATGTCTCACTGGGATTAACTCTTATTTTCTGGCTGAGATAGTTCAGGTGATAAAAATACTTCAGTTTCATCATGTGATAGTGTATAAGCAAAAAAAATTTTTTATGGGAAGCTGCAGCCCTGTAGATTTTCTTGTGTAGGAGAAATGAACACTGTTGTGTATTTTCTTGCATTGGATCTTTAACGTGGACATATTTGTAGTACTATTGGAAAACCAAAAAGCAGTGAGAAATGTTCTACTTGTCATTACATTCCACTCGTAGGAAAATTATGCCTCAACAAAATGCAGATATTTACAATCTATTAAAAATATCATCTTTTGCAGCACTGTGTTGTTACTCTTTGACTTTCATGAGATTTGCCTACAAAGTGCAGCCAAGGAACTGGCTTCTTTTTGCATGCCACTTGACTAATGAAGTTGCACAACTTATTCAAGGAGGACGACTGATCAAATACAGGTAAGTCACACTTTAAAATGGTGAAGTCATAAACTGATGACTCCTGTAATACTCTGTTAGAGGGTTTTTAACCATGGTGCAAACCTCTGCATTGTTTCTTTGGTTATTTTAACTTCACTGACTTTTGCAAACATATGAACAAGCTTGTTGCCAATAGGCTGAACTTGTTGCCTTGCACCTCCTTTGAACCTTCTGAGGTGTGCATGTAGAAAAGGCAGGAAGCCCTTATGGTCATGGGTGGGTATAGACAGGGATTTCAGCAGCTGCTGGCTATTTTGGGGATTGTTTCATGCATTATGTTGATAAGTCTGCACGTGACCATCTTGGTAACTAGTTCCTGAGATGGAAATGTCCATATAACTGTGGAGTTGTATGTCTGAAAGGGAAGTCAAGCAAAACCTCTCAGAGCTGACCATTCTATAGGTGAGGTAAATTCAACCAAGTGTGACTGGGGAACAGACTGCAATCAGTCTCACACCCTCATTCTGTAGCAAGTAGTGTAGATACTGCCCCAAAGCAATCCTGATGAGTCAAGATTATGGCTTTTTTCTCTTCTGCTCCAAGAAATTAATGCAGAGAACTGAGAGGATGAAACGTCCTGAATTATAAACTAGGAAATGAGACTGAGCAAAACTGCAAGTGGACTTGCCTCTATGTAAATCACTGGCCAATCTCATTCATTCATAGAGTTCTACTGTATGTTCAGATTTAGTGGGTTTTTTTAATAATCATTGTAATTCAATATTCACTCTTACAAAAGCTGTTCTTCTCTTGGCAGGCTGGAGAAAAAGAACTAAATGTATAACTTGAAATAAGCCAGGGAATGTATTCATCCTGAATTACAACCAAGGAAGACTTGCCATCTACAGTTGCTGTGACAGTTACAGTGAGGATCAAACAGAAACACCTATTAATGAATACAACCCCATGAAGAATTCTTCTACTAATTTTTTTATCTTGCCTTTTAAAAAATTCTAGTCAGCAATGTAAACCATTACATTTAAAGTCTTGCTGCCTTACAGATCCTTAATAACTACCCTTTTAACAAGAAGTTTAATCACCTAAAAAACAAGCAATATTTGAAAACCAACTTTTTTATCTATCAGTCTGAAAAAGTGGCCCATGATAGTTTGGCAAAACTTGTTTTCAAATCAACATGAACAGAGGTCAGTAAACAGAACTGTAGGTGGTATCATGGTTCTGTGTATTAACATATTCTTAAAAGCCATTTAACTTGAATGCATTCATTCCTATTCTGTCTCTCTTTTTTTAACTTAAGCAGTGGCTTGCTGATCTACAAGAACAAATATGTAGATAGGCAGCCTGGAAGTGACCAGCCATCCCTCTTCCCTTACTGCATGCCTTGTCTCAGTAAGAGACTTAATTAACATACATTTTTAAGTTGCACATTATTTATAAAAGAAGGCTTGGAAAAACAAGAGCATAGCACTGAATGAAGGAAGGCAACAAAGTTTGATGCTGTTCTTTGAGAAGTTCTAAATGGATTTTATTTTTTTCCTACTGTTTGAGTTGTTCTAGATATATGTAATCCTTACACAGGCAAAAATTTGACTTGTTTGGGGCCTAAGATCTGAAGAACACAAAGTGCTTTTCAGTAGTTTTTAACTTCATTTCGAGAGTGGTTTTCCTGCATGACCTACCTGAAAGTTACACTGCTCTAAAGATAAAAATGACAAAGAATGTAAGAGTGTATTTTTTTCAGTGCAGTGTTTTTGAACAATGAACATGTTCCAAATGGCAATAAATGTCTTGAACACTTGGAAAAGTTTTGGGTTTTGTATTGTGATACCAGATCCTAAAATGAAATTTTAAGTATGGAGTGTCACTTTATTACTGTAGCAGTATGAAGCAAAAACAGTAAATGATATGTACTGAATTTAGGTAAGTGTCCTCTGGATCCTAATACCTAGTGCTTCTTCCCCCTTGCAAGGAAAAGGGGGTGTGGGTACTTGTCTCAGATAGTATTCCTGCTGTGATAGGCAAGGTTGAACTCAGAGCTCTCACTATGCAGGTAAGTCAGTATTATAGATTCTTTTCTGGCAACTGTAAGAAGGTCAATTAAGACTTGCTGTAATTTTACTGTGTTCCCAATTGCATCATGGACAACACTTTTTAATGGGCATACAAGAAAAAGGCTTATAGGGTATGTCTGCTGGATGGGTAAAAGGAATACTGAGTGCTACTAGTTGCTTTAGAAAAATTACTGCAAAAAGCTTCCCCTTTAGTACTACTGTCTTGTCACAAAAGTGTCATCTTCTCTGGCTCACTCCCTACCTATCTATATCCTTGGAATAGAAGCAGCATTAGACTTCTGTGTAAGTGAGTAGTGAGACACAAGCAGTTGAGCATAACTGATTATCTTGGCACCTTACAGTTTGTTATATTATTTCTGGAGAGAAACTAAGTTACAGGTGAGTTTGAACTTCATAGGTGTGAAATGTAGTGCGTTGGCTGCTCTTGGGTAAAGCTTGCATTATATGATGTAGTCTAGCCTCAGCTGGTGCTTTGATCACTGTTCATTAGCTCCTAATTGTCTTCCCTGGTCAGGGAATACCATTTATAGAGGTTTATTCTCTCATTTTCCTGCTAGCTGCACCATGCTTTCTCATTTATTTCTTTCTACCTTTTGCCTTCGTTTCTTCCCCCTATCCATTCACTGTGACAAGGCTCAAGTTCTTTCATACTGGAATAGTGCAAGAGTGAATTGCAGGTGGAAAGTGGGCTAAAACTTGCTTTGATCACATTTTAAGCCAGTGATGCTTTCTGCAGTCCACACAGACTTCTTAAAAAAGGAGAAGGGGTGCAGCAAAGCATTTTTCATGGGACTTGAAGGGACAGAACCCTGTCTGGGATAGGGAGTCTAGTTTCCACACAAAAACAGTTTATATGGGCAGAGTGCCATCAAGTGGCTTATGACCTGTGTCCTTTAAAGCATTATTTATCAATCCATTTACATACCATTTCTTTCTTTAAATAATGGTGCTGGGAGCAAGGGGACACCTTAAGGAGGAGAAATGAGGAATTACTGCACTAAATAATGGTATGGTTAATCTGCTCCCTCCTCTGGCACAAAACACTGAAACATACTGGCATATGGCCATTTTGGGATGGGGCTGCCTGGGATAATCCAAAAAGGAACATTTTAAAGAAACTGGAGATTTTACATTCCTGAGTCTGAATACCTTAATGGAGCTAATGACTTCCTTTTTTTTCCTCTTCTTCCTCACCCCACTCAGGTACCATTGGATGAAAGAATGGGGCTATGCCAGGTTCACTGATTAGTAATAATCTGAAGTTAGAATTTGCATTTGATTTATAAGATTGTAGGGCTTGTTTCTACTTGCCATTATTCTGGAATACCTATTTGGTTTTAATTTCACGGCTTGCTTTAGTAAGAACAACTTTCAGCTGTAGGATATGTGCTGCCACTAGAAATGTGCTGTCCTGAGTGTCCTGCTTCTGTTCCACTGCAGTAAGACTGAGAACCATGTGGCCTTTCCTCTCTTGCTGCAGGGGCTAGTGCTGTGGCTACAGCTGCTCTCTTCTTTCATCTTTTCAGACAGAAAAGAATTTCTCACCTTTCTGGGCAAGTGCAGCTAGACTGCTGGTAAGGAATGGAACACCCTTTGGAATTCAAGGGGGAGACAGTACCAGCTAAGGTGTCAGTCTGTCTTTCCTGCTTTTCTCCCCAGTTTAAGCTTGAGATCTCTTGACTCACTTCTTCAAGCGGGGACATAGACTATAACTTACTATGGCATTGAAGTAGCTCCCAATCTCTTCTGCTGTTGCAAGACTAAAGTGTCCTTGATCTGGAAGCTTGATGATTTATGGTTCAAATGTGAAACTCATTTGGTAGCATGGTAATTAATGGACAGAAAGCAATAATCATAATTGTGGGGTCAGAAGAAAAGAAATTACTTAAAAGGATTCTTTAGTGAGCGTAAAAACACCTACCGATAGCGAGTTTTGTCACAACTGTCTGAAGCTTTATAATAATTTCAGCTAATGCTGCTATGTGTGGGTTTTTGGTTTTTTCTTTTGGTTTGTTTTTTTTTTTTTTGGTTGTGTTGCCATGAGCCATAATATAGTTGTAGATGTTAATATAGTTTTATATAGTTTTACAGTCTTTTTGCATTTGAAAAAATAGCTTGTAACCTCCATACCAAATACTTAAGTTTAAGTTAACCTCTGTGTCACAATTTGAAGCTTGCTTTTGTGCGAAGGGAGAGATACTATGTTGTATTCAGATAGCTACTAGAATATGTTATATAGTCAAAATACAATATTGTTTAGTTGTAGTATAAAGAGAGGTTAGAGGTGTTGTAAGAACTCCAAATAGAAGACGCAATGTGATGAAGATGAGGGTAAATGAGGAAAGGGGGGTCTTAAGACCTCTGACTCAATTTTAGAAGGGGCGTGTCAGGGGGGTGGTTTGTAGGATTAGCAAATTAGACATTGGATATGTTTCCTAGATAGGATAATTAAATAGGGTTATAAATTTGTAGATTTCTGTATGCCACCTGCATGCGTCATTGTATTCTGATTGCTAAGAGCTTTTAAACGAACTTTAGTAAAGGAGCTTTTCTTGCCTTTACCCTGCCTTGGAAGTTTTTCCTCGGATTTCAGGCAACAGTTGGGGTTTTTTTAATTTTGCCTCTATGACTTCTGTATGGTGTGAGCTTTCCCTGCTCTAAAACGAGCAGAACATTCTTAGCTACAGTACTAGAAACACAACCTGGCAGCTTTCAGAGAAAACACATTCTTAGTAAAATGTAGTTCATGGCATCGGGGTTATCTTTTGTTCTCCATACAAAGCACAATGGTGTCATCTGAGCAAGGACAGCATTGCAGAGAACTGGGGAGGAAAGGGGGGAAAAGGTCTCAGTAAGTTTACAGACTGAGAAAGCAGCAAAAAAGGGAGAGTTTTCTTCTTGGGACCAAGACAGGTTTTGACATGGAAGGAGAGTGTTTAGAAAATAGCATCCTAGATTAGGATAGGCCAGTCTTTCAACTGCTCCAGTGCCTTGCCTGTGTTCTCACATGAACGGTGATGCAAACAGTATTATGGTCCAACTAATCCATAGAGCATCAAGTTATCAAATGCATTTACTTCAACTGTGTGTGTTTCTACTGTACATGAACCTGTATTATACTGCTACAGGTGCAGACACATGTTACTGCTTACATGCCAGTTTGAAAAATGTTAAGGGAGTCAAGAACAGGAATAAAAAGATGAGATAGAGATGAGTAACAAAAAACTACTGGAGTGGTATTGTCATATCTTAACACAAAGCCCTTGACAAATACAGCCTGTTTCTTCACGCTAATGTGACAGACCAACAGTATAAAATGCTAATACAGGAAAGACTCACAAGCAGTTACCAGCTCTCTTAGGTTTTTATCCTGTGTCTCACAGGATCCGTTGGTCCTGTCTGCATGTGGGGAAGAACAGTGCAACCTATGTGATGTAATATGTGTCTGCAGTTCTTCTATAGAGCTGGAGAATTTCTCCTCTCAATTTACACAAAGGCTAAAAAGTTTATTCTAATTGAACAACTAGAATACATTGCTGCAAATTTTGTTACCTCTATGAAGTGAAAAAGGAAGCAGTCTGGTGTGTGAAATGAGGCAATTTCTTTATTAAAGTAATGTGGAGAAGTAAGTCTGTTTCTTCACACCTAACACCTTTTTGCTTTTGCAGATCTAATACCTACTAGTGCATTGCATTTAATCACTGTGGTAACCACGTATGAATAACCAATGTCTGCAAAATCAAGTCAATAGCAGCCAACAGGTTTCTTGGATAACCTGCTCTGAGTGTCATCACTGAGGTCTTGCTCTTTCAAGATCACTGCCTCTCTATCACAACATGGCCTAACCCTGACTATGATATTGCTCTCTTCTTTTCCTACTTTTTCTCCTTCCCCCTCCCTTCCCACCTTCTTTAACAGTAGGTTTCAAGTAACTATGGCAACAAGGCTGGGAATTTTTCTCCTGTTGTGTTCATGTGAAATCTCATTAAGTGAAACTGTTGTACGGGGATAACTGGGCCAAGCTCAGCCGCTGGTGCAAGAGAAAGCAGTGTCAGTGTCTTAGTTTGAAAAAGAAAACTAAGATATCTGGGGGCTAATAGAACAGAGGACTCCACACGATTAATCACA
>JAWWEU010000111.1:30311908-30348122 GCA_035583155.1 Acropternis orthonyx
CCTTCCTCCCTCCCCCGGAAGCTCCCCCCTCCCCTCCGCTCCGGGCTTCACTCCCAGTCCAGGCGGGTGAGGGAAAGAGAAAATTCTGCTACCTTAAACCCGTAACAGTCAGTTAGGGCAGCACTTGCAAGTACTTACATGATGGCTGTATTTGATCCACTGTGTTAGAAAAATGTAAAGGTACAAAGTAAGGCACTTCAAATTTTGAAAGTATTTAATAATTTTGAAACCATTTAGCACATAAGTTACTCAGGGGAGAACCATGCTGTAAGTTGCTTTAATTGGTGTTGATTTATAGGCTGGTTGGAATAGTTTCATATCATGTTTTTTGTTCTAAGGTATGTATTAACAGCAGGGATGCCTTCTCAGCACGGTGTTGAGTAATGTAAATGGTTCTTTATAGAGGAAACATGGTGGTGTGAAATCTTAAAGGTGTATCCTGACAGGACAAAATATTAATCTCTAACCTGTCACTGCAGCCTGCCTGGATCTGAGATCACGGTTTAGAGACAGAAAGATCTGTAAGTTTTAACTCATAGCAGTGCCAAGGGAGTAGCAAGATTGTCTCAAACATTCCTGTCTTACACATTTGGATATACCATGTCTCCTTGCCCCTAGGATCACCTAAAATTCTACAACAATTACTGTATTTGTTTGTGGGGAAGCCATGCAAAGCAACAATTACAAGGTATTGCTGTTTGCACTTGATGCTATGGGTCACCTGGAAGGGAAAGCACAAAGCCAGCAGTGTGATCAGTAACCTCTCTATTACTTTGTGTTTCTTACACTGTAACTTGGTAAAAATCAGCTCTCAGCCAGATTACTGTTAGTAACAGGAACCTGTTTAAAGATCTGGCAAGGTATCCAGTAGTGTATCAGTTAACCAAGCCTCTGTGCTACCTGATCTAAGTGTATGATGCCACACAGAGATGAGCTCACAAGGCTGTTCAGTACTTCCTTGCATGTGCTGTGTTGGCCACGATGGGCCAATAAAGGCTATTACCTTTCCCTCCAAAGCTTTGCAGTAGCTCACAGTGTTCCTGTGAATCACAAACACACCTAGCTACCAAATGCCTGCCAAGCACTCAGGGAAACAGTGAGACCTGTGAGTGCGATTACTTTGTGTCACTAGTGAAGTGATCAGTCACTGGATCCGGAAAGGTTTGAGTCACAGCAGAAACAATTACCATGAAGCTTTATGAAGCCACCAAGTGGCCTGTGATTTGGGGTGATGTGCAGAAAGTGTCAGACCAATTAGAAGAGATGGGATTCCTGAACTGAGCCATAAGAAAGGGGATACATTTTTCAGCTTTTGCTTCCTTGCTTCTTGGTTTTGGATCACCACTACTTGTCACTGTCAGTGATGTAAGGTTGTTGGAGCATGTTCACAATTGCATTTTCAGGAGCACAGGACCTTTTGACAATACATGAGGGGCATTCATTCCCCACTGGTAAGCTCCCTTCCTTTCAGTGGGCTTCAGAGCTGCTGCTTTATTTGATGTGACATGTTTGCACCAAGCAGCAGGATTGAGGTGGGGTCTTACCAAGTGGAATAGGCAAGTCCCTGAAGCAGCTCTACCTTTTCTGTTTTCTACCATGTTTCCAGTTGGTCTCTGTAAGAGAGCTTTTGCTTAACATTCCTTGTAACCCCTGACTTTCACCTTTCAGCAATATTCATTCAGATATCCTATTTCCAAAGCTGAAGAATGCAAAGGTACGGAGGGATACAGGATATTTGAGCCCTGACATGTCACCAGAGCAATTATAGGACTGTTATTTTTACAGAATAAGGGTTTACAGGTTTACAGCTGAAAGAGCTACAAGACTGAAGGGTATAGACGCTGCTCTATGTACATGAAAAGCATGCCACCAACTGCACCCATTCAGCAAGCTGGCTGAATGGATGCATTTTTCAGGAAGACAACATTACTTAGCAGATTTTCTAGCTAGCTTCAAATTTAGATGTGGATACATGCAAACCAGTAAGGTCATGAATCAATGAAACTTGTAAACAAACCACACCATACCTTTCAAATAGAGAAACTGAGGCTTGCAAATTCATAAACCAGAAATTATCTCCAGATGTGGAAGGTTTGGTTCTAAAAGCAAAATGATATTTTGTACCAGATATTTTGACTTGTGTTAACAAAAGAACTTGAGATTTTTGGAAAAGCAGAACAATTTTTTGATCCTACTGCCTTATCAGCACAGAAACACTGAACAACATAGGCTTTCTGAGTTGCTTCTTTTTCATGACAAGGTAATGACTGTCTCATGGTATTTCAACATAGTACAGAGAATTAAGAATTTCTGTTGAGCAGAGAAACCAGGAAAAATAAATTTGGGGTGACTATGCCAACATTCTACTCAAGAAAATAGCAGGGAAGCAAAAACCACCCTTTGCCTCATTCAGGAGTGGGTGTCAGGTGGGCAGCACAGCCCAGGCAACAGCAGGTGGAAAAAAGGGGCAGCGGTAGAATGCAAGCTGGATCACCCCCCCCCCCACTACCCAGGTGTGCACTGCTCTTCTCTGCTTTATAGCATTGAGACTGTGCACTTGTTCACACAGAAACAAAAACACAGCTTCAAGCTCGCTCTCTGCCAGATGCTTACATGTCTATATTGCCTGTATAACCAGAAAGCCACCAGTAATCCAAGGCAGAGCCAAACACTCCTGCTTAAAGTCATGCAGGCCAGAAGGGTAGTCCCAGAATTAAGTTGTCTGTATTTACCCATACCTAAAAATTGGGAGGGGGGTGGGGGAAACAACAATTTTTTTCTTGTTTTTATATTTTGCTCTCAGATATGCTTTGGAATTAAGACTTTTGTAACAAATTTTGTTACAATTCAAGGAGCTACTAATGGGCTTTTTGGACTTAATCTATCTTTCCATTGCTTAAAGTAACAGTCCTATCTTGCTCAAGACATATATATATATTTGTGAAAGTAAGTAACAGTTATATAATATAAAGGTTGATCCTGCCTATATTTAAATTAAAAGAGGTAGTGGTGAGGTTCATTACCCTAATTCATCAGACTGAAACTTAAGTATCTGGTCTGACCTAGTCATCCCTGCTTCCTCTGTAGCCACCAGAGAGCAGAAGGCAATCTGTCCTTTACTAAAATAACTGCTTTAGATGAGAACTGCTCCCTGAAAGTGCCTCTCTCTCTCTCTGGACTGTAGCAATTGAGAAAATTGTTCTAAATTTTAGGCTTCATTTTTTGGCTGCATCTAGTTAAATTTAGTAAAAGAAAGTAATCACAAAGTCTTGAGAAAGGCAGCTGTGATTTTGAGAAACCCAACAACTGCTTGATGGGAGCTAAAAAAGGAGATATACCCCTGTTATGAAGGTGTTGAACCAATCACCTGGTGGGATCTACATGCACATACTTTGGAAGCCATCAGCAGGTCGTGGGGGAATACTGGAAACTGAAGGCAGGTAGCAGTCTTTCAGGACAACACTTTCCTGCTCCCTCTCTCCCCTTCACATGCCACCATCCATGAAAAGGCCGTGTACCATCGCCTTGAAGATCAGACACATCATCTCAAGTGGTCAACTGAGCAACCACTGAAGTCAGGGCTTTGTGGGAAGGTTATGGAAGTACAGAAGGGCTTGCACACCTTTGGCTTTAGTGGGGATCCCAAAGATTTCAGCTGCGAGTCGTGTGTCACTTGGGAAGAGGTGGGGAATAGACTGCCATGCTCTGAGAGGTTTTTGTCACGCCACTATTTCCAGTGGAAGCATGAGGCCACATTTCTATGGAACAAAGGAACTAGTAACAGTAAACTTCTGTGGGTTGTTTTTGCCATCCCTCTGCAAATAGCAGTGAAGCAAATGAACCTCTTAGCATCATGCAACCGTGACGCAAAGTACGGTGGATGCTGTACTTACAAGGTCTCATTGACCATCTCCAGAGGCACTCAAAAGCATCAGGAAGCTCTCCCTCCTTTTCCATTCAGTTCAAAACCAACAAAGCTACCTTCTGTTCCCACCAGCTAAGGGCTCCTCCCTGCTCCACAGGTCCAAGTTCCTTGTGCTTCCAAGTATTCTGCTTCTGCAGATGTAAATGGGCCATAGGGGAGAAAGCTTCCTGGGGTATGAGCTGTATGGATGTAGTCTGTCAGGCTCTGTGGTATCAAATTCTTCAAAGCTTCACTTTCCCTCTCCCTCACATGCAGAACTCAGGGCAAAGATGGGTCTGCCCAAGTGCACGCACCAATCTGCAGAATATGGTGTCCTCAGGAAGACAGGAGCAGTGAGAGGGCAGCCACTGCCTTGGCTTCTCCTTCCAGGACAGGCAGGCAAGTTTTCTTCTCATCTATGGCATCCTCTGAGGAAGAAGGGAGGCCCTGAATAGGCAGGAGCCTTCTTCCAGGTGCAGAGGTTAACAAACCACACAGTGCCACACTGGAAATCTCTGGAAAAAGACATTTACACTTAATCCCATTTCTCTCTGGCCCACTCATTTCTAGTTGAAAAGCACCTGGCTTGCTCACAGGTGGTGTGCAGGACACCACAGGCATCCATAGTCCAAGGAGCGGTGAAGCTGTTTGCCTCCACAACGTCTTTGGGCAGTGTGTTGCAGTGCGCAGCCACTCACACAGTAAAGTTCTTCCTCATATTCAGCTGGACCTTCTGCACATCAGTTTCTGCCTGTTGTTTCGTGTCTTAGTGGTCAGCACCACCCAGAAGAACCTGGCTCCATCCTCTGGACACCCCTCCTTTAGATATTTATACGCATTGATAAAATGCATAGGATACATATAATATATAATGTACCAATATTAGTATTAATGATAAATGTTCTATTATTAATATGACTATGCTATATAATCTTGTACTTATATTACTTCATTATACATTACATTAATGTCTGATTACAATATAGTTACTTGTTATGAATATAATGTACACATTGATAAGATGCTTAATATACACATTATATATAAATATTAGTATTAATGATAAATGTTCTAATATTAATGACTATGCTATATAATCTTATATTTATATTGTTTTATATTAATGTATTAATATAGTTGTTGTGAATATAATGTACACATTGATACGGTGTATAAACATCTAAAGGGGTAGAGCCGGGCTCCCCTCTTGGTGCCGACCAGCGGGCCCCGAGGCAGCGGGTAGAACCCCACACACACAGGCTCCACCTGCACACGCGGTGCCCCAACACGGCCCTGCAGGGGCCGTGCACACACCCCCGGTGCTGCGCTGTGTCCGCCCGCGGGCCCTTATTTAACCACCGGCTTGCACCGCCGCTCTCACGCAAAGCAGCTGCCAATTCCGCCGGCAAAGACAGCGACGGCGCCGGGCCGGGCTGAACAAGCCCTGCCTCCCCCGAGGGCGGCACAGCCTCCCCCCGGCCCGGGTCGTGTCCCACGGGAGCTCCCGGCCCGCCCCGGCCGCGCGTCACTTCCCGGCGGAGCTCCCGGCCGGGCCTTACCCTGCCCGGCATGGAGAAGCTGCGGCGGGTGCTGGCCGGGCAGGACGACGAGGAGCAGGGACTGACAGCGCAGGTACCGCCCGGGAGGGCCCCTCTGCCTCCCTCCCGCTCCGCAGTGCGGGGGCCGAGCGGCGCTGGAGCCTCCCGGGCCCGCTCCGGTGTGCGCGGATCGGCCGCGCCCCCCGCGCTGCCTTCCCCACACCCCCCCACACACCCCGCTCCCCGGTTCCTGCCCGACCGTGCCCGTGAGTGGCAGAGGCGGGCAGGCAAAGGAGAGACCGAGATTTGCTGCCTGCGCCGCAGGACGAGGGCTGTGGGCACCAGGCCCTGCCCGGAGTGTGGGGTTTGGCGAATTCCTCTTGGTACAAAGCTCTATGCTGTGCTGGAGGCTCCGGGCCCTTTGGTTTTATTTGTCGCGTTCGGCTTTGGGATAGCAGGGTCTCCTTCCTCCTGCCTGGCCTTGGTACTTGGTCAGTCAGACAGTAGATTTTCGTTTAAAAGAAAGGTTTGCTTGTGCTCTAGGGCGACCCTACTTAAGGAGGGAGTTTGGACCAGATCACGCACTGTGCTTCCTTCCAACTTGGCCGGTTCTGGGATTCTGTGTGAAAATTGCTTCTCCGTTTCCTTCTGCCTTCGAATTTGCAAAAGCAAAGAAAGGTTTTCTTTAGACAAAGCTCATTTTTGTGATGAAGTTACTTTTTGCCCTGTACTCGTCAAGTACAACCTAATTTGTGTATTTTCTCCCTATCTTCTTCATCTTTTTGTTTCAGACTTACTGGGTTTGAACACCATACATTCCTGAGAATTAATGTCTAGGCTGAAACAAAGCCGAGCATATTTACAAAGAACCATTTATTCCATCAGCTCCCTTTTAATCAGCGTGACTGCAGGTCAAAGTGCCCCACATCAAGGCATATCTTGATACTGCTTGCTGCAGGGTGCTGGCGCGTGTTGGAGGAAGCTGCAATGTAGAGCAGCTTGTATCTGAGCTGCAGCTAACAAACCTTGGTGAACTAGCACAGCCTCAGCATAGCTGGCATAATACTAGTTCTAGCAGTTTGCTGCTCACATGCTTCACTTGGTTTGGTACTGAGAGTTGCTGCTGGTCTTTGAGTTTCATGAACTTGGCCTCTTTGCCACAGTAAAGCAGCTAAATTTTGTCCACATCTAATTCTGCAAGCAGTGTAGAATCTATGCTTTCACGCCAGAACTGGCTGCCACCATTTGGGAGGGATTCTTCACCTCCTGATTTTGTCTCAAGATTATCAAGGAAGTACATCCATTAATTTCAGTTCAGTTGCAAGAGAATTAATTAATCTGACATCACTAGGCACATTTCACATGAGGCATATGATAGTGACATAGAATTCTCCTTTACTTGATGCTGTGATGGTTGTTTTAAGGCAGTGGTCAATAGCTCACAAGTCTTTAATACTTTTATATTTGAGGTGTATATCCTGAGAATGAGAGAACTGAGCTAATAATGTGTTATTGGTTAAATGTCACTAATTAAACTATGTATGATTTCACTATTGCATGTAGTGATATTGTTACAGACAGAGAAGACTTTAAATAAGAAAAATGTGCCTATATTTAAAACCTATCCAGTACATGATAGAAAAAAAACATATAAATGTGTCTTTGGTTCAGTGCAAAGGAGCTTCCTGTTTAGAGGGACCAGATAGATCTTTAAAGTAAATAAAAGAAAAAAAAAATAAAGTCTTTAGGTCAGGCAATTTCTCAGCTGTAGGTTTCTCTGAGTAGCACTCTGTTTGTAGAACATTGGAAATCAAGCATCTTTTTAGTGAGGAAATTCATATATGACATTCACTAAAGCTATAGCTGAATGGTACTGACTATTTTTAAGTGTGTGTATTAGAGTAAAAAAAGTATGTGCACCCAAGCAGAGAAGAACACTTCTTAAGAGGTGAGGCTGTCAAAGAACGTATAAGGTTATGCATTTTGTGTGTAAAATCTTCAGCTGTTGTAATGATCTTTCTGGAACCGAGTCATGTGTGTGATTAAAAACAATGGCCCTCTCTTTGGACTAGCTGATAGTTGTGTAATAGCTATCACAGGGTTCATGTCACTGTATTCTTCTCCTTGATTTTTGCAGAACCATTACCATGAAGTCAGTAGTAATTCCTACTAAGTAGAAGAAAAGTATGTAATGAAACAACTGTGCTATGATTCAGTGAAGTCTTTCTGTATTTTTCTAAACTCTCCAGATGACCAACTGTTGTTTCTTATTGTAATTAGATTCATTACTCTAAATATATTATAAAAAATTGAGGTAATTCATTACTGAAAAGATCAATAATAAATTTTAAGTATGCCAGTGTCATGATGTTGTCAGGGCAGCAGTATGCTTTTCAGTTTTATCAATGCCAAAATTAAAATAAAATCAGTCCATGTGACACATTTGCTATAGTTTCATGTCAGCTGACAATGGACTGCTGCTTAAAGCATTCAAAAAGGTTTCAGCAAGGAGGAATAGGCTGGATATTTATATTGCTTGTATTTTACTCTGTAGTGATGATATAAATACATACAAGGAAGCCTGTTAGGGAAAGATGAAAATATCTCTGTAAATATTTTTAAAATATTGTTTAGAAACTCAGTTCTGCAAATTTACTCAACATTTGTTTGGATTTTCTCCATTACTTTCATATTCTTAAATTTACCATCAAGAAAAGATGTAATTGTTAACTTCTAGAATATTTCTTAAAACTTGTAAAATTAAGTGTTTCTGTTCTTCTGTTTGCCCACACTGAAAATTTTTATAAGATCACTAATATATGGGAGGAGCTTAGGTGGATGTTCAGAATGACAGAAATATTTTTGATCAAAGGCAGCCTTGTGGATTATCATTCATATTGTTTATTGTGTGCCCCTTGCAAACTGTTTAGCAAAGGTGCTGTTACCTGTCACTTTCAACTTATGTACCAGACTATTGCATGACTGTTCCTTATGATTCAAGAAGTCTACCTTATGGATTCCAGTTTCCACTTAGGGTTTCGTCTTGATTTCTGGACATCTTGATCATTCTTTGATATAATATTAGCTTGAAATATCCTGTGAGTAAAAATCTTTGCTTCTTGCCCAGGAGTGTGGCATTAAAGCTTAGCTACAGAAGACTAACAATTTCCATTTTTTTATTTCAGTTTCATTTTTCTTGCTTAGAAACAAACTGATAAGAATACAGCAAGTGGCGTGTGTTTTGCAGGAAGTCCCTTGCCACCACTACTGTGTATTCTCCGTATAAATTTTTCCCCAGATGTGGGGCAGTTTTTTCAGTCTTTTAAAGTAAAAGCTTCTGCTAATGCAAATATCACAGACTGCAATGCCAGCTCTTTTTATCTGAAATCTGGGATTAAGTGTACGGTTTATGTCGGACACTCAAAAGAATCCTAATCACCCGTAAATTGTTTCCTGCTTTTGTTGCAGGGGCAGTTTAGACTTACTTATTCCTAGGGTTCTGGTTCATAGTCTGTGAAAAACTAGGCTGTTACTTCAGGGTGTCTTGTGGTCCCTTGCACAGAAATTACTGCTCCTGGAGCATGTGTGGCAGAATAAACACACACTGTGACAGATCTTCAACTTTTACAGATTGTAACCTGACATTTTAGCACAAGCTGATGTCTGTGGTTTGTGTAGCTGAACTATGTACCTGTTACTCAATTTTTGCAGCAAGGTGTTTCACTATGGGACAAAACAGGTACTTTGGAAAGGTAATGAGTTCCATTGCCTCTATGAAACCTAAAAAGTATTAATCATAGAATATCCTGAGTTGGAAGGGACCCACAAGGATCACTGAGTCCAACTCTTGGTCCTGCACAGGACCATCCCCAGGAGTCACACCATGTGTCTGAGAGCATTGTCCAAACTCATCTTGAACTCTGTCAAGCTTGGTGTCATGATCAGCTTCCCTGGGGAGCCTGTTCCAGTGCCCAGCCATCCCCTGGGTGAAGAACCTTTTCCTAATACACAGCCTAAGCCTGGCCTGACACAGCTGTATGCTCTTCTCTTGGGTCCTGTCACTGGTCACCACAGAGAAGAGATCAGCGCCTACCCCTCCCCTTCCCCTCACGAGGTAGCTGTGGACTGCAGTGAGGTCTCCCCTCAGTTTCCTTTTCTCAAAGAGATACCCTTAGCTATCAGGGACTAAGAAAATGCATTACCAGATCTCTGGTTTCAGGATTTCAAACACTGCATTAACTAGGTTCAGCTTCACAACATAAATGGTGATGGCTTCAAGAATGGTTGGAGGATCAGCCTTCACTTTAATGCCAATTAATTTCCTAATGCCGAAAATTCTATGCTGTGGTGCTCTGGCAGCCCGCATGCCACAGCTTGTCTTCCTGTAGTTCATGTGCATGTATTATCAATCTGAGTTTTTAGGAATTAAATCTATAAAATGTATCAAACTAGTTTTAAAATCATATTTTAAAATCTCTTGGCATTTCTTGCTCCAAGCCTGTGTGTGGTTATCTTATTTCATGTTCGTATTTTTTCCATCTCATAACTGCTAGGGATTTAAATTAAGTTGGTATCAAAATGATATGAAGAATGAAATTTCCCAGCAGTCATTTCAGGAGCACCATAGATATTAAGATTAGAAGCAAAATAGCAGTAAGTGGCAGCAATGTGCCTGATATACCTGAATGAATGATTTATCTTCATCCTTCCCATGTTTTCTAGGCAATCTGAAATGTGTGTGTTGGGTTTAGTGGTAGTATTGGCCTATCCACCTTTCATTTCTGAGCAGGGATGGAAAGGATTTTTACTTTTTTGTGTGTGTGTGTGCTTGTGATTAGTTGCATGAATAGGTGTAACTAAAAGCATGATTGAAATGGATATCTTCAGCTATGTCCTACCAGCTCTTCCTGCACTTTGTAAATGTGTAGACATTCAGGACTATGACTATCAAATATGATTTCGTTACTAAACTATCTTTCAGTTACTGTTTTTGTCTGTTTCTTTAATGCGTACCTAAGGATAAAGTGAGGACCTAACAAGGTAAGGTGTATCTTCTGACCTTTGGGAAGTTTTGTCTTAACTGCTGAACACAGAGAAGAGGACAGAAAACTGGGAGCAATAGGATATCCCAGCTCTATGTCTGCTCAGAAAGTAAACCAGTGTAAAAGATAATTTTTAGCACTCTGCTCCCCCTTCTTAAATAAATATTCAAAGTATTTAATTTTATTAAATCAGGTGGCTAATTTGTTTATAAAGTTTATAAAGAAAATAGTCTGAGCTATTCCTTGTTGACATACCTTCAGATGATGGTTCATCCCAGCACGTGTGCTTGCATGTAGCACGTTTTTATTAAACTAGATATGGATTCTTCATTTGTAGAGATGTGAAATTGTTCTAAGCAGTAACTAAATTTCATTGGTTCACTTACCACTGCCTGAAAGAGAAGTTTCTCAAGAAAATAGAGAGAAGCATACTTACTGGCTGGGAAAGGCCTAACTTTTATATTTGGTTAATAAGACTTGATTAAAATATCTGTAGACTAGATAATAAGAGGGCAAGTTTGCTTGTGTCATCTGAACAAATAAGAAAGTCATCTCATGTAAGCTGAAGCAACACTTCACTTAATAGGCCAGTTTAAAATAGAAAGTATATTTAAATGTAGTGACCTGGCATAAACTGAAATACATTCTTCTTACCGCATGGGTGGAGAAGATGACCTGAGCATATCTAACAAGTCACTTCTGCTGAAAGGGGCTGTTCTGCCAGCTATGTGGCCCTGCCTCTTTCCTTTCATCAGCCCCATCACTTTTCTGACAGCTTGCAGAGCTGATTAGGCTCATTAGTTTAGCACAGGACTAAGTCATCACAATAGAAGGAACCCTTGGTTCTTTTCCCACACTGTGAGTTGCATCAGCTAGCTCAGCTCATTAGGGGGTCTTACAGGTTCTAGAGTCCCTCTGGAGAAGCAGGAAGTAAAATACTCAGCAAGTTGGCTGTCTGATGAGACAGGCTGTGTTAATCTTGCCTACAGCTTCACCCTGTAAGGAATGGTAATCGAAATGGAGTCATAGTGCTTGCAGTGGATACGGATAATTGTATGTACAAGGGATCCTCTTCAGTAACAGATAAAGGTAGTAGTGTTTATAGGAAACTACAGTGCTGCACAAATAGATATATCCCTCTGCAAATTGCTAGAAGGTTCACCCATTCTTTTGCTTTGGTACAATGGTGATAATTTGCACTTTTGTGGTAAAAAGAAAATCTGTTTGAAAGTGGAGTAGTAGTGCTGGAATGTGAGGATATACCTTCATGAGCTGTGTCTTTTTGGTTTGTTTGTTTGGGAGATATGTTTCCAGATTGCTAATAAAATTTTGTAATATGAAAGAATTAACATGCAAGTGACTGTTAAGCAAGGTAAAATGATTGTTTCTGGCTAAAAAATGTATTTTGTTTGAAATTAAAGACTTCTGTGATAAAGAAAAAAAGTCCTTTTGGATTGTTCAAAACTGGGTTGCTAATATCCTCTTTTTTCCTCTCTTCCTATTAAGGTCCTTGATGCCTCAACACTCAGCTTTGGTACTCGAGTCAGATGGTTTGCCATATGCTTTGTTGCTGGCATTGTGTGCTCTTTTCTTGTAAGTACAGAGTGTTTTTTCCCCTGTGCTTTTTATTACTGTTCTACAGTAGAACCTCATTCATATTCATACATTTGCCCCCTGCTCCCCACCCCACCCCCCTCCCCCATATTTAACCAGTATAATCACAAATTTTAGTATACACCACATTTGTGCTTTAACATCTGTTTCTGGGCAGGTTAGCATCACTGGTTTTGCTGCTTTTTTTAAGTATTTAATCTTTGGGTCTATTTTGTATCACATGGTGTAAATCTATGAAACAGTGGATAAAAGGTTTTAGGATCTTGGTTTCTTGAAGTTTCATTGAGTTATCTTGAGCTGAGTCAAAACTCTTGAGTAGTGTGTTTGTGGACATCACATCTTGTAGAATTTAGGTTTCTGACTGGCAACTCCACCTTCTTCTCATTCCGATTATGGACCTTTTGGTATATTTATTATGTTCTTGTCTGATGAAAAGTGCAGTAGTGTTTTTTCTTTAATCAAGTCTTTGTAAAGTGTCTGTAGTCTTTCGTTGTAGAATACAGTTACACTCTTTTCTCCTTGCAGCTTTCCATGGAAGCTTGTACTGTGCAAACTGACACCAGAGATTTGCACTGAAACTGCAATTGGGTACAATATAGTGCCTTTTTTGTTGTTTTTTTTCTTTTGAGGACAGTGTCCACATCACAGGTTGTTTTGCTTCTAGTTTAGGCTCCATTTAGGCTCTGACAGGCTGCCAAAGTTGGGGCTGTTCAGCCTGGAGAAGGTTGCATGAAGACCTCATAGCAGCCTTCCTGTATCTGAAAGGGCCTACAAGGAAGCCAGGGAGGGACTCTTTATCAGGCACTGCAGTGACACAAGGAGTGATGGGTGATACAAATTGAAAGTGGGGATATTTAGGTTAGATATATGGAAGAAATTCTTTACTGTGAGGCAGTGGAACAGGTGACCCAGAGAAGTGGTGGATGCTGCATCCCTGGCAATGTTCAATGCCAGGTTGGATGGGCTATCCAGCAGCTTGGTCTAGTGGTAGGTGTCGCTGCCTGTGGTAGGGGGGTTGGAACTAGATGATCTTTAAGGTCTCTTCTAACCCAAACCGTTGTATGATTCTATTTCTCTCTGCTAATCATAAGTAACTGTGATCAGCAGAAGAGTCTGGATTTTTGTGTTTTGTGGAAATAAGAGATGGCTGGAAGTAAGAGTTCTAAAATACTTCTATTCAGTCTCAGTGTGTATTGGACTGCAAGTCCAGATGGTTGATTGGAGGAGAAAGGAGATGGTGAATATTAGTGTGGTTTTATGACATTTTATCCTTTGTGTGCAGAAGTGTGGAATGTTCAGTGGGGCATTGTAACAAAACTGAAAGTGCTGCAAATAGAGTATAAACAGTACAAATAAATGTGTTAAACACTATAAACAAACATTGCCTAGTTGTAAAGAGATTGTGAAATACAGTAAACCAACACATTGTTTTGCCAGTAGGTGGCAATAGAAGTATGCTGAGCAGTGACTGCTGCAACTCAGAGCGATGCCCTCTGCTAGTTATGTCAGAGTGATGCTCTTCATAGGTCTGAAAATATATTGATAGACTATAAAATCTAAATGACTTGAACTAATTGCAAACAAATAACCTATCTTTTATAGGGAACAGCATTGCTATGGCTCCCAAAGGGAATCAAACTTTTTGCAGTGTTCTACACCCTGGGAAATATTGCTGCATTAGCCAGGTATGATTTCTTAGTTATCGGTATTAGAAGAGTACCCTTGTTTTCATCTACATTTCCATTTTCTTTTACTTTAAAATGTTGTCTGTTTATGTTGTATATAGACAACATTGTTCTCATATTGAAATGATAATAACATAAAAACTTGTTTTACAGTTTTAACACTATCATAATTATTGAATATCAGTTATCTTACATGCTTGTTGTGTGGACACATCACAAGTGCTATCTGAAGTATGAGTAAGAAATTGCTGGTTGAATGTTTTGTACTTTTTACAGCTAAGCCCTTCTGCCAGGTACAGAAGTACCTCAGTTTCAGGGGCAAGCTGGTAGTCTGCCCACTGTATGGATGCTTTGTTACTTGAATGATCTTCTTGCTTTTAGCAGAGACACCATCCTCTTTCTCTCTCAAGAGAAAACTCTTTGAAAAAGAGTTCAGGAAGTCCTTGTTTTGACTGTAAGGCCAAAGCCAGAACCTGAAAGTTGTTCACAATATATTTTTAAACTCTATGTTTGATTCTTTGAAGTATTCCACGTAACAGTCTTAAAAGATTTGCTGAAGGGACCTGTTAGGATCAAAAACTTTTCAGAGTGTGAAAGATGTGTAAGAAACAACTTAATGTCCATAAAGTATTTTCAGTTTCTGTTTGCCCTTCTTCTCTTATTATCTTAGTGTACTTGAAACATGGTCATGGGACTCAAACTCCATGGAATGTGGTCTTGATTTTCATGGACTGTTACTTTAGGCAAGTTGACTTAACTCTTGAATCCAAAGTATTGTTAGTCTGTTAAAACTCAGGTATGTGACACTTAACGTTTGAGAAATGTGAAGGTGTACTGGTTTTCCTCAACAAATTTGTTAGGAGACAAAAATTTCTATATTGAAATTGAGTCTCATTTGTAGAACAATTCCATCTCAGACTAAAACAAGACAAAAAAATTAATACTGAGTGTTTCCCTTTCTCTCCCTTATCTTCCTCTTTATTCTTTGTTGTTGGTTTGGGGAGGCGGTTCTTGGTTGTTGTTTTTTTTTTTTAAAACTAGTGTTTTGGTTGTGTTTTCACTGCTTCAAGATAAATTAGCATTTTAGAAACTTGGTACTAATCAAATTTAATTAAGAGGCAAGTTTTTACAGACTGGTATTTCTTTTGAGAGAATGGTGGAAAACTTCAGTCTGGATTCCAACTAAAATTAGAAGAAAAAAGAGGCCCCCTTTTCCTTCAGTAGTCCTTTTAGATATAAACAACAGGCAACTGTGTTCTAAGAACAATAGGAAATGACAATAAAGTTCCAAATTGACAAGCAAATTTAAACTTTTGCAAGCTTGTTTGCAAGTCTGTATTTAAAACAAAATGCAGCTACCGTTTCTACTAGCCTGTTTAGTGCTTTCTGGCCTGTTTTTGCTATAATTTTCTAGCCACGAACATGAAAACAATGATACTTACTTGATTATTCTCAGGGATGAGAGTTTATCTCCTACACAACATGTTGTATCTAAGAAAAATATCTTGTGTAAGTGGAGGACCTCTAGAATTGTTTTCTAGCCTTTCTGCTCCCTATGGAATCTCTCATCTCTGGAGAAGCTCTTGTGATGTCTCTCTTTCAATGCTCATCAGATTACAAACAATGCATTTTGCTTTCTCTATTTTTTCTTCCTACTTTTTGTGGCCTAAACCTTCCTCCTTTTTACCACCATATTTGCATCATCCCTATCCTTCCACTAGCTAATTAATTTTTCTGCTAGTTCTTCAGATCCCTTTGTTTTGTTTTAATGTAATTTTATGGCTCAGCAGTCAAGATGAAAAAATAGAGAAAAAGTTAGTTTGGATTGCAGTTAATTTAAAACATTTTTTCCTGTTGAATTCTGAAAACATTTTTCTCCATTTAATGTGGACTTTCGAGGTCTGTCTACACAATGTAAGATCAAAAAAAAAGTGAAGAGAAGGGGTTATATGCATGAAGTTGCTGGTAGGGGAACATCTGGATGTGAAAGATTGAGTTCTATTTACTGCTTGGGATGTGGATTCCCATATTTCCTTTATCTCAGAAGGCTTATAACTGGTGTCAGCAGGGATCTCTATCAAACCTTTTCCTGCTGCTGTTTAATTTCATATAAATAACTATTAACTAGAAAAGGTGTTAAACTAGGTTTTCTGCTCTGTAGCAAAACATTCAGACCACCACAAGATTACAGGCATTCTAACTCTCTTGGTAAATTGTTGTGTTTTCTACTAAGCAAAATTACTTCAGTGACAGGGAAGAGAAACTCATCTCAGAATGTTTGAAGGCAGAGGATTACTCCTGTGGTTGTGAATTCTTAGTTCAGATGGCATTTCTTGGCACGAACAGGTATAGCATAGTGTTGCTGATGTTTTTTGTTCGAGTTAACTACAGAGTAGAAAAAAGCAGGAGAATTAGTAGTACAAACTACTGAACTTCTTCCTTCCTTTTTGCTTGCAGAGTTTGACCAAAAAGTTAGAGCTACCATGTAATCTTGATTGTAGCTACTTACATGCTGCCTGGGTAAAAAAGTTTATTGTTACACAGGAATTTTCTGTAGAAGTTTGGTCTTTGTAATCTTTACATTATTTTGGCAAGTCAGTTCTTAAAACAGCTTCAACATGAAATTCACTAGACTTCAACTTGATAACCCTCTGCTATACTTAGAGCATAATGTTTTTGTTTTGTAAAAAAAGCCTTTAGTTGTTGTTCCTCTCTTTAACCACTATAATTGTTCCCATTATCTTTCCTCATATCTTGGATATGAACTTCATTTTCTTCTGTTTTCGCATCTTATTTTTTTTCCTATATATTATGGTGTTTGCCATCTTAAAATAGTCAAAACATCTTTGACTACCCACATATATAAATTAATGTATGGCTACTTATAGTCATTGTTTGATCTCCTCACATTTTGTGTCTCTAACATGATTTAAGTTTAACTGGAATTGCACTGCTTTCTTAAATGTCTTTATTTATAAACGGCATTCAGCACCATCAGATTATTATTAGAAATGTGTTTTTTCTTAGATAATGAAAGAGTTCATGAAAACTGATTTGCATCCACTCTCTTCTGTTATTCCTTAAGTATATCCTTGTCACACCCTCTGTCTTCTCTGACTTCAGCCATTATAGTAGTGTTCTTGTATTTGCTTATTACTTTTTTAACTATGTTAATGTTTTGGAAAGAATTTCGTGACCAAGGGTGAGTCAAACTGTTTCCAGGGCTAAATTCTTGGAGTATTTAGTCTTCTGTTCTAGTGAGTCTCTGTTGCTAAACACTGAAATACCTTTTTTTAAAAACCCTTTGTAGTAATCTAACTGTTGGGAAACTCGTTAATAACCTACTGCCTTTTCCAAAGAGCTATTTGAAAGTGACTTACCATTTCTTTTGTTTTTTCTCTCCTATTAGTACATGTTTCCTGATGGGGCCACTGAAGCAACTGAAAGCAATGTTTGATCCAAAACGATTAATAGCTACAATTGTGATGTTGGTAAATATACTATCTTTGCTTCCTTTTACTAAAAAGTTTTCCTTTAGCCCCAAAGCTAAATTTGAGGCTTTTCTAAAGGGAGGTTATTTCTCAGTCCACCTCTTCTTTGTACTGAGAAATGAGTCAAGGTGTTTAGCTCTGTATGTCACAAAGATCATCTAGCTCCTTTTCATGAGCCTGTGCTTTTGTTGCTTATGGGTTTTTTTAATTAATCATTTGGAGTAGAGTATTCTTTTTACTGAATATTTCTTACTAAGTGCTAATAGTAGGTTGATTATTTTTTATTTATTTTCTAAAATATTTTCTTCAAGAACAAGGTGAGAGAGAGACTTTTTAGCTACTGTGAAAAGTCAGAAGTCATGAAGTGTGGCTGGTTGTTGGCTGTAGCTATATCTGTAAAGATTAGTGGTTCAGCACTTACAAAGCAATGGAGAAAATTAATTTATTTCCCCCAAAGCATGGGAAGTCACATGTTGAGCTTCATGATTCTCCATTGTGATGTCCCTGGCACCTTTACTTCCATGACCAACATTTCTTTTTCCAGGAGGATGCAAAAAACCCCCATCCCCAGTATCACAATTCCTATCCCAAAGCTGTATATTAGGTACTTAAAAACAACTTTCTGCCCTTACTGCTCCTCTGTTTTGTACTCTTTTGTTCCTCTTGATTTGTTTCAATGTATTTTTTTAAATGCAGTCAGCTGTCCTATTCTCCCTATCATATAAGGTTCTTTCTAGTTGATTAAAGCTGATGTGGGTGCAAAATTCTTTCTGGATGGCTGTCATATGGGTTGTATGTTTTTCCTCTCATACACCCACATTAAAAAAAAAGTTATAATCTTCTTTAGGAAGCTCATGTTTGTACATATCTTTTGGGAAAGTCACTTGACCCTTAGCTTGGACTCTGAGCTTTGTTCAAGAGGTTTGTTTGGGTTAGATTGGGTTTTTTTGGTTTTTTTTGTTTTGCCGTCTTTTACAACCAAGTTACAAGTCCCAGGGAAGTTACATTTCATAGGTCTGCAGCAGAAATGTCCAAGAATATCTTCAGTTCTCTAGACTCTGTGTTTGCTGAGCTTGAATTCTCCAACACTGTGGGCTTTTTCTGGTGAAACTGAGCCTCTAAGCCAGACACTTAAAACAGCAGACACAAAATTAGTTTTGCTTTGATGATCCTATCATCCACCATGCTCAGACATGTTGACAAAGAAAATAACTTGCTTTGAAGGCTGTAGAAACAATACACATCAGGGAAATGGGAAGAGAACAGGGAGCAGAGAAAACATTACAGACCTACCTACCTGTGCAGAGGACCTAACAACTAGGTTGGGAAAAGACAGAATGAAAGATTTCATGTAATAGTGAAATGAACATTGGGTAAGAGCTTAAGAGCATTAGGATGGAAAATTTCAGTAAAACAGAAGAACTGGAATATTTACAAAGTTTTGAAACTTTGGATGTATTTGATTATTTTAATCCCCATTCTAACAGAAAGATAGAATTGTAGGCTGGTCAGGAATCACACACATGCTTGGAAAACTTCAAGACAATCTGTTATTTTTCTTTCTTTCGATAAAACACCAAATTTTTTTCAATTTTCAGGTTTTTTTTCTGTTTTCTACTATGTATAATGACAAATGAAGAAAGCCAGATGAGATTTAGTGGAAAAGTTCAAGGTGATGGTTAAGCTTGCACAAATGGTGTAATTATTTGGCATAGTAAACCAAATACATCATTGTAATGTTCCATCAAAAGTGTTTAAGTACCTTGAACAAAGCTTCACGTGAGTGTTTTCACTATGTCTGAGGCAGGTGCTCCCTAGTGGAGGCTCTTCATTTCTGTCAGAAGATAAAAGAGCTCTGGCAGATGAAGCATAGTCTGTGTTTGCCAGATACCATAATTGTGAATGGATGTTTTTAATAATGGGTTGTTCATAGTGATGCATACCTTTCTTGTCAGAGATGGTGATTACGAATACTAGATTCAAAACGATAGTATGTACTGAAATAACAGAGTAGCAGCTCCAAGACTATTTGGTTGCTTTCAGTCAAGCTTTATCATCTAAGCTCACCTCTTAACAGACCTACACATAAGGCTGCACACACCTGGTTATACTCCTCTTGGCTCTTGAAGTCAACTCCTGCCTCCTCTTTCTTCCAAGACTTGTCCCAGCCCTTCTGGCCATGAATACCTCATACTGTGCTTTGGAAAACACCACTTTACATGGAGATCAGCATATAGTCACTGTATGACAAGCTTTGGCTTTGCTTGTTTCATAAGTCAATTCTGAAAATCCTGATTGCCCATTGAAAACATGAAAACAGTTGCTGTATTTGTTTTGTTGTGTCTTTGAGTAGTCATTGGTGGGTTTTTTTTTGTTTCTCATCTCACCCCAGCTTTGCCTAGTATTGACTCTTTGTGCTGTATTCTGGGTAAGTGAGAATTCTTCATTCCTCTAAAAAGCAATCCAGCTTCGTTAGTGTATTAATTGTATCATGGCTTTAAGATACAGTTCAGTTGTGGAGAAAAGATGAACTTGTGTGTGTATATTGCTTCTCTTATCAGGTGCAGTGAGCTTAGGTGGAGTGATGAGCCTGCTGGCTGTAAAGCAAACACACCCTTGCACCTGCTTGTGATGTAGATGAGAATACCAAATGTAGAGCATCAGGTTCAGTCTGCAGAGCTCTGGAATAAAAGCTATGAAAAGCAAGTTAAAATATCGTTTCATTTTAGTGATGTATACTTATGTCAGAAAATATCAGAGAATATGTAGTGGTCTTTAGAAGCCATGTATACAGAATATTAAGCTGATTAAGACAACAGAAAAGAAATAGAACAAGTACCTTCAAGCATCTTGATTGAAATTTGGCTGTAGCTACATTCCACAGAAGTAAATATGTCACTGGAGTGAACTTCTATATTTGCAGTACAGTCTCATGAGTGAGTGTTAGCACTGATGCTGTTAAGTATTTTCAAAGCTAGAAAAGGTCTTCATAGCATGATGCTAATGAAGAGATGGATAAAATGAATTGAGGGTTGTTAGAGAGGAAAAAAGAAACAGATTCTAAGTCAAGGAGATTCAGGCATCATCAGTTAGCTCAATTTTTGATTGAACAGACTGTTCCAATTGTTTACAGTTTAGAATGGTGCAAAATTATCTAACTTGAAGTATTTGCTTTATTTTTACTTAGTGGAACAAAAAAGGTTTGGCGATGTTATTCTGCATATTGCAGTTCTTGGCAATGACCTGGTAAGATTCTTAAAATTCCTTTTAATGTCTTCTCCCTGCCCCTACATCCGTATGATTATAAACCTATATATATATATATGTATATATGCTTTGCATGCAAGTGTGCCCAAATGCCAGCCTCAATCTGTTTTTTTAAGATAGGTTGTGTAACTCCAGCAAAATCTATATTCAATCATCTTGCAAAAATTATAATTTTAAGTATATTCTGCAATGTGTGAACTTATCTGAAGCCTTATGAAAGGAATACATATGCAGAAAAATTCTCATGCCTTTTCTGTATTGTGAAAGTAACAGTATAATCATATGTTCTGCTCATCTCCCTCTTTTTTGAGTTTTTTTCATTTTTGAAGTAAAACTAAACAACATTTTCATAGGGTATGTCCTGCCCCAAGGATACCCAGCAGCACTGGGTAAAGAGTGGGTGGATTTCAGAGGGTAAATTTAGTGCAGCAGGTACTATGATGGCTATCCAAATGTGCTCAGGGGCTGGGCTTGGCAGTGTGTGAGTGCAGGTAGATGAATGCTTGAAAGCCTGGCAGAAGTTTTGGAAGTTACTGCTTTCTCCATAGAGATACATACTTCATCTCCTTGTCCCAAGTGAATTACTTGGTGCTAACCCTCAGGCAACCCAAGGTGACCACAGTTCTTGTTTGAACTTGCCCTGAATACACGGAGTCTGTACTGAACTTGAGTCTGAGGACAAGTAACCATTTGTTCAGGATAGGGATTGTTGGGTGCTGTGCTGTGCCCAGGCAAATGCTTGGTGTTAGAGGAAAGACCGCCAACTCAGACTGTGCTCTGCATGTTTTCAGCAGACAGTTCACATTGGTTAAGTGTCTTAGAGTCCAATCAGGCTGGGCATGAGAACAAAACACCACCTTGGGGGGTTGTGAGAAGGAAGTTTCAGAGGACAATAGAATTATCAGAAGTGTCACAATTTGTGGCATATTACTCATGTTACAGCATATATCTGTATTTAGAGTTACATAAATATTAGATGTATATTTGCATAGTAATTTAATTATCTTTTAAACTAGAAAAAGTGGTCTCTCTCATCTTGAATACAGTTTTCCCAGAAGTCTCTATTCCTTTTGGATCTGGTGGTAGTAAATCTGGGTTTTTTAAGTTCATGTGCATTAGAAGCTATGAACTACATTAAAAAAGAAAAGGCCAAGGAAAAAGTAAACCACCAAATACTTATCAGTATGTTTAGTTCCTATCCAAACATGTAATCTTTTCTCAAGTGAGCATTAAATTGAATAGGTAATCTTTTTTAAAGTTTTGTTACATCAGGTCCTTTTTATTAATGCTGGACTGTAGTGAAATACTTTAGTTCAAGGAGACACATGAACACTGCAAATACCCTATTTTCCTCTTTTTTTCAGGTATAGTCTGTCTTATATTCCTTTTGCAAGGTGAGTCTGCATAATAATTTTCATCTTAACAAAAGTCAGTTACCTTTATGCTGGGGAGTAAGTATGTGAGAAAAACATAACATCCTTTCCTTTTAACTTTTAGAAAATGATATAGCTGAACTGAAAAGTAATGCTTAATAGAAGCGTTAAAGTGCACAGTAATTCTCTGATACATTTCTCTCTAGCTTTCATCACCCAAAATGAATCAAGGGTTTGTTTAACTTCTCCAGTGATTTAAAAATACAGTGATAGAATAGTGACTGTTATGGTATTATAATTAATGGTATCTTACAGATCTGAAGTCTTAGTTAAAAGCAAATGAACAATATAGTTTCAGCTGCCAAGTCTGTTTCTGATTTCCTCCATCATTTTTGGGAGAGGCAAAGGCAATGCTTTCTGTTAATTTTCATTTTGGCAAGCTTCCCTTTGTTTTCACTCTCATGTGTACAAAAAGAGAATGAAAGCTGGCCAAACACAGAGGGAAAACACATGCAAGTAATCAAATATAAGAATCTTCTTTTTTTCTATAGTGGTTCATGTAAAATGCAGTTTGGTCTTTTAACAGATGGGGTTTTTATGGAAAAAAAAAGCTTTTTTAAAGCTTCAGATTTCATCTAGGAAAGATTGGTTTTTTTAATATAGTTGTTGATAGTTACAGTGGATAAAATATGCCACCTGAACTCAGGCTTCAAATTCTCATCTTACTATTTCTGACAACCCCGGCTAACCCAGTCAAAAGCAGTGTTTGAATTTTTGCAGTTCTGGTGGCCAGGAGATAGTCTCAGTAGGCTCTGTTGCCTAAAATGGAAGAAAAGACCTTTCCAGACAATATTAGGATAGCTAAAATAGAGAGCAGGACCTTTAATGAAAACACTTTCAGGTGCAACAAAACACAAATGCACACCCAGTATAAGGGTCTTACAAATTTATAACACTAATTAATTATCATATCTAATGGATACATCCAACCTGAGAATCATCTGCCCCCAGAACCTCCAAGGGTCTGCTCCATTGGAGCTCCTCCAAGGGTTTTGGGCCTTCTATCTTGCTTTGACTACAGTATATCTTCTAGGTGCATGTGTTCCAAACAAGATGTCCTTGCTAAAATCTTTTTCCTTGAAAAGAACATTAAACAGAATTTCAAGAATGTTGCAAAAACTGTGAGAAAGAGGTTTAAAATCTGTCACCTGCTACCTTAAGTGTGAGGAACTATACAGCTATATTAAAATCTACAAATATATAAAAATCTTAAGGCATCAGCTCCTTTTTTGTAGTTGTTTTTTTTTTTTTTTTTTTTTATTGTTGTGCTCTTTACAGAAAGCAAGTTGAGCTTCCAGTCACTGTTTGGTCTTTTTTCCTTACTGAGAGTACTTCAAGTTCTGGGCAGAGAAAGATTAGGTTATATGCATCAGTTAATTTCTTTGGTTTCATTTACCTTTTGGATTTTATGAGCCAAAGAACTGAATTTTATACAGACTGCTTTTAATAATATGATGAATTCTTTAAGGATTATTGAGTAATTTGCTATCATAAATTCTTTGTGTAGGCTGCCTTTCTTACAGAAACAGTGATCTAAACTATGTTAAGTGCCAGAGAACAGTATTATGTCATTTGTTTAAAGTATGCATTTCTCTTGATTTCAACAAAATTATCATTCCTTTGTTTAACTCTAGTAATGGTTTACTCCTAATTTACCTGTTCATGGGTTTGTTGGGGGGTGTTGTTTGTTTGTGTTTGGGTTTTTTTTAGTTAATTGTAAACCAAACCCAAATGAAAACAACATAAAATGCAAAAAAACCAAACCCCATACCTACAGTTGCTGGAACATAAACAGCATGGGAGACGTGTTTCAGGTTGGCCTTGAGCCTTTGCTCTGGCTGGTTCAGCAGAGGTATTCACACACAGGTCCTGCATTTAATAAACTATTGGTATTTGTCTCTAGTTTCTGTCATATTTTTAATTTTAAATATGTGATGATTGAGTTGTCTATAAAGAAAAAAATAATTGACTGTTTTTTTTTCTTTTTAAAGGGATGCTGTGATTAAGTGCTTCTCATCCTGTCTAGGGTAAATTAAAAACAGGAACCACTGTCCACTTTAAAAGCCAACATTTTTCCTCTGTAAATTTTGCTCAGAAAACTCTATTTTTCCACTCCTGAAGTAACCAGTAACAGTCTAGTATTTTCCTTGCCTTTTGCATTTGGGAGATCAAATAATTTTTACTAGAGTTTTAAAGATAAATTTGGTAAATTGTTTGTGTTTACCCTGGAACTTCCAGGCTTTTTTTTTAAACAAAAAAAGTACATTTAAATACTTCATGCAGAGTAATCTTAAAACTACTTTGCGTCCAGTAACAGTTTATTCCCCAGTGGAGGCAAGTCACTAAGATCTGGGTAGTATGCATAAAGATTTCATTTATAGTTCTGTCTAAAATTTGCAATGTGCCATTCATGTTTGTACATTATCCATTTTATGTTTTTCCAAAGAGTTTTATAAACATTGTAAAAATTTGGTAAGTTCTAATTAACTTCTCCTTTGAAATGTCTATACGTGTGCCTTATGGAAAAAGCTTAATGAGAATATGTGAAAGATCTGTTTAATGCTTGTTGTATTTTATTAAAAAAATGTATTTTAAATGATTTTTTAAAATTTTCGTACTTAAATACTTTTTACTAAAAGAACTTATGGCAAATGTATAAGTGGGACTTGTGAAATAAATTAATTTTAAAGGTGCCTAAATTTTTTTATTTAGGAATTGGCTGTAGAGGGCTGAAAATTTCAGCATTACAGTTGAAAAAATATGAAAGTAGAAAAAGTGGGAGATATATAGATATAGATATATATATATAACTATATCCAAATTTGGTTATTAGATTTGCAGAAGTGACTTTAAAGCTTCTTTGGTTTTAGTATTTAGACAAACTGTTCATCCTGACTTAAACTGGTAACAGAATGAAGTGAAATACTTTAATACTTTGCCTGGCTTCAGTAAGAGTTCTCATTTCTAATTTTTTTCAACTAAGAACTATTCAGTTGTTCTGGAGCAAAGTTAAATCCCTAATGTTTGGTGGTTGATACTATATTGCAGAGGTTCTTTCTCACAGGATAGATGTGCTTGATTCATGTATCCAAACCCCGTTGTTTTGGAATTCTTTTTTTCTGTTAATCCACAAATAGAGAAGAAGGAATAGCTTTCAAAGATATGAGCTGCAGTGTCAGGAAGGGAAAACCCCAGCCATATTGGTATACAGGGGTCAGGCTAAAGAGATGAATTGCAGTACAGCACGTTCCTGTAAATCTCGCTGTATGTTGCACAACATAGCAACATCTTTTGGGGGAACTCTGTACAGGGTGACTGCATGATTTTGCATCTAAACTGCCAACCAAGGTACACCTTTTAACTGATTAGTAACAATAAATTGCCAGTAAGTCATCCTTCCTGCTGGTGATGGGGGCCGGGTAGTCCTGGCCCCGCAGCAGGCTCTTGTGCTCTCTAGTAATTGTGCAGTGACACTAGTGACAGCTGCTCCAGCTCTGCCCACCACAGCCTTTGGGTCCTGGGGGACCCTTGAGTGAAGTTTTGAGTTCCTTTTAGTTTTCAGTTTGCATTTGAAGATGAACTAGCATGCGTAGGTGGTGATGGGTGTCATCCAGGAAATGGCCACCACCGCCCCTTCCCGTTGCTTGCTCACAGCTGACACAGGGGAGATCCCTTTCCACTAGTCAGTGCTTCAGGGCTGGCCTGCAGTTGCTCCAGAGCTGGTTTTGTCCATTATCTGTCAGTTCTGGTGGTACACAATTCAACACTCTAATTTTTAATTAAAATGGTATTGCTTATTCAGTTTATTTTATTTATGCTCTGTGGTAAATAATAAAGTTCACACACATCAGTTAATACTTAGATCACCAGGACAGAATGGGCTCAAGAATTGAGGTCCAAAAGTTCAACGTACTGGTATGCCTTTATATTGCAAGTAGGTCTGTTACTTCATGTGATTTACTTGTCTCCTGAACCTTTAAGGATTTATTTCATCTGCATAGAGAGCACACACACTGTATTGTTTTCTTCTGTAACTTTTGCTCCTTCACATCCTGTCTTTGTTTACTGAGTATTCCAAAAGCTCACAGTTGATGAATCCTCATAGTATAATACCCCTGATAGTGTGGAACCATAAGTGTGATGATCTCTGTCCCTGTGGACTGCGTACATCCTACACATTTTTTGATAAAGTTTTGGTACGCTAGTTAAAATAGTACTTAGAAGTAAATGCTGTAGAAATCCATGACTTAGGCTAAATTTTGGAGTAGTAGTAGTCTTGGATTCATGGCAAATACATGTTTACTACTACTGCCCCATGAAACCTCTCCAAACCTCTGCTGTTGTGTAGGGTACTTGAAAAGGTAGGAGATTACTGTTGCCATCAGAAAAAAACCCGAAACAACCGACCAGGGGGAAAAAAAACATTCCACAACAAATCCAAACCAAAACCCCACAACAAAAGAAATGTTGAACGATGCACTTTGCCTCTATCAGAGATGGCACTGAGGCTAGGAAGAACGATCTTTGGGCTATGCTCTTGATGACTAAGCCAGGCAGCTCTTGTCCTCAAAGTTGCATGTGCATTTTGGAATTCCGTCTAGATGCAAGTTTACCCTGGTGCTGCGCGTGGCTGACAGCACTCTTGTCCTTATTCACGGTAATTCAAGCAAGCGAGGAGCTCAAAATATCATGTAATGTTTTGAAGATGGCAAGAGGGGGTTAGTTTAATGTGACACTAAAATACTGCCCTTTCACCCTTGGATGCTTGAGGACTTTCGGAGGAATTTGGAGCCTGTTTGCCTCGGGGCGTGCATGAGCCTCGCCGTACTCTTCCTTACCTTGGGCTCCGCTGCGGGCCGGGCGGAACAGGACCGGGAACAGGCGGCGGAGTCGCACCCGCAGCGAGCCAGCGGGGACAGCCAGTGTCCGCCAGACCCCCGTCCCCGCCCGCACGCCCACCCCGCTCCGGGGAAGGGTGTTCCCGGGGCGGGCGAAGGGCGGGAAGGGGGGCGGGTTATCAGGAGGGAAAAGCCGCGGCTGTGGGCGCGGAGCGCTCTTGCATCCAGCGCCGGCAGCGGGGCTGGCCGTGGGGCCGTGGCCATGGGGCTGCAGCCGCGGCGTGCCGCGGGGCCCTGCCCGCCCGCCGCCAGGGGCTCCGCCCTGCCCGCAGCGCGCCCCGTCGCGCCCTGGGCCCGCACCGACGAGCCCGAGAGGGGAAGCGGCCGCGCCGCCCTGCCGCCCCTCCTGCCGGCCCCCACCGCCTCTGCCGCCGCACGGGCGCTGCCCAAGAAGCCGCTGGCGGCCACCTCGGCTCCCAAGAAGGCAGCGGCGCGGCCCGCGGAGGAGAAGGCGGCTCGGAAGGCGCGGGGGGCGCCCCCGGAGCGGGCGGGCCCCCTCTCCAGCTCCTGGCCCTGCTCGTCCCTGCAGCGGGCGCCGCCGCGGAGGCCGCCGGCCGACCGGGCAGCGCGGCCCCCGCCCGCCCCGCCGCAGCCGCGGGGCCGCCCGGGGGCTCCGGGGGCCGGTAGCCGCTCCTGCGAGAGCCTCGGCGGGGCGGCGCGGGAGGCGGCGGGGCGCTTCTCGCTCAGCCTGCCGCCCGAGGCCATCCGGGTGCTGCAGCGCCGCAGCCTGGAGCGGCAGCGGGGACATACCACCCCCGCGCCCGGCGGCAGGCCCGGCCCGGCCCGGCGCGGCGGCGGCGCCGACCTGCGCGCCCTGCTGAAGGTCTCGCTGCTCAACGACCGGCACCGCTATGACGACGAGGAGTACGAGGAGGAGGAGGAGGAGGCGGCCGCGGCGGACGAGGGGCTGGTGCGGAAATGCACCGAGTGGCTGCGCGGCGTGGAGAGCGCGGTGGGGCGCGACCACCCCGAGCGGCTGGAGACCCTGCCGCACCTGAGCACCCTCTGAGCGGGACAGGGGCCGGGGCCCCCCGCAGCCGGCACGGCCTTCGCGGTGTCGCCGCCGCCGGGGCCACGGACAAAGGACTGTCACCGGCCACCGCCCGCCGGTGTCCGGTGCTGCGAGGGAGAGCGGCCGCCTCTGGACGTCCTGCCTCCACCCTCGGGGGGGCGGGTTGTTTTTTTTAAAGTCTTCTGGCTACTTTTTATAAGATGTGCGTAATGGTTTTGTATATTTGTACATAAAAGTTCATTTTTATTTATTTGAATAAATGACTCTTGTGTTGTGGTAGCCTTTGCGCCTTGGTAGCTCCGCGTCCCCAGCCCGGCGCGGGTGTGTTCCCTGTCTCGGTGTGCGCAGGGTAAGGATGGCGGGGCGATCGCTGTGCGAGGAGCCCAGTGCCCTTCCCTCGCTGGCTTGTTGATTCAGACACTGACAGCTCGGCTCCGAGGAGAAGACTGAGGCGGGGGAGCCGGGACATCGAGCACGCGGGGGCGAGCCCGTCCCGGCCGGGGGACGGATGGCGGCAGTGCCCGCCACCGCCAGCGCGGAGCATCCCTTCCGGTGGGGAGACAGGGATAAAGGAGGGGACAGAGTCTGGTCTGGTCCCCTGCGCCGGGCAGCGGGAGGGGAGCGGCTGGGTCTGTACGCGGACAGCGCGATTTCACCCCAGCCAGGCAGCAATTCAGACTCATCCGACCTTTCGAGCTGCTGCCAATATACGAGGTGGAGGAGGAAGGAAGGAAGGAAGGAGCGCAGCGCCAGCATCCTTTATCAGCGCCGCCCGGCCTTCCATTGCCAGGGCCGAGCGCAGCCTTCCCTGCTCCGAGCTGTGGCCGTGCCTGGTGCTCGTCAGAGCTCTCCGTGTGTTGGGAGAGGCGAGGAGGGGCCGCCAGAGGCTAAATGTACAAAAATCACCGGCAGAAAGGGAAAGGTAAATCTCCAATTGGCTTACAGTTGGCCCGGCCACCTGCTGCCACCCTTGTGTTGTTGTTATCCTGCGTTTCAGAACAAGTCAGACCTAAGCATTTACTATGATTCTATAAACATTTTGCAAATGAATGTTTGAGCATGTTAGGTTGAATTACTCTTGGCAGAGTAAAAGAAAGTTTAGTGCCACAAGTTGGGTCTCACACGTTTCACTTACATGTCAGTTGTTTACACCAAATGACGTTTGTATTGACTGTTCCATTAAAACACGGGAGATAAACCTTTCTATATATTAGATGCATGATGTAGAGATGTGTAACATTTCATCTTACTCCAGGTTTGTTCAAGCACTTTTTTCCATTTTTTTTATTTTTGCCCAAAATTTCAGGAATGACAGGGGACATGCTTTGAGAAAATATTTTTTTATTAAATGCACTGAGACTGCCATTTTAAAAATGCTGAACCAGTGTAAGACAAGTGTGAAAGAGCTACGCTCGAAGGCCACAGAGAACAAGGGGCATGAGAATTTATGGGGGCTAATTCTGTTTCATTTAAGAAAATGTAAAGAGTCATTTGTAGTGCTAGCTGTGAAATACATGCATCTTCATATCAATTTAGCTGAAATTGCGTGTATTTCTGCTGTAGTTACCAATTTTCAGTAACATCTTCAAGTAAATCTGCCTCAACAATTGCAAATTTCCTGTGAAATTTAATATATGGAGGATTGATGTCAGACTCACTTTTTGTTGTTTTTTGCTCCTCTTAACAATAAGGAAAATGGTAGTAGTTCACCTATAGTGGAATTTTCCTTGTGTGTCTCCTTTGGAAATGCAAGTTTATACATGGATGTCCTGGACTCCTAATGTTGTTCCCTAAAACTGCTCTGTGGTTTCATATAGACTATAATCAGTATCTCCAATTGCAACAAAAAGTGATGCGCTTACTGTGGGCTGAAGTATGTTAATGCTTGTGAGGCTAAAAGCTGCTTTGTTCAGAGTCTGAAGTGCAGCAAAAAATTCAATAAATTTGAATGCACGGCAGCAGCAAATAACAGCATGAGCTGGGGGGATGTGCAATTGATGTGAAGACTGCCAACTCTGACAAAGGAAGAACCTTCTCACAGTACACTAGAAAGAAGAATTTGAGAACTTGGGAATTACCTATTTTTTTTTTCCCCCTAAAGAATTGATTAGAACAAAGTTGCCCAGAGGTCATGCAGCTAAGATGTTTTGTGTTAGATAAGTCATTGTGCATGGTAACTGGAAGTGGACGGAGATGGGCTCATCCTGACATGAGCTTATCCAGTCCTGATTTTGGGCTGGATTTAAGAGCTGCTGGACTCTCAGAAGTCTTATAAACTATTGCCTGATTGTAGTAATAGCTCCTTCACTAAATGGTAACATCAAGATTTATTGTTTTGTTTATCTGCTCCCTTTCTGTTCTCTTTGAATGATAAATGATGCCCCTAGTGTTCTGAATACTTTCAGCTGAAATGCCCTTAAGTCTTGTGATATTAGACAGAGGAAGCTACTTCCTACATACTAACAATAACTTCTGTTAATTGTGCACGTAGCTTACCTCTCAGTAGTTTTTCAGTTAAAAAGAAAACTGCTTGATTCTAGTATCTAAATACTGTAGATAAATTAAACATAAGAAAATTATTTAAGTCATTAATATGTGTCATAATAGACATTTGAGCTCAGTGGCAGGCTTCAGAAGACCAAAATGCCTGTGGAAATTCAGACACTGGTAAAAACCCTGAAACAAGTTATTGCAAGTCTTAGTGCAGCATTGCTACTGCTAATATCTGTTACTTAATTATATGGCCATAGACACAGTATCATGAACTAACTGTTCCTTTCCTGGATGAAAGAGAAAAAGCCTTCTGAAGTATTGAGAACCAAAGTTTCCCATTCCACTGGTCCCCAGTCAGCCTGAGCCTTTCTCTGGCTGAGACATGGGTTCAAGACAGGTTGCTATTGGTATGACTGGAAAATTCAAGTGAGATGCTGTGAAACAGCATCTCTCCTTGTCCCTCTGCTGCCCATGTGGTCAGCCAAGGTGAGAGAGCTTTCCCTAGACAGATGAGGCCACTGCTGGTTCCCCCCAGTTCTCAGCCTCTGGAGCTGCCTGCACAACCTGGTATAAGTACTGACATAAGTAAGAACCCTTCTGTACTGGTGAACAGACCAAGTGTGTTCAAGAATAGTCAGGTGGCATAGTTCTGATTTTACCACAAGAACCAACAAGCAGCCTGGAAGTCACTACGTTTGCTTTTTACAGTATATTAGCCATCTCCAAATTGCCCCAGCTGAAGCATCCCATTCATAACCCTTTTAGCTGCTGAAAGAGAGTCAGGAGCAGCTGGTGCCATGGATGCTTAAAATAATCGATAATTGCTTCAGGGTAGATAGCTTCTTCCTCCAAACACATCAGTATGATTTATGGTGGAAAAACACACCCAATCAACATATATTCTGTGTGGGTTGGTTTTTTCATTTTTGTTTTTTAGGGTAGCTAATAAATAATGCCAGCCTTACTGCTGTTTCTGGGCAAGCCTGAGAGGCCAGGCACAGGTGAAGCCCATGTTTCTCTAACTGAACAGCCCCAGCCCTGTGCATCACTGAGTTTGTTCTTGGGTTCTAGCCCAAATCTCAGCTTTCCCACTCCACTGATAATTAGTACCATCTTTAGTGTCAAAGCATGTTGTTGCCCAGTTTTTATGGTTTTTTGTAGTCTTCTTTATCAGAAGGCTTGTAAAGCTCAGACAAGTGGTATTCCCTGAGCTGTTGTCAAATACCTCCACCTGCGCTTCTCAGCTGTGCCTAATGGATCTGACACACAGCTGGATGGGAGCATCAGTTTGGGGGCTGATGTCCTGAGAGGACTAGGGGAGTAGTGTCTGTCTTGACCAGCAACTGTCCTTACAGTTAGGGGGCTCTTTGTGGATTGTTTCTGTGAGGTACTTAAAGGCACATTCTGTTTTTTCTGTTAAGAAAAGCTTCTTTTCAGTGGTGGTTTTTTAAAGATAGGAAGAGCTTTTGAGAAGGTTTGGCCTTGGCACTTCCTGGAAGAAGAGTTGCTGCTTTGCAATGACCAGGTATGTCAATGTGCAAGCTCCTGGCTGACACCACTCTAAGGAGGTGAGCCCAAAGCAACACCAGGTAACTGTCCTAACCAGCATTACTGCAGTTCACTTCCTGGCCTCCAAGAAAGATGCAAATGTTTCTTTTCCCAGGGAGCAAAACTTGAAGCAATAGTCTCTTGAAATAGTGCTGGTAATTTGTTATTCATGTGTGCTCTTTCTGCTTCTAAGAATATGGGAAAAACCTTGTGACTCTCACTGAGCAGATGCCTGCAGCAGGCCTGCTCAGCTGATGGGCTCTTGTCTGGATCTTACCCAGCGTCAGGACCAAGCAAATGGATGTGATATGGATTAGGAGCTACCCATTTATTAGAAGCTTGTTCCCAATGATAACAGAAAGATGAGTGTATAGTCAATGAAATAAGGTCTTTAACCCCTTTTAATTTTATTGAAAGAGTTATTAAAGGTTATTTGGGAAGGATATTATTTTAAATAAATTTTTTTTCTCTTTCTTGCAACATAAAATGAAAGCTTAAGAGTTCTGGGATGGTTTAAAGGTTTCTTGTGGGTTTTTTTTGTTCTGTTTTGTTTTTTTAATGCAATTGAAGATATCAGAAGCATGCAGTCTGTGTTTTGCAGTCAGTTGTCTTGAGGTAATGACTGTCCTGGTTTCAGCTGGGATAGAGTTAATTTCTTCTCAGAACAGTGCTGGGTTTTGGATTCATCATGAGAATAATGTTGATAACACATTGATGCTTTGGGTTTTGTTAAGTGCTGTTCATTCTAAGTCAAGGCCTCTTTCCTTATGTCTCATGTTCTGTCAGTGAGTGGGTACACAAAAGAAAAACTGGGAGGGAGCATAGCCAGGACTGGTGACCTAAAGTAGCCCCAGGGATATTCCATACCATAGAACATCATGCCAATCTGGGTTCAGGATCTGGCATCAATTAGCAGGTGGTGAGCAATTGTATTGTGCATCACTTGTTTGTTTTGTTTTGTGGTTGGGTGGGTTTTTTTTTAATTATCATTATTATTATATTTTACTGTGATTCAAATACTAAACTTTTTTTTATATCAACCTACAAGCTTTACTTTTGATTGTCCTCTCCATTCCATCAGCAAGGGTGGGGGAGGTTGGTGAGTGAGTGGCTGAATGGTGCTTAGTTGCCAGGTGGGCTTAAACCACAAAGTGCTATGTGTAATAAAAACTCTAAGAATTATTTCTTCTCCAGAAATCAGTTTTACTTTTTGATCAAATGAACTGTTCAGTGAAGGTCAACTGATAGTTAGTTCTCAGCACTCTAACTAAAAGGAATGTAGTACTTCTATTATCTTTCCTGTTGCCATCACACTTCGGAATGCTGGTAAGAGCTGAGCTATAAATGAAAAGAAAAAAAAAGTTCCTAATTAAGTATAAACTACCACAGAAGCTATTACCTTCTTAGCACTAAGCACAGGAGAGAGCAAATTGTAGTATATGCTGATATTCCAATTTTTTTTTCTTTCTAAACATTCTGTTGGCTTCGTGAGTTTCACCCACCAGCGTGGTTCCAACAGCCAGGCAGGTACGTCACACAGTGAGGAGCTGGGAAATGATTCACAGCATTTGCTTTGCCAGCGAATTTTCTGAATAGCAAACACCTAGTGGGAACAGCGCTAAGCGACTCTCAACGCCTTAAATTAAAAACAAGCAGAGGCTCTTTAGGACTAGGACAGAAATGGGAGGAAATAAAGGCAAAATTCCGTAGAAAAGGCTCTCGGTGCGTGAAGCGCCTGAGAGGACTTGGGAGACAAAAAGCGAGTGGACAGGGGTGGGGCTGCGGGGCAGGGCTGAGCCGAGATGCGGGGTGTCGTTCCCCCGGGATAGGGGGGAACTGTGCGAACATCCCAGGGATGCCCCATAGCCCCCCGCTTCCCCCGTGCCGGCCCGGCCCGGGAAACTGGTAATACTTCTTAGTAAGAAGCTGTGGCTTTAGCCTTCTCTCCCGTTTTTTGTGTTTTGTTGATGTTGTTGGTTTTGTTTTAACACAGTCCATGTAATAATTATGGCTATGTTCTTTGAAAACATTTGCTTGGTGCCTAGTAAGTGAAAATCTTAACAGAGATCCAACCATTTTAATAGATGCTCAGGTAGTACAATCCTACCTTTTTTTTTTCTCCTCCAGCAACCACTGTTAAAACTTCTCATATAGTTCCTGATATCGAGCTAAATTGGTCTCCCCTTCTCTCCCTCACCCTTGCAGTGCAAAGTTTCAAAGCAAAAAGAGTCAACAGTTGAATAAGTGTTTCTGTGAGGATGTTGTGTGGGACTGTGTGTCATTGGGATTTATTCTTTTACCACCATGTGAAGGGCTGAACAGATCTTGAGAGTGAATTTTGTGCCTCTAACCAGGTGGGTTGTCCTACACGTTCACATGCCTTCTCCATATCAGTTTACAATGCCTGAAATGTCTTCTTGGGACAGGCCCAAACACTCTGCACAAACATCATCTAAAGGACCACTGTGATGCCCTGGTGTTAAGTATTTGTTATAAAGGTATTTTGTACCAGTCACTGTTTTCAACCATATGGTCTGTGGAGAATGGGTATTTTTCTATTCATAGGTAGTCACTGAGCTGCTTTTAACTTTGAGGAAAATGCTGTATGTAGACTTTATGCAGGTCATTTTAGGGTAGAAATAATTTACCTTGGCAGATGTATGTGGGGGATAATGCACAAGATGTTATTAGCAAGTGATTCCTTTAAATTACAAATACATGGAGAACATTAATCTGTTGCTTTCAATCTCGTGGCTTCTTAATTTTTCCCAGTGAGGTTACAAAAAGATTCTGTCAAAATGGGTAGTCTGACCCAGATACTATAAAACTGGCAATATTGCAGGGGGAAATTACAGTGAAATAGCAAATATTGAATTCATATTGATGCTTACTATGTCTTTTGTAGTGTTTTTTGGTTCCTGGCATGTTGAGGAAAGTTTGCTGTGCAAGATAGGCCATTCATATGCCTGTTGCTAACCTTGTTATGGGCCATACTGAGAGTTTACTGTTGGAGGCATTGCTTTTTTTTCTTTTTTTTTCTAGAGTTCTTGTGGAATGTATGTGTCTATAGTGGTTCTCTCTGCTGCTTGAGATAAAAAAATGCTGCAATTTGCGTATTGTTGGGAATTTAGAAGGGTTTAATGAAATTTCTGAAAAAAAGTAAACCAGTGACCTACAGGCTGAAATCTGGCAGTCAGGATTTTCTACCTCCACTGGCAAGTTATTTAAAAAGTGCTGAAAGCCACAGAAACATACATTGAGAATGTGCAGCTGTGAAAACTACAGACTAGGGGCAGGCAAAGGAGAAAGAAGAATGGGTTGCCTAGGGCAGTACTGAAGTGTGAGTAGAACAGAACATCATCTGCCAAATGGTGCTCTCATAGGAATGAGCAATTGGAGAACTGTAGTATATTAAGTTAGAAATCCTAAAACACACCTTTCTTTAGTTTGAAGAGTTGATTTTTGGGGGCGAAAAAATATCCTGTGGTTTTATTTTCTTTTTTCTAACTGCAGAATGATGAATATCAAAAGAAATTTTAAGGCAGTAACTGTATGTCTAACTTCTGGTGGATGAATACAGATTGCAAGCTGAACAGAAGGAGCTCAGCAAACTGGTTGCAGACAGCTGTGCCAGCACTGGCTGATCCCCAGCTGTGGCAAGGTTCCCTGCTTGGCTCAGCTGCTTAACATGCCTGATTCCTAAACCATCAAATCCCATAAACTGGAAACCTTTGCTCATCTGCTTTGCTTTGACTGATACAACCAGGGAGAGCTTCCACAACGGGCTGAGTCAGTAGATGAGCAAATGAGATGGTTTGCTATAAATCTTGACTGTGCCCAGCAGTTCTGAATATGGTTCATATTGCACTGATCACCTGAATGGTTTACTCTGCACCCCTTTTTTTTAAATCTTTGAGGGGGGTGGGGGCAGAGGGCTTAAATCATTGCTAGTTAGAAGCACGTGAATAAAAAGGAGGTGGTGTTAGTCATGCAGGAGCCTATTTCCATGCCTCTTGGATGGGGAGGTCACATAAAAAGTGGGATTTCATTACACGAGATGCTCATAAATGTGCCTACCTTGACTGGTTTAGTTGTTTTTAAGGGAAATAGCAAGTTGTGTGATTGATCTTTGCTCTTACCATTGCCTGGATATTGCTAGACAGCCAAGGGGTTCAGTTTTGCTTGAGAAGCAAGCAGAGTGGGGGATAAAGTCTTCCTTTTTTTTTTTTTTGCGGGGGGGGGGGGGGGGGGGGGGGGGGGGGGGGGGGGGGGGTTTTGTTTTTTTTTGT
>JAWWEU010000111.1:30348222-30432143 GCA_035583155.1 Acropternis orthonyx
GGGGGGGCATGTGGAGGGGCGGATATTTGTTTTAGTTTGTTTTAGGGTTTTTTTTTCATCATGAAAAGAAGGAAAACAGTTTGCAAGAACATATCTGAAGTTCTTTGGTGTTTATATTTCATTCATAGACCTGTAATTTATCCTCAGTTAATAAAACAACAAAGTTAATAAAATAACCTTTATTTTGATTCTCTGAATGATTCATGATCCCTCTTTGTGGCTGTTTTGTTCAAAAATAAAGCAGGAGGGGGAGAGTGTATTCTGAGTACAAAGGCAGAAGATAAAAGCATCAGTCTGTTTCTGTACCTCCTACATAATATTGCCATAGTAACAAGGAACTGAATGTGGCTGTTCATCACTGAATGCTGAGGTAAAGCAGACACTCTTCTTATTCAAAGGAATATTAGTAAAATACAGATTTTTAAAGTGTCAATAAGGAATTAGGAAAAAATTATCTGCCTTACATAGCACACTCTGTAGCTAATAATAAAATGCCACTTTGAAAGAAGACAGGGCAATTAAGGCATTTAGCAAACATTTATAATGCTGTAAATCAGAGTGTTTTATCTTCCACACAAAGCAGTGCTGAGGTGTGATGTGCAGTCACAGATAATATATTTTGACACCAAATTTACATGAGATGAGCAGCTTTCTTTTCATCTGCCTAATACATTTCTGGCATGGCAGTTGGCTGTGGCTATTGCCAAATATTTGTACTGCAGCATTGTCTGCCTATGCTCTAATCCAGATTAAAGTATAAGTGGGTAAAGTATTTTGTGTATTTAGAACTGCATGGTGTCTCCTAGATCCTGATGCTATTTTTTAACCATTAAACCACCTCCAGAGGTGATTAAATTTTGTTCCAGGTGTGTGCATCAGGTAAATACATAAATATCTTAGAAATTTCTGTAGAAAAAGAAATAGCTCAATTGGTCTCTGGAAAAATTTGTGAAAGATAAAGAAGTACACCCATTTCAGTGTACTATTACTAGTGTAACTTGCTGTTAGTATTTTAACTTCTCTGTGCTTTACACTAAGAATTTGACATTGAACTTGTTGCATTTCTGTGTCCAATAGGCAGCTTTTTTCTCTCTCTTTTTTTTTTTAACTTTTCTGTATTTGATCAAATGATAGTTTAAAAAGGAAAATTGTTACTCTGCACACACTCTAAAAGAGCTTATTAAATTGAAAGTTGCTTGTTCTGGTTTTCTTTTCTGAAGGCTTTTTTTCATTCTGAAGTGTTTTTAAAATGAGAGTTTGAAGCATAGAGAACTTTGCTATCAACCATGGCTGCCTTCTGGGATCAGGAGGTAGGAAGGGGCTGCAGTAACAGCTTTTCCTGCACCACTGCTGTCCTCTGCCAGCCTGTCATGCCTCTGGTTTGGGTTATAACACGGACTAGAGCTGGAGGCAACAGCTTTGGGGAAAGTGACAGGTAGTCAGATGCCTGGGAAAATTATACAGATTCAGGCCAGAGCCAGGCTGAAGGGATGGAAAGACTCAGCCAGGAGGAGCAGTATCTGGAGGCTGTTACTGTTGGAGCTTGCAGAAGTGGAGACTGAGCTGAGCGTGCTGGCAAATCCCTGTGAAACGCCAAAGAATATGGGTGTCCCAACTCCTCCTGTGATTGACTCAGGTAGCAGGTGACAAACTGGCTCCACAGGCAGAGCCACTTTCATCACTCAGCTCTGTGCCGGCACCCAGGCAATCCTAACCATGCTGATAGCTGTTGGGGCAGGCAAGGTGGTACATACAGTGCCATTTCCTTGAGAAGGCAGGAGGGAGGGTGGCATTCACTTTCTCCTCTTTGAAAAGAGCACCTTAGGCAGTCACACACACATGCACACCGTGGTTGTGGGGTCAAACACTGAAGTTAGGTATGAAGTAATTCATCCATTCCCCTTTATTTATGTGCTCATATAGCCTTTTTATAAGTGATCTCAACATTGCTTACTGCCTAGGATTTGCTCTTCCTTGTGCAGCCTAGTTGTGTAACTAAGAGTTTGTTATGCCTCACCATGATGGGTTTTACAACAGCTCCCTGCACTGGCCACTGGAAAATGCCAGAACCTGCCTAATTATGCAGCCAGTTGGGCTGCACATTACATGATCTGGTTGATATCTACTGTGTTGCCTGGTAAAAGGCTGACAAACCCAAGCTTTCACCTGCTGAGCATACTAATGGGGGACTTTCTAGTGTTTCATGTGCCAGGGAGTCTGTGTGGGAAGCAAACAAATAAAAATCGTGTAACTTGGTCTCTTTCCACAGTTTAAACAGTTGCCTGAACAGTATTTTTATTACTGGTCTGTGTGAGTAATAAATACCCTTTTTTTTTTTTTTTTTTTTTTAAATTGTGAAACTGGCCTATCTGACTTATGGAGCTCCAGTTTCACAAACAGCTTAGGATTCCAAGGGCAGCTTTGTGTGCATGGGAAACTGTGTTCATGAAGAGGCAGGAAACAAGGATTTGGAAGAGGGAAAATTTATTTGTGGGTTACTGATTCTTGTCAGACTACTGTAATTAAAAGAAAAACAGTTTTAGGAGCAGAAGAAGTGCAGGATTCCTCTCCAACTGGTTCGCTGTCCTTGTCTTAGGGAAGAGTTATTGCTTCATGTATGTTCCCTTTGCCTTGTCCAGTAGTCTTGGAAGAGAAGTTAAATATTCTCCCTTAATGTAGTCTATAGCCTAGTTGTTATGTTGCTCACCAAGAAGGTGAGGGGATGTGAGTGTGAACACCTTCATGCAGAGGAGGTGAATGTGGTGACCACTACTAGCCTCTTACTCAAAGTTTGCTATTTTGTAGGACAATTTTCACCATCAGAGAGATGACAGTGAAATGTTTCTGCTTGCGAGGGAACCCAGATCTTAGAGATGTCTAAATTGGTAGCTAATTCACTGCAATAATGTTTAGTGCAACGTCTGAGTGTAGATTTGGGAAACATTTTTCCTGACTGCTTTTTTGTTACTTTTGTTTCTTCCCCCCACCCTACCTCTGCAGCCAGGGTATGAAAAAAGTCAGTGCTGCTGCTGTGGGAGGGCAAATATTCAGCCCTTAAGCCCCAGGCTCTGTTGTATTTTCATGTCTGGCTTGGATTTTTGAATGCTGCTCTGTGAGCTGAATACCTAAAAACTAGATGGGGCAATACCAAGTGTTGCCTCACTGCAAGCATATCCCTCTTTTGACTTGCTGTGGATTCAGGCCCTTGTCTTAATTTGATCCAGGTGCTTTTGCACAACAGAAATCTTTTTGTGTGGGGAAGAAGATAAGGTACTGAAGTTGGGACTATAACATGTACTTTCTGTGGATATTTGTTTAAATTCTTTAGAAAAAGTAGACAATGCATCATCTAACAGAAGGATGAAGCAATGTTGACACAAGGCAGTGTTGGTTTGTGTGGGTTCAACACGGTATCTTATGTACAGCCAGCAATTAATCCAACAAGTGAATGGCCATGGTTAAGAACATTAGCACACAAATGGGCAGAGTTGAACTTGGATTTAACAGTACTTTTACAGTGACTTCTCAGCAGTTGTGTTCATCTGGGGTAAGATTTGGGTCACATAAAGGAAGGAAAGATATGCCAACATATGTATTTGGTTTTTCATCTGCTGCATACTTTTCCTGTTTTTCCTTGTGTACATGCCAGGATGCTGCGCACACAGCAGTAACTTACCCTTGTGTGAGGCTAGCCTTGTATTACTTATGTTGTTTCCTCTGCTTTAAATAACCACTGGTTGATTTATTCCTCACCACCTCATGGCTGAATGACTGGTGCTGCAGAAAGTATGGAAACACAACAGTAAAAGATACAGTGCATTCCAAGTCTTAAGCTTTGCAGGTGAGTTGTGTGAGCTTAGAAGGAGTTTTAGACTGTCATGTTACAGAAAGTTTTCTCCTGGTAGTTTAATTACTTCTTTTTTTAGCTTTCTGGGCTTTTGCTGTACTATCTTCAAGTCCCTTTGATGTTGGATCAGAAATAAGCTTCACAGTTGTGTTGGTAGGGAAGAGGTGAATAGCCACCAACTTACAACAATGCTTCTTCATCTAAGTTTATCTGTATGTTCATTGTAGACTAAAGCTCTGAGCTCAGGTCCGGTAAGCTTGCTGAATTGTTTCAGAATAGTGCTGCTGTGAACCTCTGTGTTGAAAGAGGCAAATGGGGTATCACCAGAGAGCTGCTGCAAGATGGAGCGGAGGAGGAGGAAATAGAAAAATAAGGTTGATGTGAAGAAGAGCAGGCAGGAGCTTAGGGACATGGCACAACAGTAAATACCTCAGTTTGTGGCATGGTTCCATTTCTCTCTCATAAATCTTGTACGGCACACACGGTTCTCAGCAGCATCATCTTGCTTCTAGAGAATGCGAGCACCTGCACCATCTGCCAGATTTGACCTCTCTGACGCAGATCTCTGGCAGTTTGATGGTAACTCGGTGTGGATGTACATTGATTTGAAACCATAGCATAATCAGTGCTTTTCCCCCTTGCTGCTTTTGACAGAACTGTAGAGGTTTGCTTCTCTTTGCTGTTCGGTATCCTTCAAGTGTTGGATTTAAAAATGAGAGGAGAACAGGCATGGGTGGAATTACTGCTACTGATTTTAACCTTCTTGCTTTAGCCCTCTCACTCACAAAACACTGTCAGTGTTGTAAGGTATTATTGCTGTGTTTTTTTCACTCTGGGCACTGTTGCTGCCTCATACTTGGAGAGTGAGGGCTGTGAGGTTGGTGCCAAGGCTGCCTTCCACTTTTCTCAGCACAGTGTGGGTGCCTGCAGGCCTTTCTGCAGGGTAGGAACCAGGAGCATTATGCATGTTTGCTCGTGTCCTTGGTAGCAAAGTATGGCTTACAATGAAAGCAGGATTCTTCCCACTTTGAGCAATTTGCCTCTTGAGCAGGGCTTTGCTGTTTAACCAGTGAGATGAATTTTGCAAATAAGCTGGAGAAGGAAGTAGTCATGCTTTATACTTATGTTTATGTATTTTGGTTTTGTTGTTGTTTTAACAAAACGAAGCTTCTTTTTAAATGCCAGTGACTTTCATTGTACTGTCATTTTGCTTGCTGTCACATCTGCCTCATTTTGCTGCCTATTAGATACACATTAGGTATTCACTGACTTTCAAAATCAATCACTGGCATTCTTGAGAATTCATAGCAACAAATTGTACTAGTGAGAGGGAAGCAATGTTGCATAGGAATAATGTCAGTAATGCCAGATATTTCTGTGAGATAACTATTTTCTTTGAAGGTGTCAGTCTCCTGCAAACAAGAAAGATGTGGTCAGACTTGATCTCAAATAGCACTTGTGAGGGATAAATGAATGTGCATGTTGACTGTTTTGTGTTGCCTCTTGACCTCCGGTGTGGGAGCTCATACCACCTCAGAAACATTGCCACAAAAGGTATGGTTTGTGTAATTTGGGATGAGAGGATGCTTTCTGAAAGGGCTATTTCTTGGAATGGTGCTTAGAAGTTTGGTGAGCCCAGAAAGGCACCAGGCTTAGTCAGAGCTGGATGCTGAGCCATTGATAATTTAGGTGCTGAGCCACTGATAATTTAGAATAAACTAAGAAAAAACGTCTTGCAGATAGAATACACTAACATAGGATTTTTCTGATACATGAATACTTTAGTTCCTCAAGCCCGATCTGAGGTAACAAGTCAGCAGAACAAAGAACTGACCTGTTTTATGTTACTTCCACTAAACAACACGTTCCAACCCAGACCTCAAAACTGAGAGCACATCAGGTGCTTAATCTGAACCTGCATGTTGTGCTTGCCTGGAATACTTGGTGTTTTCTACAGGGTCTGCCAAATACCTTGTTCAATCAGGTAGAGTACCTCTTCCAGACTAGTCTAGTTTTAGTGAGACATTTTTAAAAACTTTTTTTTTTTCACTTTTTTGTCTGTGTTCTTAAGAAATGCTTTGATTCTTTGATATCCCAATACAATTCTTTGTGTTTTCAAATGTACAACGGACACTTGACCAATTAACAGAGTTTACTTCTTTATATAAAACTTTGGGCAAGTCTTGCACATTTGTGACTCATCAGAGCTGTTGTGCTGCCAGAGGCCACTCCTCCAGACCTCCAGCTGTTGCCCCTGTCCTGCGCATCATGAATCAGACCTGCCTACCCAAGTATGGATGTCCCTGATACACTAATGCATTGCACACGGCACAAGAAGCTTTGCATTTCAGCAGGATTTTTAAGTTGTTTAGGATGGCACCTTTGTGTTTTGCTGCTGCTGCCTGTAGAATTTTGGCTGTCTGATTCTGTTCTGTATAGCCGAAGAGTGTGTCTGATGAGCGTTAGCTTGTCAGTAAGTATGCACAGCTTCCACTCCAGTTTACTGGAGATGTCTGAGAACAAGAAGCAGGTTCTTGGTATTTAAGTATGTGTAGTGTGGGAAAGTGTGTTATGGCCAGCTATATTGTAGCTTCATTCTGCTGTATTAGCCCCAAGTTTCATACCTGAGGTTGCAACCCAGGCACACACATTGAGTCAGTAACTCAAAGCCTTAGAAACACAATGCTCACACTAGCTCTTAATATTTTGAAGTAGCATGTTAGCTTGTGTTATTGCTTCATAGTAGCAAAATGAAAAGTACTTATGAATTAAAACGTACACGCTCAAATAGATGCTTGAATTGCACGTGTTTTAGCAGGGTCTGAATTATACATTGCCACAGTTGCAGAGTCTCTATTTCGCACTAATTTGTTTTTGTGCAGCATAACCACAGAAGGGGACTATCAAAGATGGCAAAGAGAAGAGAATAAATGGCAAATGAGTATTTAGTGAGGATGATGAGGAAGGTAGGATGTTACAAGCCCTGATGGATCAGGTAATGCCATTATGGCAGGTTAGCTGGTACCCGACAGTACTGTATTTCAGGATTTCTGATCAAGTAGCAAGGAAATTGTTCTGTTGCCCAAGGGCTGGAACTCCCTATTTAGTACCCAGATGCCAAGAGAATTTCTGTGTTGGTGAAGCACCTTGGTTTAGCTGGTAAGAGAATGAATTCTGACATCAGTTGTGGTTACTCTAGTGGTGGGTTTAATTTGTTTATTTTTCTTCTTTGTTTGTCTGTGTGGGCAAGAGAAAAGTTTGACTATATAGCCTAAAATGCCGAAGACAGTCTTCAAAAAAACTACTATAAACTAAGGGAAATGAGTTTTTTAGGTGTGATATTTTGTTGTAGTGCTCATTATTTTCAACAGCTACCAGGTGAGAGTCTGCAGAGGAAGGCTGGTGAGGAGCCTTTGGTCAGTATCAGTATAGGGTATTCACCTGTGAGTCAAATGAGAGTTGACCTTGAACCAAGACATTAGAGGGATGGTATTCAAGAGTATTTACTTGCATAATGGCATATGCATAATGTGTTATGTCAGAGGACACTTTTCAAAAAAGTGTTTTTAGTGAGTGTTGTGGGATACTCTCAGTATTTTCTTACAGTTAGTGCTCACCTCTAGTGTTTAGTCCATCAGGGTGAAGTTTGACACAGGTGCGTCTCAGCTCATGCCTTGGTGATAACTAAAGTTTGCTTTTACTTCAAGTACCATCACATTATTTGCAGGACAGTGGCACGCAGCAGTATGACAGCTATAATTCTGTAGTGTCAGAGGCAGTAATTGTATGCAGTTGAAAAGACATCATGTATTCAAACTTCTTAGCAGGGCCTATTGAGACAGACAATGAGTAACGGTTTGAAGCAGAAGGGAGGTCAGTTTAGATTAGATATAAAGAAAAAGTTTTTGAAAATGAGGGTGGTGAACTATTGGAACAGGTTGCCCGAAGAGGTGGTGGATGCCCCACCCCTGGAAACATTCAAAGTCAGGCTGGACAGGACTCTGAGCAACCTGGGTTAGTTTAAGATGTCCATGCTAATTGCTATGGGGTTGGACGAAATGTCCCTTCCAACCCAAATAATTCTATGATTCTACAGTTCTGCTAAAAGTTCGAATGTACGTTTCCTTCGGAAAGTTGATTCCTATGGCTTTTCTTTTCCTTCTTTTACTGTTTCTCTGCTCATACGTCGCTGTATGACGTTTGGAATACCACACAGCTGAAATCTGTGCATTAAGGCGGTGAATGACTCAGACTCGCGGAGACTCGGGCGGCACACAGAAAGGGAGCTGTAGGCGTCACTCGGAACCCCTGACGGGCGTGCAGGTCCCCGGCAGGCGGGTGCCGGGGCTCAGGGCGGGCGGTCTGGGACACTCAGGTCAATGTTGCCACCTACTGGGGCCCTGCCGGAGCTGCCAGTCGCGTACAGCTGGAAAGTCCTGATACTTGTTGTCCGGAGTTGGAAAGTGTGCAGATAATAGCATGTACGTGCCACCAGCTAAAAAAAATAAAAACCTCTCGCCCGGGTTCTTTCAAGCTGAGTTTAGAGAAAAGAGGCTTCCAGAAACTGGGGAAGAAAAAGGGTTTCTTGGACTACATCTGGTGGTGCCTTCCTCTTTCACCAGGAAAAGAAGCCACCACCACTATGGACATTTCCTTCAAGCAGTTACTACTGGCCTGTAATTTATCATACTTGTAAAGTATTCTGTATAAGGTGGTTTTCCTCATATTCATTGCTCTGTGCCCTGCACATCTCAATTGCCAAATTACCCAACCAGTACTTGCATCAAATAAAACTGTCAGTACATTTGGGCTCCTAAGAGGCCCGTAGCACTACAAGGAAAGGAAAATTATGCCTCATCTTCTTTGTTGCCTTAATTAGTTTCTTTTAACTGTGTAATGCAGGTAAGTTTCTTAGGTGTATACGAAAGACCTATCTGTCTTTTCCATTTTAAAGACACAATAAAACAAATATGTGAAATGATATTTCAAAGGGCTTATTATTTAAATAGTTTCAACTTGCTAAACAACTTGAGCTCCTTCAGCTTTTCCTTTTACTTTCCATGTATCCAGGATATAGATTTTTATATATGTTGATAAAAAACAAAAAATACATGTATTTAACAAAAAATTTCTGCCAAGGGCAAATTAGTTAGTGAGACTTTCCCTCACCCAGTGCCAGCTTAAAATGTAATAGGATCTCTCTACCAGCAGAGAAATACTATTTATGCCTGCTACTGGGACTTGCTGAAGAGGGAAATTCAAAAGCAGAGAATTCAAATCTCAGTCTCTGATTTTAGTGTTAAACAAAATCTTGAATGGCAAAAGGAGGAAAAAGGTGTCAAGTTGAGGGGCAGAAGGATGTTGGCCAGAGGGCATAGCCAATATTTATGTATGGAATTCCTTGAATTACTAATAGAAGCTTGTTTTCAGAAAGATTTTATTTATATTTTCCTCTGAATGCTTTCTTGGTGCAGGAGGGGATTTTCTATTTCCAGTTCAGCTGAAGTGAACGTATTGGCACTGAGGGCTGGGATTATTAAAGTGCAATTTCAGCATAGATGCATATATGTATCAAGAATCCATGCATTATAATAGTAACTAAGCAGGTTTAAAAGCAGAAAATAATGACTGTGCATGAATCACAATAAAAGTAAAACAAATCAAACAAAAGGAAGGCGACAGTAATAGTAAGGAAGACAACTGTAACAGTAACTACAAGAGTAACTATTTTTTTTCCAATGATAGGTGCAAAGATACATGAGGTATTAAAGCGGCTTTTCTAGTTATGCAGTCACTGAACAAGTAACCTAGCAAGAAGTATGATTTGTTCTGTTTTCTTGCTTTACTTTGATATCTGAAGAAAATTTGAAATAAATCTTTTAGCAACACACAGAATTAAACTGCTATCACTAGAAGCTGTAGACAACCCAGCAATCTCCAGATTTTATAGCTTGCAATTCACCAAATGCCAGTTGTGGAAATCTCCTTCCTGTCTGTCACTCAGATTGCTAACAGTGGCATCCTTTTATGGACTCTAATTCTTTGCAATTGCTATTCTTTTTCTTTTTTCTTTTTTTTCTTTTTTTTCCCCCTCAGAAGAGGAGAAAGGCTTTCCAAAATTTTCATAGGTGAAGCATGCCATATTTTCAAGAAGCATTGGGGAACAATCCTGCCTGGTGTGAAATAACACATTTAATTTGGTGATTTGCCAGTCTGCAAAATCCCTGTGGACATCAATATCTAAATGTTAGGGGTGGTAGGTTTGGTCTGTTAGTTTGTCTGTACAACAGCTTTGTTACTTGATAAGAATTCTCTCCCCTGTACGTGTTAAGATTTTCGTTCCTGATGGTATTATTTTGTCTAGCTATGAATTTCCACATGCTGTCTCCGACGGTTACCGCCCAGCTTGTGATTCTGTTTTTACAAAACCTTGTTAAGCTGGGCTTGCTGACAGAAATATAGTCAGAGCAGTGAGCTGAATTTTGTTCATTTACTACTAGCCTGCAGGCAGAAACAGTTGTTGTCCTCCTTCTCATTTGTTATAGCTTCTGTGAGCATAAAGATTTTGTGGTGAGGTGCCCTGTTGCCACTTAGTAAAGCTTTCTGCAGGGTATCCTCATTTCTTTATGCTATTTATTCCTCCAGCAGGGTCAGCGAAGACATGAACGTGCTGGCCTCTGAAATAGATGCCACAAATCAGTCTAGCACTTCATTCTAATTTTAATGGAGATGAGGTAATAGTTGTAATTTCTTGAGTGTCTCAGTTAAGATGTAGAGAGATCATAAATCTTAAAGCAACAAACATCCCCAAATCCTGCACTTTGAAGAGAGTAGAAGCTCCTGGGTCATCAGCACTTTTCGGAAACAGGCTGCTTAACTAGGTGTCCGAAGCCATTACAGTCTTTTTCTTTTTTCTTTCTGAAAACTTTGGTCTCAGTGTTTGAGGAAATATACAACAAAAAGTTTACACAGTGTTAGCAGTGCTTCTCTGAATAGCATCATACAAAGCCAATGGATACTGTAGCATCCAAACTCAGCATTCCTGTTCCAGGCCAAATATTTGACTTGGAGATTCATTACATTTATTGTTGTTAGATTTTGTTTGGTGGGAGGGATTTTGGGGTTTTGTTTGCTTTCAACTTTATTAATAAACCCCACAAAACAAAGACAGTAAAACCCAACCCAAATGTCAGGCTTGTTGTGGTTTTTATGTTTGTTTGCTGGGTTTTTTTAAATTTCTTCTATCAGGACTTTTCATTCCCTATCTTATGTCTTCTTTCAAAACTTACTTGGGTATGGGATGTGATCTTTTAAACCATTGCTATACACACTTGCTAAAACACATTTCTTTGCAGAGTATAGCATAGCTAAATATATGCAATATATTATTATGTTCTTATTCTTGCTGCCTTACTTTTGTCTGAACCTGAAAATTCAGTTTAACTCCATAGATAAATAATGAGTTAATCAAGATGTGTGCTGTTACTTAAATTGAAGACTTTTTTAAAAGATCTAGTACAGTATTCCCACTACATAATCTAAATAAGCAGTATACTGAAACATAGATAAAAATATATACCAGTTTCTGATCAATTCTTTATTTAGTCAATTAGGAAGGGAGGGGAAGAAACATGAAGGTAGTACCATGGCTTATCATATCCTAAGGGATCATATCATGGCACAAGTGTTTGTTTTACCTCAAGGTAAGCTCTCCAGCCTGCCTTGGCTGAGTCTTGAAGGCTGACTCATCCTGGCAGCAGCATGGCTCTTTGGAGTAACAGCCTGTGCAATGTTGGACTCATGTTTTAATGGCACAGCTACACGTCTGCTATGGCACTTGGTAATCTCATTGTGGGCAGGTGCTCACAATTTGTATTGGAGGTTATTCTGTCTGAATAATCTTGTATTAAGCCTGTGGGGTGGCTCACAGGTGCCCAGACTCTGCAAAGGAGGAGGTAAGAGCTGATTTAACCTAATGGAGGAGGCAAGGGGTATTCCCTGTGTTGGGAAGTGCTGTGCTTCCCTATTGCTTGTAACTCTGCAGCATTAGTTCTGTGTCAGCTTTTGACAGGCTGCAGTAGAACCATCAGCAATCTGATTTTGCCCTTTGTAACCACATGATCTGGAGCTTTACTAGGTGGTGATGGATTTTGTGTTTTCTGGTGGTGGGTCCCTCAGTGTGGTGACTCTCCTGTCCAGAGGTCCCAGCATGATGATATTTGTGTCTTAGCAATTGCGGCCAGAGAGAGGAATGAGAATATATGAGATAATCAAAGCTGCAGACACCAAGGTCAGTGAAGAAGGAGGGAGGGGGCAGGAGGTGCTCCAGATACCAGAGCAGAGATTTCCCTGCAGTTCATGGTGCAAACCATGGTGAGGCAGGCTGTCCCCCTGCAGCCCACGGAGGTCCACTGGGGAGCAGAGACGCTCCTGCAGCCCCTGGAGGACCCCATGTAAGAGCAGATGGATACCTGAAGGAGGCTTGTGGGAAGCCCACTGGAGTAAAATCCTGGTAGGACCTGTGGACCCCTGGAGAGAGAGAGAGGAGGGCACGCAGGAGCAGGTTTGCTGATAGGACTTGTGACCCTGTGAGGAACACACGCTGGAGAAGCATATTTCTGAAGGACTGCACCCTGTGAAAGGGACCCATGCTGGAGCAGATCATGAAGAACTGCAGCCCGTAAGAAGGACTCACCTTGGAGAAGTTCATGGGAGACTTTCTCCCATGGGAGGTACCCTGTGCTGGAGCAGGGGAAGAGTGTGAGAAGCCCTCCCCCTGAGGGAGAAGGAGTGGCAGAGACAACATGTGATGGACTGACTACAGCTCCTGTTCCCCAGTCATGGATAAAGTTAAGCCCAGGAAGAATGGAGTGGTGGAGGGAAGGTGTTTTTAAGAGCTTGTTTTATTTGCCACTATCCCACTCTGATCTGATTTGATAAAATTAGTTCAGTTTTTTTACCAATCAATTCTGTTTTTCCATGACAGTAATAGGTGATTGATCTCTCCCTGCCCTTACATTGACCTGTGAGACTTCACTGTATTTCCTCTCTGCTGTCCAGCTGAGGAGGGGAGTGATAGGGCAGCTTTGGTAGACACTTGGCATCCAGCCAGGGTCAACCCACATGCAGTCTGAGGGCTCCGGGAAAAAAAAAAAAAAATCAAGTAAACTTAAACAGATACAGGATACTTCAGATATGCTCTCTCATCTTTCTTATGTGTTGGCATTCTCTCCTGGTTCACAGGATGTCTGTTGCTTGTATCTTCAGACAAGCCTAGTCCTGACAGAGAGGGAATTGAAAAAATCAAAGAAACAACAGTCAATATAGGGCAAGATAGACGAAGTTCATCCCCTCTCACTGGCAAACCTTATAGTGGTCAGCAAAGCATGGTTAACATCTGTGGGATACTGTAAGACAATTGAATAGATTTAGGATTTGTTATTCTGTTTGAATGTTAGAGTGAAGCCTCTTTGAAAAATAAAATTGAATAAAAATCAAAGAAAGAAAGAGGTCTCCAAAGAGAAAGTACTTTAATTTGTAAGTAATGAATAGCACTTCCACTTCTATTACCCAAGATTTAAAATCTAGACATTGTATAAATTATCTCTTTATACCCTAATGTCATCTGTCTTCTAAAATATGGACTGTTTTCATAGTGAAAAAAAAAATTGCATTTGTGGGTTTCACTTATCTGCTACTCTGACAAAGGGAAAATATAAGTTTCAGGATGCATGTAGAAGCAAGCTTTTTATTGTAAACCTAAATAGTCCCAGATGAAATAAGCTAAGTTGTTGTAACTTGGGATTTCCCTTTTCAGTCTCTTTTTTTTTTCCTTTGTTTATTTAGTTTTGTCCTAGAAAGAACAATACAGTTGCCAGTACTTCTCCCAGACCCTTTAAGATTCTTTTTGTGGGATGCCAAACTTTGGTGAAAAAGATGTGTCAGAACAGTTAGAAACTTGCACTGTTGTGAGGTGCTGTGAAGTGAATTTTCCAGGGTTAGTTTCCTTGCTGACTTCAGCATGTTCACCTGGTGGTAAATCAGCATCTCTTCTCAAAAGCAATGCTTTGTTATTATCTTGGGGTGGGCTCTGTATGTGGTTAATGCTGAGAGACTTCTCCTGCACTACAGACCAGTCCTAGGTGGGATGATGGAGGAAGATGAATGCCTGCTGGCTCAGGTGTCAGACCTGGTCAGAGGCAGCAGAGCAGGACTCAGGTTGGAACTAGTGATGGTAAGATACACATTGTAGTCCAGAGGAGCTTTTGTAAGTTTTCTTAATGGTGGAATTGCTGCAGCCAGTCTGATATTGGGGGCCCTGACAGCAGAGACCAAAGTTAACTTGTGTTTACACAGAAATGTTGTAATTTTAGTTTTGATTGCAGGGTTGGCATCACCCACAGGTAATGTGCATTTCCTAATAGTTCAAATATCTTGGACACTTCCCCCAAAATCATTAGGTGGGTTCAATTACTGCCATGTGTTCTTTAACAGCTGCCATGTATCAGAATTTTAACTGAGCCCATCAAGGTTGACATGAATGTTTGGCAAGACACCAGGAGAAAGCTAGCTTGATTTTACACAGGTAGGATGACTTCTGGAGATTAAGGATGCTTTTAGGCAGAGTGTCATAAAGACGATACTGGTTTCAAAAGGTAGTCCTTCAACCAGAAAGACAAGATGTTTTGGAACATTGTCTGAATGATGCCCAAAGTGATGGAGGACAGCTGCCCAGGTGCTGCAGGCATATGTGCCCTTCACATCTCAGCCTACAGCGCAGAATGCAACCAGTAGTGTATTTATATGTATGTTACACCTGCATGTATTTTTTATTATGTATCTATATCTATATGCAGTCTGTATAACAAGACAGTGCTTTGAGGTCTGATTCATGGCTTGTCCATTTTGCGAAGATTTAAATGTTCCTCTCTTGACACTAACTTTTTAGGTCATACAGTTAGGAATACGAAGTAGATTTGCAAGAGGTAACAGTAGTTACTTGAGTTGTTGCTGTTCTCTCAGTGTAACCAGACACACAAGCATCACTGCACAGCTTCCAAAATACTGTGATGGTCCTCTAGAGTTGGTCGTCCTTCCTCTGCAAGAGACTGCAATGCCTGAAGCTCTGGACCTTCATACTTGTCTTCTCAAAGCTGGACTTCCAGCAAGAGGAGAGTGAGATACTGATCTCCAGCACAGAGATCATGTAAGCAGGTGAGATTTGTGAAAGAACATCTTAGTGTAAGCTGTTGTGCTGTGATGGCTGCAGTTGTGTAAGTGAGGAACAGCCTCTTTGGAGCAGTGCAGGGTGCCTCATTTCAGAATGCACTTGCTTACACTTTGAAGCCAGTTGTATAGACATTTACAAAGCAGTCATGAAACATATTTGAGTGGCACTTTGCTTCTCTTTTCATTCTCTTGAGAAGGTCAAGTGAACAGATGAAACTTCCCATGTAGAAATGACAAGAAAGGGGAGGGAAATACCATTTGGTCAACATTCAAATTAATAAACTGCTTTGTAATTTCAGAACTATACTGATTTATTTCACATTAAAAATAGAAAGGCTGCAAGAATTTCTTCTTGTTGACAGATAAGAGTAACAGATGATTGACAACTGTCCATTTTTTTTGTTGTTGACTGCTGAAATCAGTGTTAGTACAGCCTTGAGCTAACAGAAAGAAGTTTAAAGCTGAGAACCTTCACAGAATAGGAGAAAATATTTGACACAATTTTGTCATGCATACATTTGTACTGACACAATTTTGCATATATATGTACTGGTCAATTGACCAGACTGGAAATATGAATATATATTGAAAAAAATCATGCAAAATGCCTAAGCCATGTATAATTTTTTAAAAACAACAACAGAAATCCTTGTTATGATTTTTTTAAAGTTGCATTAAAACACTAGTTAATAAAAGGGAGAAGCTTGTGTCAACAGGCTAAGAACGAAACACTTTTCCAGGATTTTTATTTCAAATTCAAATGAAAATCACTTGTATGTTGTTGTGTTGGTGGTTGTTGTTTGTTTGTTTTTAAAGTCCATTTTGCACATGGTTTTTAATCAAAAGACCTTTTTTGTTAGTGTTTGATGATGACAGAAAAGTTGTCCTCATCTTTTTTTGTTGTTCAAGAAACATGAAAGAAAAAAATGTTGAAAACGAAATTTGTTTTGGGGGAGAAGGTGTATGGAAGGCTTGTTTGAATGTATGGCTAAATTAATTCTTAGGATATGTGGCACCAGATTTCTGGATTCTTTGTTTGATGGTAACTGCAGATTAGGATAAATATATGGTTGAGAATAAATTTTTCAGACGTTGTTTAAAAAACCTAAAATGTTTAACTTTGAAATATCTCTGAAGTTTACAGCTAGATAGAATCTCTCTCAAAGTTTTCCATGAGATGCAGCAAGCTGTTTAAATACTTGCTACTAATTTTTGTGCTTTTGATACAAGGATTGTTTTCATAAACTAGTAATTAATGCAGATTTACAACTGAGTGGCCTTATTTTGCATGTAAGATTACCAGTGAAAAGCAAAAGCTGCTCCTAGTTACTCTACAAGTTTTGGCTTCTATTTCAATCTTTTGAAGGTTGCTGTAACTGAGGAACACTCCACAAAATAAGAGTATAACTTTGCAAGACAGTTTGATCTGAACTTGTAATCAAAAATACGTGGTCTGATTCACTCTCTGTGTGAGAGGGAAATAAATCTCCTGCTTGAGACAGCTATTATATCTGGTGCCACATATCAGGTTGTCTCTACAGCTCCCTGTTAAAGTAGAGTTGTAGGCTTATTAGCATCCTATTAATATGTGCATAAAATGTAGTCTGTGTCTGAGCCCAAATACACAAGCTGGGAAATCAAAGAGAAATCCTTCACACCTTTTGCTGGCTTCATCCTGAACTTTTATTTAGCTCAAAACAACTTCCTTAAGAGAATTTCCTCTTCTAAAGGAAACACTTTTCTACATACTTAACAGGGGAATACAGCATTGAATTATTTTTGGAGTGACACAGTCACCATTGGGAGAGAATTGCTTTAATCATGATATATGAATCTTAATTTTGTCTTGTGTAAGGTATAAATCAATTGGAAAAGCACTGACTGATCTGAGGCTTTTTTCTTTATAGGGAAACATTGAGTAGAGAGTATTTTCACTTGTATTTTATCAAAAGCTTATAGAGAAAGGACTACAAAGGCTGCAATGTGTTACAAGTTTTGTTTTACTTACATGAACGATAGTAGCATATTTGTTTCTGAGTACTTTGTGTATACTACAAAATTACCTCTAAAGCTCAGATTTGTTTAATACTGACTTAGATATTACAGTGGGAAAACCTTGTCTTTAACAGTCGTTGTAATTTAGAATTCCTTCTGTTTAGCTTAAATAGTAAGCATTGGATTTAGACTGAATTAATGTAAGTCACTATTAAACTGAATTAAGAGGATTGTACAAGTTTAAAATTCAATGTTGAATTTAAGTGTTTTCTAAGCCAGTGCAGCTTGGTGCTCAGAGACTGTTCCAGCTGTAAAGTCAAGTACTCAGTCTGCTGTTAGTTAAGCACTGTCCTTTTTCCAGGCAGATAAACACCCTCTTAATTTTGTCAAGCGAAAAGAAAAAAATGCTTCCCCAGTACAGTACTGACTCTTATATTCACATTGCAGTTTAGAAATGTGATAAACGTCTTGTCAGTTTGTACACATCTCTGATAATAGCTTCCCCTGCACTAGCAGTCAGACTGTCATTTGACTATTACTGTTTTTTAATTCATGATGTTTTAGGAGACAGTGGCAACTGTCTGTGGACAAGTGCATTTCCTAACTCTTCTTGGTCCAAGCTGCTTTAAAATGTTACACCCGAGAGTCTGGCCTGGGCTCCAGAATCATTTGAATTCAAGTTACCAGGAATTGTGGCACTCTGTGTGTGGGAAAAGAGTGCGGAGAATGAGGTGTACCTGTTGCCAGGATGGGAATCTTATTGAAGGTGGCATTTGTATAGAGCAAGCTGAGAGTTGCACTTGGGGAGGGAATAGGAGAGATTCTTGCATGCACTGTTTTGTCTGGTGCCTAGCAAAGCTCTCAAATGTGCCTCATGACCTGTTAGGAATTGTTTTAAAAAAATTAGGGAATTCTGTTAGAGCTTGAGGATTGAGAAAAACTTCATTTGGCAATGTAAGCTGAAGTGCTTTTAAAATCAAAAGTCTATATTTTGTTCTTCAAGATTTTTTTTCCCCCAAAGTATTTTCCTCCTATATTTTTCTGACTTGCAGCTGCCAGTGAAAGTGTCCCCTGAATTGCCTGCAGCCTGCCAGTAACTGTCCTGCAGAACCAGTGCTAGCAGCCTCCAGGTAAGCTCTTCCCACACTAGTGTTCCAACAGATCTAAAAAAGTTACTGTATCCAATCACTAAGTTATCATAAAGATTTGTAAAATTATGCTAATTCTTCTTTTTACATGAGTTTCTTGCACATTATTGTTAATGGCTTCCACAGCATTATTTCCCATTTTATGTTAATGTCAAATAAATACATGGGTGACTGGAAAATGCAGACTTACTCTGCCTTGGCCTGCACTCACAAAGTGGTTGAACTTTTGTAGCCTTGCCATGGGGGCCTTAAAGTCTAAAAAAGAAACAGCTCAAATTTTCTTCTCTTCCAGTATCCTGTTTAAAGTGTGCATTTTCCACAGTAAGCCATCGATTAAACACAAATAGGTAAAGAAAATTTAATTTAAAAAATAAAACCCAACAATTTCTTCTTCTGCCCAAGATCTGTCTGTGGAGGAAACCATATTTGTAGAAATGAATAGATCAGCTCAGCTCTTTTGTTATAAATGCCTGTAGATGTCTAATTGAACTCATGTTCATTTGCAGGCATGTCTGCATGGCCATGGTGTCCCCTGGAGCGTTTTGGGTATAGAGCAGAAAAATAGCAGTGGTGATGAAAATAAGTAACCATGGTTGCTGACAAACTTTAAATCAGTTTATCCATACCATTTAAAACCTGAAATACTTGAGGTACATTAAAATATTGTTTATGTAGCAAAAGTCTTTAGAGCTAATTACCTCAGACCTGCAGCATACTTTGAAGTGAGCCTCCAGTTGTCCCCCCTTGGCACTTGGCAGCTCACACCATGAAGTGGGGCTGATGTCACATGGATGGATGGATCTAGGACGTGCTTCACCTTGTGCGTGCCAGTTGCTAATGGGTGTTTTGTCTACAGATCCAGATTAGAGGCAGCTCAAAGTAAAAAGCCCAAAGTGGATGCTAGGTCCTCAGCACTGACTTCATTCTGCAGGTTCAGCTTCCTCTGTGCAGTGCTAATGTATGTGTGGCCAGAGATGTGCACTCAGATTTGATTCATTTCATTACTCTTAATGTGTCCATAGCGCATCTTAGGGGGTGTGAAACTCTTGGTCCTTGTCATTTGTACTGATGAAGTCTGTAAAAATGTATTAGGACTTAAAATCTTTAGTTCAGATATATAATTCATTGGTATGTTAGCAAATAATCACTCATTTTTAATACTGACAGCTGTATATTTTGAGCAAACAAAATAACATAAAGACTGCAGGGCTGGTTGTGCCAGTCTATGTTAAAAAATGGAAGTCTGTAGGAGCAAAGGATGGTAATTTTGGATTTTTTCTAGGATGCTTTCTTCAGAAGAAAAAAATTTGGAAAGTATTGAAGAGGAAGGGGGGAAAAGTGACTGCAGGAAAAACTGAGAGCTGGATTCTGCTCTAGCAGAGGACCTGCATCCATTTCTCCATTGAATTTAGCAGGTATTATGGGACCCCCGCCCCCAAAGTACGTCTGCAGTGAAGTGAGGCCTTTAAATATGTGATTTAATGCTTCAAATCTGCCACCTTTCTGAACTCAGATCTCAGAGTTGCTCTGCATAGGCATGTACATATGTAACAGGTTATGGAGAGTGGAAGCAAGTGGGCATATACAGCGTAGATGCTGCTTTGCTCTGCTCATTGCCTGAAGATGTCCGCGCTGTGACTGTCTGTGAGGCAGCACTGTTGGAAACGGGGGCTGTAAAACTGTAGTGTGTGACCTGTTGATCTCCACGGTGTCTCCTGGCATTTCTGGTTTACAGTCCTTTTACACCTCTCTAGCCTTCCCAGTGCTTGTGTTACTGGAATGCAGCACCAGACTCTGGGACAAGACAGGTGAAATGGTTGTAAACTAACACGGAAATGAAAGCGTTTGCTCTTCTCCTCACCCATTTTAGATTTCAATTAGATTGGGAGCATGACAGGGCTGTAGTTATATTTAAAGAAACACAAAATATGAATCACTGTATATAGGCCAGTGTTTCAGCTGTGATCATGACAGTTACTAACACCTGAATATCAATGTAGTGCTGGTAGGTATCTGTGAATCTTTTCAACAAGCCACAGCAATGCAGAGAAAGACAAATCTCATGTCTGCCTTTACTTTGTGAGATCAGGCTCTGAGTTCTAGAATTTAGAGCCACTTTTAATCAGATGCTCAATCATGTTGCCTTCCTACACATTTTGTAAACAATTGATGTGAGAAGGGAAAATCCTAAAGGGGGTGACAATAGGAAGTGAACAGAGAAAAACAGTAAATGCTTTGTCTGCCCCTTTCTCAACCTGTTTTTGAGTTTAGTTTATCCAGGGCTTGTAAAGTAGCATGTTGGTTTTTCCATGCAGGGAGAAACGGGGCACCCAGCTACTGAAGACTATGAATGTTACCAGTACAAGCTTGAATTTTTCAATGTCTTTAACAGTTAGCCTTGCAAGAATGCCCAGTGTGAAACTCGTCAAAGTATTAAATATTGCTCCCTATTTAACGTAAATATCAGTGGTTTAAAAGAACTTGCAAACCATGCCCAATTGGTCTGAGCAGTTTTTTGTTCTGAGATTTTTCTTTGTGTGGAATTACCTACATTTATAGATGCTATACTTAGCTGGCAGGGAGAAAAAGAAATTGTGTGATTAGTTTTAGTAGTGCAAGAGGTACCATTGAAAGATACTACAAAAAATAGTTGTTCTCACTGTTTGCATGAATATTGTACAGAACCTTGAACTCCTGAAGAACAAAAGATATGGGAAAGCTATTGTCTCTAATTGACACTGTGGTGTCAGATGAATAGAAGCAGTGAGCTAAACAAGTTCCTCCTCTGGGTTAAACTGCACTTCTGATCTTTGGGGTGATGCCATGTTCCCATCTTTCCCTTTGGCCAGCACAGAATGATCTGTCCTTTACTTGGTAACATGCTCCCACTAAATGTTTCAGAATTTTCTTACATGTATCTGCCATATTTAAATGGCTAACAGGTTTGCAACAAATAACTTCCTACCATACAGAATGTGAATCTCATTTTCTTGGGGAAATAGAACAGCATGACCCTTATTTCCTTAGGAAAACCCACAAAACTTCCCCAAATCTCTGACTGTAATAGGTTCAGTGACCTACAGTTTGAATAATGGAGAGTGTAAGATGACTTTTTTTTTCTATAGGAAATTTAAATTTTGACTTTCTGCGTAAACCCAAATATAATGTGAATTTTTCACAAGTGTGTGAATCTTTATAATCCTGCCTAATGTTGTAGTATGGGATTCCTCTTAGCATTAGCAGCTAAAAGTTAAGTATCTTTTAAGCTAGTAATCTAGGAAGTAATTTCCCACTCTCCCTCCACTTCCCCAGCAGATAGCAATGCCAGGGTGATTCCTCTCACCTGTTTTACTCACCTCTCCTAGAATGGGATAAATGGCAATCTGGAGACCCTTATCTCTCTTGCTTGACTACAGGAGGAGCCTTGTTGACTGGCTTGGACAAGCCACCTGATTTCTAGGTGGCTGTAGGGCAGGGAGACTACCTCTTTTTATCTCAGTGTATAACATGTAGTTTTCAAAGATGTTTTCTTAGTGCTGAAAGGATTGCTTATATATATATCCACAGAGCTGTACAAATAATAACATCTTTCTTATTAATTGATGTTTTGTATATGGATTTGTGTGCACTTCAATGATCAGTACTTAAGTGTATAATTTTGTGTCCCAAATTTCTTTGATAAGCAGCAAGACAAAATTGAAATGAGCATACACAGATAAGTTATGCAGGCACAACAGCTCCCTTTGCACAGAGGAACAGGGAAGCTCTTACTGTAATTGAGTGAAACTCCCAGCAGTTTGGTACCTGGGAAAGGCAAATCTAGGCTAATTTCAAATGGAATAAATAAACCTCATTCTGAAAATTCAGTGTAAATTTAATGCCCACAATCACTGTATCCTTTTAGCTGTGGAGGAGGATGTCCACATGTATTGATGGAGTGGCACATCAGCAGAGTCCACACAACTCAATTCTCTGCTAAGTCTAGATCTGTGGAAATGGGCAAGTTGGTTAGGCTTCCTGTACTCAGGTTTCCCTAGTTATAGCTTTTCTGTATTGCTGAGGAACATCAGTGCCTGGATTGTTTTGGTAATATTAACTTCCATGGCGCAGTGCTCCTGTCCCAGCATGCCAGGAAACAGTGATGCAGAGCCTTCAGCACTTGGTGGTTCCCTGCTGAGCCGAGAGGAACCACACAGGTACTGAATTTCTCTATGCTGGTGGCCACATGGTCTCCCTGAAGTGCCGAGCTGCAAAGTGGCAGTGAGAAGTCAGTGCTGCCACAGCACTCAGTGGGTCCTAGAGACACTTCCTATGGCATGAGCAAGGGCAGGTGAGCTGTGGATGCACACAGGGCTTGTGGGTTTTTTGTCAGTTATCCTCCTGGATTCCAGGCTGCCAATATCTGGGAAGGATAAGGACACTTCTATACCAACACACCTGTATGACAGTCCCAAGCCACATGTCACCAAGCTTAAGGCATATAGCTGGTTATTCTTCAAAACCCATCAGATAGATGTTCTGAGAACTCTCTGAGAGCTCTGTTGCAGAGTTTATCCCTGTCACAGGTGATTTTCAGTGCAGGTTGAGGGGCATGTTGCATGCAGAGGCTGCACAGCTCTCTCATGCTACTACATGAGCAGGATTTGGGAGCTTCAGTGAGAACTGTCAGCAAAGGCAGTGGGCAGAAAAAGAGGGTGGGTAGCTGGGCATACCTTTGCCAAAAGCCACTAAGTATTTAAGATACAGTGCTACTGGAAACTAACTTGCTCGTCTGCTGATGTTTGCCTTGATTTTTGGAAATGGCAGAAATGGGAAAAATTATTTAAAATGAAGGAAAATCAAAGAGAGACACAGAGAGTTCTGACTTAGCACAGCTGTGGTCTGCTTTCCTTGTTGTCTTGTAATGCCGAAAGCATTGAGAAATTACCAAACTTCAACTGATGATGTTTTGATTAATTTTCATCTAGCAGTGATAATGGAAGCAGAAATGGCACATGTGAGAACACTCTGACTGTGGATGGTTGATGAGACAAGGTTAATTTAGTGAAGTTAAGTGGATTGTTTCACCCACATTGTGTTATGACGCATGCTAGAAAGAACTCTCAGTTCTCTGGGCTGGATTCTGACTTTCTTCTGTTTTTTACAATGCTGTAATGCTGCAAAAGTGCTTCATCTTGAAAAAACAGTGGCAAGTTGGCAAAATCTTGGTTTGGGAGATTGAAACTTGAAACCCGCCTTTTTTTTTTTTTTTTTTTTTAACTCTTACAATCTCAGCGCAAAAGTGAGATTCTTATTTTGTATCACATTTCAATTAAACTCTGTACTTCCTGAAGGAAGAGGTGATACACAATCTATGAGTGACTTTAAAATGCTTGGGTAATTTATTGAGGTTCTTCATATAGTAGATACAAAATATATCACAGTTGACATAAGGATCTTAAAATTGCATATATTTTGTGCAATGTTTTTGGTTGAAGTAGAATATATTTTTTGTCGCTCTCTGTTGAAGACCTTGACTTAATTTTAAGAACAATATCCTTTTCATTCTGTTCTACCAGAAATGTTGTGATTTGAAAAAATGTTCTTGTTGGAAAAATCTGAGAATTCACATATGTTTTCTCTGTAAGCCCATTTTCCTGACTTAGCCATTGGGTTATGCATTCTCCTCCAAAAGAGAAGTTGAAAAGGAGTGAGAGAGAGAGAGAGACAAAGAGGAAAAGGATCACAGTATCTCAATTTTACTTTCTTTCCTGAAGAGTATTCTCTTTGGACAGACAGTAATTGTAGTTTCTAATGACACAAACTTGAAGGGAAACAGAAGAAGACTACAAACAGGTTTATGGGCCTATCAGCGGGAATATGTGGCTACAAATTGCTGAGTAAATGAAACAGCCTGTTGTTTCCTAAGCCAGAGTTTGTGAGTGTTATGCCAAAGTATTTGAGGAGGAGCTAGAGCACCAGGCGGTGTAAAGGATACCTGCTGGGCCCTAATTGGTGCCCACTGTTGTTAATGGCTTCCTGTGGCTGAATGTTTACTTGTCATTTGTTTTGTGCTTTGTTTCCCAGCTACTGGAAGGAAAAAAAATACTGACCAAAACTTTATTTTGCTTTTAAGTGGACATCCCTGGACATCAAGTGCTATGCTGCAAATTGTCTCCTAATACTAAGTACCTTGAGGCTATTCCTCAGTCCTTTTATTAGCTGTTAGGCTTCAAAAGTTACATGTGCTTTGGATATTGTTTTTGAATTTGAAAAATTACCTGATTTTTTTGCATTATATTTTAATCATGTATTATATAAGTAATACATATATATTATATAACTGAGACAATTATGCAGTATAAATGTGTAGGAATTTTTCTGCTGTGAGGTTTTTTATGGTTAAACATTTTAAAGATATCTCAGATAATACCAATCTATTTTCTTATAATTCTCTCTCTCTTTTTTTTTTTTTTTTTTTGGGATACTTGTGTCTGTGAAAGATAAAAAAAGAATGAAAACTTGAATGCTCAGAATTTCCCTGCAAAAGAATTTCCTTCCTCTGTTATGATGCAGCTGCTGTCTGGTTTAGTGAGGGTTTTTTTATTTTCCTTTTCAATCCAAAGGGATTGAAAACAAAACTATCCAGGTCAATGTTTCAGACCCTTTGCTTACTCTGTCCTTGGTTTCTCTAACAAGACAGCCTGTTATTACCAGCTGTGGTGTGAACACCACCCTGCTGGGAAAAAGCAGTGAAACCGCTGTTTTTAACTGGGCCACCAAATAGTTTGTGGTGAATAACCGTGTACACACATCATTGATGAAGAAGGAATTAGAACTAGTAAAAACATCCTAATCCTATAATCTTAAATCATCTGCTTCTCCTACACTGGGTTGTGGAGGTTGGGTTTTTTTGAGTGGTGTCAAGGGAGATTTAGTTTCAGTAATCCTAGACATCAACACAGAATTCAGATAGAAAATACCTATATCTCAACTTAGCAACTAATTCTTACTGTAAGGATTTTTAGATATTTTCCCCTATTCACAGCTTGATATACAGAAACGTAATATAATTGCAAACAACTGAATCAATTTGTGACAAGGCTACGTTTGAGAGCCAGTTCTACAGCAGTAATTACGTAGATTTCAGACAGTGTTTGAGATGTCCTCAGAGCAGACCAGACAATGTGGGAGAAGATTTCACTGAAGTACAGAGCATTTTGTCTGGGGACATAAATCTAGTTTCTTGATTACCTCTGCCTGTTGTTTCAGCTCTATTTCCAATAGGTATCTCTTCCATATGCATTTGGCACCTTGCAGATTCACTGTCCACAGAGTATTCTCATTCTGTTTTCTTGCCACTCTACATAACACCATCTGGAGTTCTTCTTTATCAGGCATGGAGTTTGGAAGCTACTAACATCTGAAGGAAACTTTACCCAGTGTAGAAAACCATGATTTAGATATGGAGTTCCAAATATTTAATCTGTGCTTACCTAGCTACGGAAGAGAGGGAAGGAAGATGTGTTCAAAATTGCCCTTAACATGTTAGCCAGACAGATTTTCACTTTGCAGGCTGCTCTCAGGAAAAGCAAATCTAACTACTGTGGGAGCCCATTTGTGTGATTCCTGAAGGATCTTGATCTGTAGGGGAAAAGCAAAAAAAAAAACAAAAAAAAAAAAAAAAAGAAAAAAAAAAAGAAAAAGAAAAAGAAAAAAAAAAAGTTGCTTTCACCTGAGTAGGAAGGTGGTGATCCAAAAACAGCAGAGGGAGGAGTAAACAGACTTGCCCCATTTTCAAGGGGAAGCTTAGTGTGTTTTAGGGTATCCTTATTCCTACGTATGTCTCTAACACATCTTCTGGCATGCAGCAAGGTATTTGCTATCTTTGATTTGTTCTTGTTATTGAGTATTAAATAATCTACTATTTTTATGTTACCTTCCTCTCTCAGGTTGGAAGACTAAAGAATAAACTCCAGAACCAAAATGACTGTGAAAAATTTTGGAAGTTGGTTCCACTGGGCTGTTATAATTCACAGCTCAAATTAAAATCGGAGGGTATAAAATCAAAAATTTTGGTTTCTTACACACTTGGTTACAGCTGAATATTTAGGTAGTTTAGCTGCAGGGGGGGAAGGAAGGAGAAAGAAGCCCCAAATGAAAAACTGATTGTAAAAACGTAACAGCAAGAAGGCAGCAAGAAAAAAAAGTCAGATTTTTAAGTGTTATAGGAGTGTGTAACTTGATAAAACTAATGTTCTCATTTGTGTCACCTGAGAATCAAGCCCAGTAATATGGTGTTATACCTGTAGGGTAATTCTTCTGTTTATCACATTTTTTTCTGCTTGTTAAACAAAAGCATTCCATGTACATCTGCATGGTGCAGGAATGACACTGTGCCCTATGATAGGAAGGGACTGTAGAAAGTTCGATAAGAGAAATACTCATTATTCAGGCAATGTTTCTAGGCTAGGGAAATGCTGTGTTAGATTCAGGGACCTGCTGCTGCTGTTAGGGGGAAGCAAAAGAGCTGAAGAAAAGAATATTGGTCAAGTTATCCAAGTTTTTGGTGCTCTACATGAAAACTAAGTGGCATGGAGGCAAGAGAGAGTGAGGGTATATAAGCAGAGTGACACAGACATAAGAAGGTTGCAAATGCTTAGAAGAAGCTTTATTGATGTTCACCCCAATCTTCTTGGTAGAACACCTTCCCTTCCAGTTCATTATGGCCAGGTGTCCTGTGCAAAGGTGCTGTAAACTCAAAATGCAAATAGGGTATGTTTAAAGGATGATGATGAATAATGCTTGAAAAGACTCAATAGCACTTACAGTTCCAATTTTATTCATTGAAAGGATTTGTTCTGATGTCTGAAAACTGTTTTGGTTAAAAAACACTTTTCAAATAAGTTGGTAATGAAAGCTGCCTGGCTGTAAACAGCAACAGGATAAGAAGAAAACCAAAATATCTTCCAGTTTTACTTCAGGCCACTTCTCACCTCCTCCCCTCAAACCCACTAGTTTTCCCTCTTTGTGTACAGTTCACCAGCTGTGCCCCGTGAGATGAGCTGGGGTGGGCCGCGTTCCTCACACCTCCATGCGATGCACACATCACTCTCCCAATCTGCCAGACTTAGCAGTATTTCTTGGGCCAGACTGTCAGGTTGCTGAGGATAACTGAGGGTTTAATTTGCAGTTTGCATTCTTTTCCTAAGTACTATATGCTCTGGAGAGAAGTCAAAAGCAGTCGTATGATTATGAACTCAACAGTTCCATCCATCTATCTTTTAATTTAAAGAAGTCACTTCTGTCCAGAAGGTATTTCACATGTTGGGCCCACTAAACTCATTTATATTGGAAGGGACAAAAATAACATCCTTTCTCTACAGGAATGAAAAATGTGTGGTGAGCCTCAGTCTCTTCTTGCCAAATTAAATATTCTAATCCTAAAACCAGATTATTTATTTTGTGCATAGTTATGCACGTGGTTGTTTTGTGCCTGAATTTACCTGTTTCTTAAGTGATACTCCATTTGATGTTGTGGTGTGATACAGGTTTTTTTCCTCTTCTCAGAAGCACTGAAATCAAACACTATAGTAACTAATTGTCAGAACAGGTTTTTCCCTGTCTCCAGACTTGTAATGTATTCATCACTATTTTATCTAGATGTTATTTAGATGGTGTAACAGCATCAGCAATTTTAATAGTATTTGTGTAGGGGGCTTTTCCTCCTCCCTACCCCTCATCCATAACATGGTGGTTGCTTTCTCTTTTAACTGAAGAGAGAAGCAACAAGTTTTGATCTTGTGCCACAGGTGGCTGAGCTGCAGTGCTCTGACTCTTGTCCAATCTCCTCATCTCCAGTGGGGAAGAATGCTCCTGCCAATGCCCAGCTACTTGCTTGCACAGCTTCAGACGAGTCTCTTGCACCTGGTGTCATTGTCAAGGCTGCACATCCTTCCTGTGGCAAGGATGCAGGTGACAAGCTAGGTTTTAGTTAAAGGATTTCAGTTATAAGGCTGAGGCTTTTAAGGTGGCCTCTAAAGTGAGACGAAGAGCTGACTGATTTGATATGATTAATGCTTTTCTTTTGATTAAAAGAGGGTTCAGCCTCCCTTTCAGCTCAAGACCCAGCTCTCTCCTAGTTAGACTAGAAGAAAATGCGCTATGTGGATTCTGCCATATGTAAAGCCTTGATAGACCTGAAGTTGCACAGGTCTCCCCAGCTGTTAGTCCCCTATGGCAGGATCTCCTCTGCAGGATCACCTAGCATGGAGGATCCCCTAGTCATGCCGCTGGCATCCTGGCAGCCCTCACAGCCAGAACCACAGTGGTAAACCATACACTTAATAGAAAATCACTGCCTTGTTTTTTGAGAAGATGAGGGAAAGTGCAGTGATGCAGTTATCTCTTCTGACCATCTGACTTCTCCCCTATTTTCACCTCTGCCTTGTCTGGGTAGCACTGTAACTCACCATCAGGTGGGAAAATAGCTGGGTTATGGCAAGCTTTGCCCCGTGAAGGCAACAACATGCCCTGGAAAATAATGAACAAATGAAGTTTAATAAATGAAGAAAGAGTTACTTGAGCTCTGGGTAGGACTTAGCATCAGAGAACAGGGATTGTGAGAGCTTTGCTTTGATGCAAACGTGGAGTTCTTGTCTTTGGCCCACAGTACACCACGCAATACCAAACTGTCTTTTGTCTGTAGGCTGGAAAAGGGCTCGAGTAAGCAAATTTCACTCTGCTTTCTCTCTTTACATCTGACAGCTACGGTCTCCAAGCTGGAGCCAGGAGTAGCTCACAGTGAACCCCTCTGATGAGCAGACATCCTACACAGAACAGGGGGGCTTGGGCCTGCTTCATGCTTTTGTGTAGGCTGACAGGAAGGCTTGGACAGCCACGTATCACTAGAACAGATTTATTCCATTGCCGTTAAAAGCAGCTTTGAGGCCATTTTCATTTCCACCTTTATTGTCCAAGTAGATGTTGTTTCTATAAATTGTGGGTTTGTCTACCCTTAAAATTACTTTTCCGTAGGATTCGGCCACCAGCTGACACCTGTAGGAGTATTTTGGTTTTCTGTTATGCAGTGAGCAGAGCTGGCAAAAAGGAGCATAAAAGGGACATGGAATTTACCCCATTAACAGCTAAAAGGTGAAAACATACAAATGTAATTGTTCTAATTCTTTATTTAAGGAGAAACCAGTGCATGAAATACTGTCTAGTCTTGATTAGCTGCCAGGAAGGCAAGTGGTGCACCCAGAGAAAGCCCTGGATGATTTCCCTCTGTGACAGCACCCTGGGTTCCCAACAGTGTGAGTGGCAGCAGAAAACAGGTCCCAAGTGCTGGTGGTGAGAAACCAGCCAGCCTCTCTTGGCTTCTGGAAAGAGGTTTATTTGTAGCCATTTTTGGATGACTCTTGGTAATTGTTCCCAAGTGAAGCGAGGGTTAGCTGGGGTGTCACCAAACCGTGAGGGGACCAGATCAGCCTTTCATCCTGCCCCAGGCCAAGGGTGGGCCACACAGACCCTGTTTGCCTGACCCAAGGCAAATATGCCTTGGCTCAGTGCTTGTTTCTGTGTGCTTGGCTGAGGCAGAAGTGATTGTTCACAAACAGGTGAGAGAAAAATAAAGCAGTGAAATGAAGGAGCAGCATTTTATGCGTGAAAAGGCGAAAAGGCTACTTGAAAATTACTTGAAAACCCCTGAACTTTTCAGGCGATTCTGTTGGCAGGATGATAAGAAGAGCAAATGAAGTGCCGTCAAGGTATTTTTAGAAGAGAAAATGGAAAATAGAAAGTTCAGGCCAGGAGTTTAGACGGGCTGGTTGAAATGGACGGGCTCATTTTGGCATGTCCAGCTTGGGGCTACTTAGCTGTGTTCCCAGGAGTGGAGTGGGGAAGGAAAAGCAAGAGGGCAACATGGCATGTGTGCAGATTTGCGTCTGGATATTGCCTTTCCTTCCAGTAGATATGACACAACCATTCTATAGCGACAACCTGTGCAGAGCAAGTGTATAGGTAGCCACGGGTGCAAGTCTGTGGAGAATTAGGCCCAGAAAGCTTTTGTTTTTCTCTATGAAATGCAAATAGCTTTCAATCAAAGGCTTGCTCACAAACTGCCAACAATTTAAATGTATCTTTTTTTCTCTTTTTTTTAAACTGATACAGGCAATTGATGCGGGTTTTATGTAGACATTGCCTAGAGCGTGTCCGGATTTTGTATTACTGCCCACCAGGGTTAGAGAGATCTATTCAAATCCTGTATTAAGATTTCCTTGTATGCTTAGGCACTTATGCTCACAGTGCAAACCTTCACAAATGTTAGTGCCCTTGCACTTTCCTTAAATTCCCTGCTCCCACCATACAGACAGGCAAGTTTTCTTTGTTTTCATTTGATTCAGCTGTGCTCTTCAGCTTTGGTTAAATGAAGATACTCACACTTGTGAAGTTAAAAAAATTAAAATTGTTTAAAATAATTTTCCTCTGCAGTTCTTGTTCTCCAGCTCTAACTTTAGTTTACAGCAAGGTCAGCTTCTTGTTATGGTGAGAAAAGAGAATTTTCATGGGATTGCTGCAGAGAGCAACCCTAGACTAGAGGATAACCAAATCCAGAGTTCACATTTCAATACTACACCTGAGTGTTAAAATAGAAGACAAAGCAGAATAGAATAGTTAAAAGCTGGAAAGGACCTACAGTGATTATCTAGTTCAACTGTCTGTCAGTGTGAACAAAAAAAAAATTCCATATGCAAAATCTTTTGCAAAGAAGCTGTAATTCTTGCAAATTTGTCTCAGATTGTAGATATTAAAACAATTACAATTAAGGCAAGGGGATGTTGTTTTCTTTTTTCTTGAATGCCACTATGTATAATAAACTCTGGAAGTGAATGACATTTAGCTGAATAGCAAGAAAATGGATCCCCTTTTCAGATGTTACACTTGGAACGCTGTTTATATCTGAGCAGAACTGCATATATTTAACTGTTGAAAGTTGGAGTTTTAATAAAATCCATCTCAGGCATCAAGCTGCAGTCTGTAGTCTTGGTTTAGGTAAGGACACCTACATTCATGGAGACTGGAATGTGCCAGACAGTCCCGTTGCAGAGAACAGCAGCTGCAGTGCTCCAGGAAGGGCTGCGGATGGGCAGATTGCATGCAGCCCCACTGTCTTGAAGGCTGAGAGGGTTTCCTGGCATAGGCACCAGTTGCTCATGCTGCTTAGCTTCTGTACTAGAAAGCTTCCCTTGGCATGTTTGATTTACTAGTGTTGGCAGAGCATCAGCAGCCCCTAAGAAATGGTTTGTAGTCTGGCATGTTGAAAAAATCAGTGAAAATACTGAGAGCAGACAGGTGTGTCTTGGCTTCCTGAAAGGCAGAGTATTCTGCATCAGTAGCATTCATTTCATTCCTCCCTTCATTTCATGCCTCTTGAAAGACAGTTATATCTGAAGCATAAAGATGAGAGTTTAAATATAATCATTGTTGCTTTTTTCACTTGAATTATTTTAACTGAAAGTAAACTGGAGGAACTAAAAGTGTAAGTATATTGTGTAAATGTGTAAGTAAATAATTTCTTCACTATCATACTTATTCTAAGGAAACAAGGTTTGTCATTCTGCTATCTGTCCCTCTTTCTTCCCCTACTTCTTTATACACTGGCTGGTTTTGTATCAAGGTTCTGAAAAGGTTTGTGAAAACTGGTGTCTGGGGACAGGAGTATGAGTCAGGCACAAATCTGAAGAAGACATTTTCAGTGCAAGTTCAAGTTGCCTTTTTAAATGTCACTTTGAGGACATGTTCATCACTGGCACTGCAAGGAGCCAACAAATGAGAGCTTTTACCCAGCTCTTGGCACAGAATTTAGGGATAGTCGGCAGGAATTGAAAATTCAACAGTACGGGAAAGGAAGTCACAGAGGATACAGATCAAAAATTTCTGTTACTGCTGCAGCATTTTATTTTTAATGTAATTACAGTTGCTTTGAAGTGATTCCTTACTACATCCAAGTGTACCAGGTCCTGGGGATGTAATGCATATATATCATTCAGTTTGTCAGAGGTCCAGAAAGACAGGAGCAGTGAAGAACTGAAAAGGAAAATATTTGTAGCAGATCCAGATGACCAAGACAGGATAAGCATGTTGTCTGGATTTATTTGTTTTACTATGGAGGAGGATCTGAAAGGCGTGAAATATTCCAGGACTGGTAGGTAGATATATTAAAAATTGAGGTTTTAGAAATGGGAAGAATGTTTCTGCTAACAGCAGTGGAGAAAAGGAAATAACATAAAAGGGAATAACATCAAAGGAAAAAGACAAACTGCTCCATAATATCTGCAAAGTTTAGTTTTAAACAAATAGTCATCCTTTCAGGGTAGCAAATCAGAAGTGCTATTAAATGCGTAGTGCTAAACTCAGGGAGATCACTTTGGTATTGAGATGTAGATTTGTGAGCCATTTACCTAAAGGTAATAGTTACATCAGTGTGAAGAGAAGAGGCTCCCTGAGGATAAGGTACAGCAGATGACACAGGATAGAGCTTTGAAGAGCTCTCACAGACAGGAGACAAGAGATAGTGGAGAATGAGGAGCCACTGGAGGGTGATGAGAAATCCATGTATGTGTTGGGCTGCAAGGAAACACAGAGAATGCTTTGTTAGGACTAGAAGGCATCAGAAGTGCCCATGATTTACTCCTTACAGCCTAGATCAAACTTACACTCTTTGAGCTTGCATGTTAAAAATAAATTGGATATCTCTACTTTACAGAGTATAGTCATAACTTCAAAACTAGGGGCCAAAATCAAGGTGAGTTTTAAAGGAGAAAAGGGGTGACAAAGAAGGGTGGGGGCCTGGAAGGAGTAATATAGTGCAGACTGTCAGAGGAGGAGAAGGGGACAAAACTGAGTGAAGCCCATGCAGTGTTCAGCATGGCAGAGGTGAAAAGGAAAAATCCAGGATGGGTCGGGGAGGAAGAGCTGGTGTTGAATAGGAATATCAGGCTTCAGAGGGATGCCACAGGAGTTTAAATACCAAGAAGAGCCCAGATACTGTAGTTTTGTATGCCTGTCTGGTGACAACTACAGCATACTTGAATGGTAGTAGGTGAAGACTATGACTCCACTCTCTTCCCTCCTCTATCAGTTTCTAATAACAACAAAACATATCCCCAAACTGCTCCACTTCATGCTTCAGTAAGCCTTCCTTTCCCAGAGCAGTACCACCTTACATATGCCCAGTACCCTCACCTCAAAGAGACCCTGGCCTTTCCTCCTCTCAGGCATGACTGAAATGCACCTGCCTTTCAGTCTGTGGATGGTGGGGCCTGGCCCCCCCAGTGCAGGGGTAGGAGGAGTGGCTGCCCCTCTTGATGTGGAATTTTGAGGAACTGCGTCTTCTGAGGACCAGCCTTGCCACCTACGCCAAAATACTCTTTTGCTTTTTGGTATAGAAGTTTCAGAAAAGCAGCCACTGATAGGCAAGAAATTGCCATCAGTCATAGCAACTTCCTTCCCTTTCCAGTCCACCTTCCCCTGGCACCCATAACTCACAAACCAGAGCCTCTTGAACACCACCTGCTCCTGTTTTAACTCTAGATGCAGCAGATGAGATTAATGAGAAATTCTGTTTCTGAAGTTGTATGTATTGACATTCACTTCATTCTAAAGTTACTGTTAACCTTACCAGTAAATAGAGTTAGATGTGGAATGGGAGATGACAGAGAATTTAGAGTCAGGTATTGTGCATAATTTCTAGGGAAAAGAAGCATGTTTATATGATAAATCTCTAAAAATGGAGTTTGGGAGAAATCATTGTTTATTTAGAACATTTAAGGCAGTTCATCCTAACACTTTCAGTATGTCAGTGAAGACTGTTTTTTCCCCACTGTATCAGAGACAAAGAATGGATTTGGAACAAATTTTTTTCTTCACTAAGAGCTTTATGCGTTTTTAGTAAAGGTACTCTGGGGGAACCCCACTGTAGTAGCTTACTGGTTATGAAGCAGGTTATGGACGGAAAACAATCTGTGTGGAAATTGGTGCCAAGTAGATAGTATATTGTGAATAGATAGGTGACTCTTCTGACAAGGGAGTTTTCCTTTTACATACTTAGCAGTGTTAAGAAATAAGCTTCTTTACACAGAGTGGACACAGGTAGATAATCTGAATAGCTATTCTGTAAAAATATCACTTAGGAAGTTATTTCAAATGAAACATTTCCAGTTATCTCTGGAGTGAAAACTGATAACCAGGAAAAAATCTAGAGTTGTTAACCACAAATTCTTTCTTGAGTGGAGAACTCTCAGATATGACACTGGTGGTCTCTTGACATCCAGCAAGGGTGATTGATGTGGAGAATGGGAAATCTGTGTCAGTTCATTTTTAGCAGCATAGATCTTTGTGCTTTTCATCAAACTCACAGTGAAAATGCAAACCAGAGTATTACTTCTTTCTTAGAAACTCTGGGGCTATTCACCCATGTAGTTTATAAATAATAAATAATAATGGCTGAGGTTGTACGCTAGTGTGATCAGGGAGTTTCATATTTAATCTCATGGTTGCCTGCGGTGTGCCCTTGAAGCTGTATCACTGAGACAGATCCTTGCCTGTGGGAATTGGAAGTGCTCTCTAGGAACTGTGATACCTTGTGCTGACAAGTCCTTGGTGAGTGTGAACTCTCACTGTTTCTTCATCAAGGTGGCTGCTGGGGGAGCAGGTCCTGCATAACTGTGCCAAAGAATGAATCCTAATTTATTTTCAAACGTGCTTAGAACATAACATGTGAACAGGGGTGTTTTAATATTTGTGTATATATTGGTTATTATGCAATCTCTTGTAAATCCAGTGTATAAAATGTGTCATTTATGTTATATGTAGTTCCATAGAGCTTCCTAGGCTTACTGTAGTATGCAGTGAGTTAGACATAGTGCATTATATAGTTTGGTCTGTAAAAGGGCTGCAGGTGTGTTTGGCCGAGGCTATAGGTTGCAGACCTGTTTTCTATCAGCTTGCTCTTGTGTTGTCATTTATATCAGTGCAAGTAGATATAAACTGAGGCTGACAGGGAGGTGGCAATAACTGCCCAATGTGCAGACACTCAGACTTTGTATCTGTTACACCTGGTATTGCACTGTGAAATATGTTTCCTGTTTGTCTTCCAGAGCACTTTTCAAACAGCTACATTTTGGGGGTGTGGGGTGAAGAGGGGTGGTTGTGTGTGTTTTCTTGTTTGGGTGTGGGAGTTTTGTGTGTTTCTTTCTTTACAGAAGAACATACAGAGTCTCTTTATCAAAACTATTTTTTGAAAATTTCCATAATAGCACTAAAGTCGTATGCCAAAAGGGCACTTAAAGTTAGTAACATTTTCTTTTTTAAAATTTTCTTCTTAAAACCATCGTCAGTTTTGTCTGACATATGAACCTAAGACCCACACATTCCATTGTGAAAGTATCCCTAATGATGTGCTAGTTCTCAAGGATGTATCAGAGTGCTGCAGCTAACACCCGATAACACTGCTCACTCCAGTGCTGGCACACTTTGCCCGATGGGTGCAAAATCCCTCTGGAACCAGATCTGCAGCAAGAAGTCAGGGTCTGCACTGACTTGCAGGACCATGCAGCAAGCAGCAAAAAAATGAATTCTCATTTATAGCTCTCTTTGTCAGAAGGTTAGGTTGAATGCCTGATCCTTTCCCTCTTTGGATGTTGTCTTTTCCCCCTTGTTTTCTTCATGCAGGGAACACAAGAGTTACTTGTCTTATAAGGGCTTAGCAATTTTCTTGGTTTTCAGAGCATAATAGTTATGCATTGTGGCAAGATTTTCCTTCTTTTTTCTTTTTTTTTTTTTTTTCCTTTTTCTCCCCAGGACAGAAATTAAAGCAGTTCTCCTATGTTTAATACATTAACAAAGACTAGGAGAGTTATAATGAATACCTTTGCTCTGAGACTAATACTTCCTTAACTTTTATTATCTTAAAATGAATGTGCATCTGACAAAAAAACTACAGGATGCACACTTTTGGAAGGTGCTGGAAATAACTCCCCTTCCTTGCTCCAACTTGTTTTCAGGCTGCACAGGGTTTCTGCAAGAAGAGAACTACAAGGAACTTGTTGTTTACAAAGTACAGTATATAGCTAACCTCTGGCACCAGGTCCAGGAGGCTGCTCCTCTGCCTTCTCTCTTTGCTCAGCTGGCCCCATGCCTAATCTGCCTGCTGTAACTGGGATGTTTGTAGTTACTTTCCCTCTCAGTCACAGCTTCTGTTGAATTGTGTGGTCAGAAAGACACAGACAAGATTGTTTGTAGTTTTATTTAATTAGACCAGCTGAAAAAAGGGGATGATCTTTGAGGTACAGAAGCTCTTCTCCAGGCTAAGACTAATAATCTTGTAGTTTGAAGAATGCTAACTGAGCTTCAAAGGGTATTTTCTCTCTGACATCTCTGCATCTAATCCTGTATTTATTCATTACATCTTAAGGCCAGGAGGGCCTAACTGGTTATTCACCCTATCTCCTGTTCAGGGGTCCATTATATTTCACCCAGCTGTCATAGGAACAGGACAGTGACTGGTGTTTGGCCAAAACAGGTAGTCCAGAGAGGTGTTCAGTTTTGATAATGACCTTGACTGTCACTATTTGAAAGTGCTCTTGGTTAAGTACTCCAGTGAAGCAGGATGCCTCTGTTAAAGTGATTGGATCAAAGCTACTGCTATAAGAACTTAAAATCGTTGCAAGGGGTCTCTGGATCTTCTGATTTGCTTCAAATATAGATCATATTGCTTGGGATCTTTTCAAGGAACTTGGTCTGTCTCAATATACTCATTCTGAATCTGCCTTTGCTGCCAAGTACAAAATTTCACGGGGAAATTTTAAATCAGATACATTAAGAAATCCAAGTGTATTGCATCCACATGGTTGTTATTTCCAACCTAACTTGTCAAATAATGAAAAGCTGCTGACTGCATTCATCATGAGTTTATTCAGTAAATAAACTCTTTTTCAGTAAGTCTTCTCTAAATTATTGTCATAAACTCTTCCATCCAAGAGTCTCTAAATTGTTTGGGGCATTGACACGAGCTTTTGTGTGAAACTTGCCATCCATAGATCCAAATGAAGCCTACCTTGTGGATGAGGTCTCCTTTGCTGCCTCAGTTGTGAACCTTTGCATCTCTGGCTCATGCCTGGAAATGAAAATGTGTAAATACCTTGCACTTATGCTGCTTCCAGCAGAGTCAGATCCAGGCTTTTTTTTAAACACTAGTGCAGTACTGCTTGTATGCCACTTCTGAGAGCTGCAGGTAGCAGCTGCTTGATCAACAGTGATTTGAGGCAGATGGAGGAAGCTGTGGGAGCAAACACTGAGCCAAGGCAATTGCACTTCTCTAGGTGTCATGTAAGTGTAATAACTGCTTGAAGTAAAATCACTGTGTTTAAGGTTTCATCAGAACAACCTTAGTGCAAAACATAGTACGGTCCTCTCCCATACCAAACTTTTTTTATTGAAAGAGGAGTAAGGTGGCCTGAACAAGGCTTTAAATCTCTATTTCAGTTTTTGGTCTCTGAGACAGATTTTGTGTCTTCATGTATAACTGGTTTTTATAACACATCTCAGAAAGAACCACTGTAATTTTCTATCCAGCAAGGAAAAAGAAAATAATTTCAAGGGGTTTTAAGTTTTACTGTTGCTAATGGTCAGCTTGCCGCAGATGCTCTAAGCAGTGGGTTGCTGACACAGCCTTACTGACATAATAGCTACTGCTACTAAGTGTGCTCCCCTCCCCTTCCTGTCCTTGGTCTCCTTCTACTGCTTCTCTGACACCAGAGTGAGCCAGTTCCCAAAGTTCAAATACAAAGAAAAAAATGCCTTTTTTTTTTTTTTTTTTTTTTTTTTTTTTTTTTTTTTTTTTTTTTTTTTTTTTTTTTTTGAGCATGGCTTTATTCTTTCAACTGATTTTGTTCCCTTTGTTGTGAACTGGCCAAGACTTCAGTTTCACAATAATTTTGTATTGATGTAAGTATGCTGTGTAAAATGAAGTTGTCAACTCCAGCTCTTCCCTCCTTGTGCTCCCACTGGATCTCACACCACCTGTGCTGGGAGGCAGATCTCAGTGCTGACCTGGAAGAAAATCATCTCCCCTCTCCCTAATTTTTCTTCAGGTCAGTTTTGAGATGCTTTCTTGACATTGCTTACTATGTATGTGTACAAATACTAGGAGGAACAGACAGGACCTCCTTTAGCTGGTAACTTCCACTTGTCTTGACCGAGAAGGAACATGGAAAGGCTATGCCCTTGTCAAACTGGACCTGTTTTGCTGACACTAAAGTATTTACTCTACTTCAATTGAAGGCAAATTAGAGCAGAAAACAGCCCAGGGAAAAGAAAATATATAGGATGAAAAGAGAGCCAAATATGGAAAAATGAGAATGTGAACCTCTTCAGAAGTCTTTTTTTTCTTTCAAAAAAACAACAACAACAAAAAAGAATATTGGCTTAAATAAGGAAAATATAATCCCTAAAATGTTCCTGCATTTTATATTAGTTACTTTTTCTTCAGGTGAAATGCACTTCAAGATGGCACATCAAGGGGCAAATACACTATTATGAGTTGACTATCCCATTTAGAAAATGCATCCTTCTGAATTTGTTTTCTTTCTTCTGCCCACAGCACTAAGCCAGACTGCAGGGATCAGCATGCTGCCAATGGCTGCCTCATTCTCATAAATACACAAAGCCCCAAAAGAGACTGAGCAAACATTTCCAATGCTAAGTGTGAAAATCCCAGCCCTTGCTGGCTCCTTTCAGCTGAATTTTGCTCTATAATTACTAGGCTGACTGTATGAAATAAAGGCTGTGTTTGTAGGCAGTTTTTTCCACTGGCCTTCTCAGAGATGCCCTTGGTAGCCACTTCTGTAGAGTTACTCTTAAGTCAGTGTGTGGTTTGGTTATGCCAGGCTTCAACCCCTCATTTGCTGTTAAAAGTTATATGAACTAAAAAGGAAAATGTTTGCAACTTGTCGATTCCCACCTGTTGCAGAGGCAGTTATGTTATAACCATTCTTTTTATAATTTTAAATGTAATACCTCTCTGATGTGTCTTTTAAAAATAATAGTAAAAAATAATCTCGCCAAGTCATTCAAGGAGTATTTTTTCTTTTATTATACTTTATTTGTATGTTCATAAGGTGCAAGAGAACTTGTCCAGCCTTGTACAGTGTGAGGCTAATGTATCACTTGAGTTGTGAAAGCCCTGCCTGTGATTTTCACATAGGGAGGGATTTCAAGCAGTGACTATACTGTTCCTCTTCTCAAGGCTTTCCAATGAAACTCTCCATTCTAATGCTCTCAATAAAAGACATATTATATATCACTAGTTCTAAACGTTATGCATATACTGGTTTTAAATAAGCATAGCTGTCCTTCCTTGTGGCTGAGGATTAAACAGTATATTTATAAATTGGTATTTTCCATCTAGTTAGTAGATATTGTAAGAACTTTATCTGAATGTCATCTCTTTGTTGCACTGGACCATTGCTCAGGCCTACATTTAGTCCCACCTTGATAATACAATGATGTTTAGCCCTCCCCTCTTCAACAACTGATATGTCTATTCTTCAGAATATAACAGCTAAAAATAGTTTCTTGGACTATTGCTTGAGTTGTAATCCCCTGATTGGAGTAGATGTCAAAGCCCTGTATAAGTTCTTTCCTTCCCTTCCCTAACTTTTTTTCCTGTGTGTCCATATCCTGATCAGCTCAAGAGGTACAGCTACTTCTTCAACATTAAAAACAATTATTGCTGCATAGAAATTGCTACACAAAAACCATAGGTGCTACTTATAGAAATAGGCAGCTAACTTTTAGTCAGAAGCAGAAAAGAAAATAGAATCTTAAGACAGAATTTTAAATTTCAGCTCTAGCTGGTAGAGATGAAGTCTTCCAAAATGCCTTCTAATTCTTTACTAAACAACACTGCTTCCCTACTTTCACACCATAATGTTGTTCAATCACCTGAAATGTATGTGCTCAGAAATTTTGTCTCTACTCCATTCAGGAGCAGAAAAGCATTATATGGATGAGAGTTATGGGGCAGCACTGAGGTGTACCAGTTTGAAAAAATGGTCCATATCAGGACTTCAGAATTAAGGTGCAGACTGATCTTCTGTTTTTGTTTGGTTTCCTTTTTTCATGTGTATGGGTTTTTTTTTCTTTTTAATTTGCATGGTTTTCCTTCCATTGCTTTGATATCTCACTGTACCATACTTGAAAGATCTTTATGCTTCAACTTTAAATAGAAAATGCCTCAAACAACCCCTTGCATTGCAATAGAGAAATGCTCACTTTTTATCTAAAAGAAAAATGAACAACATTAATTATTGCTTTAAAACACAATGAACTGGTAAGTCTGAAAGTTGTTTGCTTGATGTATAGAGGCTGTTGTTGACAACAACAACAAAAAGAAAACCTCAGGCTCATTTGTTTCTTATTAACATGGTGCTGTACTATTTACCTTTCAAGACTTTTAAATGAAGTATTCTTCAAAATTGGCTCATTAAGCATTTGGACTTGTGTGGATAGTCCCTGAAATACGGTCGTACCTGGTGTTAGTTTTGCACCCAGTGCATAGTGAGATCTTGGGGTGTTATTTGAGATAACAAGGCAATTATAAGGAAGCTAATTAAATTATCTATATTGGGCTAATATAACAGCTAAAAATCAACTCTTCTGAACAGTGTTGGGGGCATTGCAGCACAGAGAGGACCCTGTCTGTTACAGATTTTCCTTATTCAGCTCTTCAGGACACTAAGACTCTGCCTTCTTTGCATTGGTCGTCACTGACAAGACCAAGAACCTCTGACCCAGGAGTCCCGGGTAAAGGAATGTTGGAAGGAAGACTTTCCCTTGGTCAAGAGGATTGTGTTAGAGAACACCTAGGCAAACTTAACATCCACAACCCCATGGGCCCTTACAGCATGTATCCACAAGAGAGCTGGTGGACACCATAATGAGGCCGCTCATGATCATGTTTGGGAAGTCGTGGAGATCAGAAGGGGTTCCTGAGGACTGGAAGAACGCAAATGTCACCTCAGTCTTCAAAAAGGGCAAGAAGGACCTAGGGAACAACCGGTCAGTCAGTATCACCTCAATCCCTGGAAAGGCGATGAAGCACATTGTTCTGGAGGCCACATGAATGACGAGAAGGTGATCAGAAGTTGTCAGCATGGATTCACAAAAGGTAGATCATACCTGACCAAGCTGATTGTCTTCTATGATGAACCAAATACAATAATGAATGAGCAAGAGAGCAGTGGATGTTGTACCTATCTCAGCATCAGTAAGGCTTCAACACTGTGTCTCACAACATCCTCATAGGCAAACTCAGGATGGGTAAGTGAACAGTGAGGCGGATTGAGGACTGTCTGAGTGGCAGATCCCAGAGGGTCGTAATCAGTGGCACAGGCTCTAGCTGAAGGCCTGTCACTAGTGGTGTCCCCCAAGTTCAATATTGGGCCAAGTATTAACCCATCCATCAATGACATAGATGAAAAGGCAGATGCCTCCTCAGCAAGTTCACTTATGTCACAAAGCTGGAGGAAGTGGCCAATGCCTCAGATGATGTGCAGCCCTTCAGAAGGACATTGACAAGTTGGAGAGGTGGGCAGAGAAGAACTGTCTGAAGTTCAGCAAGGGCAAACGCAGGGTCCTGCACCTGGAGAGGAATAACCCCAGGCACCAGTACAGGCTGGGGGCTGACCTGCTGGAAAGCAGCTCTCCAGAGAAGGATGGGGGATCCTGGTGGCAACTAAATTGCAAACCCCAAAGATTTTTAATTAGAAAGTTTGCACAAAAAGTCTGAGAAACTCTAAGTACACTAGCAAGGTCTTTTTATTTGAGGAAGCTAGGAGGTCTATGAGAAGCAGGATCACCCTGCCAGCCTGGTGCTCCATCCATCTTTGAGTAGGAGATTTAACCTTGCACCACTGTGCCTCATTCAGTCTTACGGTTTAAAGCCTTTGATTTCAAGCTAAGAAGGAGCGTGTCATAGTAACAAATATGTAACATTAAATGTTGGACAAATAGGCTGGTAGAAACTAGGGTTTGATATTACAAAGGTACTTTTTAAAATCAAAACATATCCTACAGTTGCACTGGTACAGCACAGAGATGGCAACAGTGGTCTGCAAAACTCTTTTGCCAGCGTGTAACAATGATAACCATTATGTCTTTTAAGTAACTTACAAGATTTAGTGAGGCAGGGTACTGCTGAGGTACACATCACTTGTGGCAGACAAGTCCTATCAGTGTAGCAAAATCAGAGCTTCTTCCTTGAAAAGCTGGTGGCAGGGTAGTTTTCATGGACTACGTAACATACAGTTGGGAAGACATTTTGGGGCATCACAAACATAATGACAAAGGCCACTTCATGTAATGAGTTGACTTGTGGGGGCAGCACGAAAGCTGAGATTTGTGGAGTTTAAAGATTTTGTTTCTTGTGCTTTGCTATCTGCTGACTCAATCTGGAGGTTATTACAACTGCAGCAGGATGGATAGCTAAAGATTAGCCAGGTGGTCAAGGGAACCAGCAAAAGCAATTATTCATGAGCTCACCTTGCTCTTCCTTCTGACAGCTGGGAAATAAGTTTCTAGTAAAAAATATAGAGAGATGTTACCTTCTCTATATCTCTTTCCTTATTTCCTTATGGTACATGGATACTCTGACAAATTCTGTTCCTGAGTTAGGTTTTTGAGCTTTGGTTGCCGTTTTAGGTTATAGACCATCTTTGTGCAGTCCTGAGATGAGCAGTTTGTGTTATAATTCCGTGTTGAAGGTACTGGCACAGTTTCCACAGCAGTTACTGGAAAATAGGAGAGACAGGGTCTTATGTCTGAGTTCCCTTGGAATTCTGTTCCCAGAACTGGACTTAGGAGCAGCAAGAAATACATTCATATAATTCCCTAATGTCGTTAGAAAGGGCACCTGATGCACTTGTCAGCAAGGCCACTCCATGCCAGCTCTGAGCAAGTTGTAACTGCCAGCATAGAGAAGACCGCACTGCATTTCTCACTGTTGCAGACAGTAAGGTCCATTTTGGTTCCCACTGGTCTTTCTTAAAGAGATGTCCAGCTATCTCTCAACTCCATAAGCTGCTCAGTAGCACAACGAAATGCTGAAGCAGTAGCAGATACCTGATGCATCTGGATCCAGCTCATTTACAGTTGGCACTGCTTGTTTTCAGGTTTTTGATTGCTCCCAGTCCTGGTTTGATCTAGGAATTGCTACATCAGAAATGCTTGTTCAGGGAAATAAAAGCACTGGGGGAAAAAAAACACACGTGAGCAGGTCAGGAGCTTGAAATTCAGCTACCACTGCTTGCTAGAGGGAGCATAGACACCATGTGGGTCCAAAACTGAACTTGCATCTTTGAAATTGCACCTTTGAACTTGTACTGGCAGTGTCCAGCAGCTCTGTGTCTTTAGGAGTTGTAGCAATGTAATTCTCTTACAGAACTGTGTGTAGACAAATCCCTACTTTGCTAAAATTTAGATGTGGGGGCAAACAGCAGAGATGACAGTGCAGCTGATACTTTTCTGACTCGCTAACTCCTCTTAAATCTTCCATCCCCTCACAATATGTTCCTCAGTAGCTGCTTCTCTCAGTCCTTATTTGCTCACTCTTTGTTAGTACCAAAATACTGCTCTGCTTTAAAACACCAAAGGGCCAAGGTTAAAATATAGATGCCTAAAGATTGCAGCACTAGGGGATCTAGGACCTAGAGGTTGCAGAAGTGTTAGAGTCCCACACCTAATTAGGGGCTCAGGGACATATTTAAAGCCCCAATGCAACAGTTCAGGCTCTCCTAGTGGGAGATAAGGATGCTAGTTGAAGTTGGGCACTAAATATTTTGTGAAATCCAAACATCATGTCTTGATGTTTGGATGATAAGAAAATTGAAGTCCCATTGATTCTGAGTGGTGGAGAACATCATGTGTCACTTTTGTGTGATGGGAAATGGTTTCTGTAGGCTTTTATTTTCAGGCACTCATTTCTGAAAATCTTGAGATGGAGTTGTTTAAAGTTGTTCTTTAGGCATAGTTCAGATTATAGTTTGAGCAATGTTTAAAATAAAGCTGACTTTTAAGTGACTTTTATAAACTAAGAGTTTTAGATATTATCTATTACATTATTCCATTGTTTCAAGAACAACAGCACACTGGTGTGCTTTTTCCTGTTTGTTTGGGGGGGTTGTTTTTTTTGTATTTGTTTGTTTGTTTTTGTTTTTAATTTTGTTTTTCCCAGCAGCTTGTCCCCTCTGTCTTCATTGCCCAAATGTAAATGGGTGCAGAAATTCCAGATTGAAAGTTTATAATATAAATGAATCCCAAGGATGACTTTTGTTTTCCTCTGTGAAGTCTACATAACTTCTTATCATTGAGTAAGATAACTGGATGCTTTAATGGGGGGTTAAATAAAAAGTAAGAGTTTTCATACTGGTGTGATGTAAATGCTGCATCCAATTAAAGCCTCAAAGCATTTTTTAAAAGCTGTATAAAAGGTGAATCATTTCTGTAAACAGCCCTTGAAGTGAAAACCCAACACCTTTGCTGTGGGAGAAGTAATAGGATCTCAAATACCTCTGCAAACAAAGAGTCCCTTGCCTTCTTGGAACTGCTCTCTTTTTTCAGCAGCTCAGCATGGGGTGCCAGAAAAATCATTAATGGGCCCATCTTGCACTTCTGGCTTTTCCACACCTGCGTATCACGATCTCTGCTGTAACTTTATGGACCGTGAGGAGGCAGGTTTGACGCCATGAAAGACTGGCTCAGCTAACAGCTGCAGGATGGGCAGAAAGCCAGACAGTAAAATGTAAAGTGGAGGAAGGAGAGGGATCACCTTTGAAGTTTACAAAAAAACCCCAAAAAAACCAAAAAAAGCCCGACTTTGACCACTTCCTTTTTTAATTAGCTGTCTCAGGTACACTGAGCTACCAGTTTGAATGGAAACTGGTGGGAGTTTGTTGGAAATATTGAAGGTAATGCTGTAAGGGTTTCATCTCAATGTGACTGTTATTTTTTTAACCTTTTTTTTTGCCTTTTGTTGTTGTTTGTTTGGTGTTATTTGAAGGGATTTTTTTGTTCTTGGCGTTTTGGGACAGGGGGAGGGGTGGTTTGTTCAGTTTAACGTTTTAGCACCATGTCAGGAAAAAGAGCTTATTTTGTTTGGGAACACCAGAACTACAGCTAAAATCTGTATCTTGCAAGTGTGAAAAATCACATTAAAGCTATGTTGAAAGGTAGAATTTTGATCCCATTCTAGCCAGGAAATTGATGATCACCACTCCCATAGCAACCAGGACACACCTCTGGGACAAACAGATTGAATTTTCTGTATATATATATAGTGTTAACATTTGATCAATATTCATGCTAGCACCAGCAGGTTTCTTTTGATTTATTTTACTGTAATTGAAAAGTGAACTGGAGGGAGTGTACAGGAACTGTAGTTGCTGCAGGAACCAAACTTTGATGTGCCCACAATAGGCCAAAAGTTCACTTTGAACTAATATGTCCCTGCTCCTGTCTATGCATGTTAAAGCATGTTTAGGGAGAAAAAGCAAACTGCCATCCTCCATGTAGGAACTATACACATTTAATTAACAAGACTGTAAATGAAGAGTAAGTATATTGATGTCAATTATCTATGTTAGGGTCAGATCCTTATAGATGGGAATGTTTTTCTTAAGATACGCTTTTGTGACTGAAAAGGCTTAACCCTTAAAAATCCTGTAAGGATAAGGAAATCTATTTGTGCCTGCAGAGTGATGTATAATTGTTGGTATTAAAACAAGTGTTTCTTGTAAGGGGAATTCAAATTATTTGCATGTTCTTGCCTATGCAATGATAGTGAGACTCACAGGAGGTATTACAAGACTTAAATACTCAAAAGATTTTCCATTTCTTCTGCTGCAAATTTGGCAAAGTCATTCTCCAAATGAAGGCTGCTTCAGAAAATAATTTTGGAATTTATTTGAGATGATACAAAAAGTCTTTCAGACTGAACAGGGGGGAAAAAATCAACCTATTTTTCTGCTGTCCTGCTGTAAAGTGCAGAGTGATCTCACACTAAAGTCCCAGGGTGCAGTGTCAATGATGTGAAACTTCACTGTGATTTGTAACTGCCACAGGCCTGAGTCTGTTCTCTGTTTGAAAGGAAAAAAAAAATTAAAAAAAAGGAATGAAAAATTAACATTGGATATTACTATAAATTCACCAAATTCAGGGAGAAATTTAGCTTTATACAGGAGTTGAATCTGGTCCAATGTGTTTTAAAAGCTTAAAAAAAAAGGCAAAAGTGGGCACCAAACTGTGTATTATGTTAGACACAGGTGATTTAAGTAAATTAAAAAAAACTTTTTGGAGTAATTATTCTGTTTTGATGTTTTTCATACAGTAATTTCAAGCAGAAAAATAAAAAGAATATTTAGACTCTGGTTGATAAGCTGTTGTTAAAATATATAATTTTATATATCATAACATTTATTTAAATTAGTCTAAGCTATTATTAAATTTATTTTTGCAGAATCTATTTTTAGTATTCTAGTATAATAAATTTGTCTGTCATTCCTTGCTGTTTTTTCTGTCTCTGGACATAAGAATTAACAGAAAAGCATACTAGAGAGAGAGCATGCAGACAGGTGGTTCCCTATAGCTGAAATGCCTCCCACTATAGGAGTGTTAATTTGATTTTTTAAGATCAGGAACTGTAGACAGACTTCATGGTATTTTCAGAAGTGATTTCTATAGACTAATGGCTTTAAAAAAGTCTGTCCAGTGTTTATGGGTTGTTGCACTCCTTACTTAGTTAAGCATAAGACAAAATTTTTTCCTTGATGTCATATTACAATACAGTATTTTGAACACATAACAGCTTTTTTTAGAGGATGGTAGAATACAGGTGAATTGACAGCATAGGTCATACACTTTTTGTTTTATTTTTATGAAAACCTTGTCAAAGCCTGCATATTTTTTGAAGGGATTTGATCTTGGAAAATACTATTAACTGCAAAAGTTTTAGATTTTTGGTAATTGAAACTAAGGAATTGGAAAGTTCTTCTCTTTTAAAGAAAAGACAATCTAATCCACTTGCCTGCTCAGCACAGCCTCAGATAATATCCCCTCTATCTTTGATAGATATTTGTCTAACTTTTTCTCAGGGACCCACTCTCCCTGTCAGACTTGGTCCAGAGCCTCCCTTCACCTTGTGATAAAAATGTATTTCTCAACATTCTTCCTGCAACTAAAGCCCTTTCATTTTCCCCTCCCCACATTTCCCCCAATAATTAAATAAATAGAAAAAAGCCTATCAATTCCTTTCCACAGGTTTGCAAATCATAGTGTTTTCAGTCTTTTTTTTTAAGCTAGCACTATTTTACTTAAACACATTTTCTAAAGCTCTGTTTACCTTCCTTGTTCTCTTCAGCTGTGTCCCTCTTGAAGCACCTCACACATGACTGGATGCTACTCCCTTGAAGGTGTAACACAGCATATATTTGAATTATTATGTGTGATTATGTGTGATTTCCAGCCTGGAGTTACGCTTCGAGTTCCTCTTGCAGTGTCTGTGTGCACTGTCTTGAATTTGTCTGTGCTGAATAGTCTGCCGCTGCTTCAGACCAATTTGTGCAAATCACTTTGTATTCTAAGCCCAGCTACTCACTTGGTGTCATCCACAGGTTTAATAAAACCATCCACTGCTCTGTCACTGCATGATGTATTATGGACTCTAAGATTAATACGGGAGGAATATAAATAGAGTTTTTCAAAACAATTAAAGCTGTGTCTAGTGGTTCTAATAGTGGTCCTTGGAATACTAAATCAGAAGCCTCAGTGATGAAGTGTATGGATGTACAGGGACTTATGGTCTGGAAAAGAAAAGGAGTTGAGAAATAACAGGATAAAAAGCAACAAGGTCTATCTTCCTGAGAGAATTATAGCCCCAGTTTCTAATGATGTAGTAGCATGTCTAGTGACAGAACTAAATGTCAAATTGGAGATAAGAGAAATAATTCTTCTGATGAGGCTAAGCTCAGTTTCCCCATGCGTCTTTGTTTCAGGTGATTTATGAATGTCATGAGAGTAAAAGTCTAACCCCTGCCACAGTTCTCCTCTTTACACTGTGTTGTCCTTACTAGCTGACTGCTTTTTTTTGTACTTACATAAAAGAGAATGTCTGTAAACCACCCCCAGGTGAACCATGACTGAAGTTGTGAGTCATTTTCTGTTCTCAGGAAATTCTGAATTCTGTGATGTCTGGATCAGAGAGATTATTTTTCATAAAGGGCCCTAGAAATACATTTATTATTCTTTTGGTACCTTGCAACCCAAGAAACACGGAGGTCATGAAGTCCTACAAGTTAAGGAGAGCAGGTTGGTTTAGGTTTGAGGACTGTCCAGGAATTACAGTGAGTTATGGAGATAGGGGGGGAAAGAAGTTAAAACTTCACGTCAGCACTGAGTGCGTGCTGTAGCAGACTGTAAGCCACCAAGATGTTTCAGTGTAATGCTTTTGAATGAGCCTTCACACTGATTCTTCTTTTTAAAACTTGAACTGTTTTCAAGGTAAAAATGGTGAGGTGTCATTGGAAGAAGGTGGAGTATTGCATATTGAAACAGTTGGTAGCCTGCAACTCCTGATTGCCCTATTAGGCTCACATTTTGCTATTTCTGTTTTATGCTAGACCTGGATAGTGGATTATGTCCCACAGCTGAAGCTTTCTGAGCCCTCTGAATTGCAGAGAAGGCCTGAAGGTCCTTGGAAGGAGATGAGTTCTGCCAGCAAATCTTCACAGCGTCTCTCTTAACCGTGCTTTCTCCTCACTCCCTCACCTCCCAGCCCAACAAAACAGAACCAAAAAATAACCCCCCCAAAACAACAAGGTTTATTTGACCTCTTGTAATTAGATCTGTCTGGGAGAACAACCAACGTGACAAGGTTTCAAAGGGAAATTCAGAAAAGTCAAGAGCAAGTAGAGACTTGAGGGGCAATAGGGAAGTCGGGGGAAAAAAAAACAAAACAACGCTGGTCTTTATCATGGTAATAGTAATGAAGCCAAGCTGAAAAAGCCCAGACAGGGGGCTGAGTTACTGTACTGTAAACTGCTTCCCGCCGCTGGGCTTCCTTCACAGGGCAGCGTCCCCGAACGGATTAGGGAACCACGGAGCCGCTGTGGTTACCGAGCCTTGGGACTCCTGGCACTGGGGCATTTCTGCTTCTCACTCTGAGTAGCGATGGAGCAGCTAAGACTAAAGCAAACCTCTCACTGCTTGGAAGTGGGGAGGGTTTGGGTGGGGAAAACAACATTTCTCCTGCTAGAGAGCCTCGCCGCAGGGGGCTGAGTGTCCTCACAGCCGGGATGGCTTCTGTGCCAGCTGGGCGGTCAGCAGCCTGCAGGAGGTAGCGCTCAGGTTTCCCTTCCCGGCTCTCTTTCTCCAAGCCTACAGTACGATTCTGTGCTTGGGAGCATGCTGGGGATGGGCGTGGTGCTGATCCAGAAGCAGTCCGTGGAAAATGATTTCTCAGCCCGGGCCCCGGCGGCACAGGAGCCCCATTTCTCTGAAGCTGCCCTGCAATCTCCTTGGCTCTGTGCATGCATATCCCCCCCGGGGTAACCAGGCCTTCACGGGTGCAATCAGGCTTCTAATCAATTAGGCAAATTGACTGCAGGGGTGAGCTATTTCCTACTCTTGGTAACAAAACTGGGTTATGTTAACTCCGTATTTCCCAGGAGCTCTAGTCCTCCTCACTTTAGTGTTCTTTTTTCAGATGCTTGAAGGGCTACATTATAAAAAAGCAGAGGAGTTTCTAGTAACTGTGGACATGCTCTGTTACTGCAGAAGACAAAATAATTTAGCTAAGTGTGGGAGACATTTGGTGACCCTTGAAAAAAAAAAAAAAAAGCATTAGATTCAATGGGACAAATACTCCAGTTAAGCAGATATGGGAGCACTTGCTCTTTAAATCCCAGTCAACCAAAGAGAGAGTGCACATGAACAGGCTCACAATTAGTCACACCGATACTTATGCTGTATGTATTTAAACCTGTAGGTGCTACAAGCGGATATGACATGCCACTTAACAAACACAACTTCAAAAGTCCTGAGGACAGAAGTTCCAGATGAAAGTTAAGGTGCACTTTCCCTCTTTGTTGTTCTCCATGGCAGGGTTTTATTTTTAGCAGGCACTGCAAGATGCTCCACATAAACGTGTCACTTAAGTCCCACAGACTACACGTAGGTGCAAGCATATTGGAAGGTCAGGGCCACATGATGTCACATCTGTTTTTCTTAAATATTGTTTTACATATACCAGACTATTGGTTTCCCAGGTTGTTTCCAAAGATGTTGCCAAGATACACTTATTCTGTCTGATTTCATTCGGTGTTTCAGGAGGGTTTTTTTTTCACTACAACTTCTTGCCTGGTGTTACATATGGGACAGAAAAAGCAGCCCCCACAGTGCTGTAATCAGTTGCTTTCGGTGGGTAGCTGAGCAGCCCACCAAACATATGGCCCTGCTGTTGTTTCTGTACAGTCCTACCAGTTGCTTTAGCCTCAGCCGACTGGAACACAGAACCCTGAGGGTGTTGAATAATGAGTCACCCACACTAGTATTTTATAAATTGAAAGTGGGCCCTGAAATAAGAAAGATTCCTGAAGTATTTTGTAGCCCAGCATCACAGCCTTAGCTTACAGTTGGTTCTAAAGTCACTTAAAAATTTTAGAGGTCCAATAACTCTCATTAAAAATTGAATAACTTTGTTTTTTCTTTGCTACATTTGCTTCCTTTGTGAGGCAAGAAAGCCACTGAATTCATACAGAAAGACAGAAGACACTGTGAATTTGCCATCATACACATATAAAAATTTAAGATTGCTGAGACTAAAAATTGTTACTCAAGTTCATTAATGACGATTTATTCATTGTAAATTACATGTAAATATACATTTCATATGTGAGGGATATGGTCACACAGTAAAATATTGAACAGCAGAGAGCGTTGGTGACAAGCCATATGCATTGTATAAAAATTGTATTTTATAAAAAATATTACATCTCTACAGCTATTCCAATATGGTAGATAACTATAATTAACCAAGAGTTTTATACTTTAAGTTTTATGTTGTGGGGGTTTTTTGGGGTGGTTTGTTTGTTTGGCTTGAGGTTTTTTGTTTTGTTTTGGGATTTTTTTAGTTTTGGTTTGGTTTTTTAGTTATAGCATTTCTGAGTCTAATGCAAGGCTTCATCAAATGAGTTACAGGAATAGGAATTTTGGGAAGTCATTAAATGTCAAGTGTTATACAGACAATGTATACCTCCTAGTTGATTCAAAGATGAAAATTCCTTTAAGTAAGCTTCGTTTATAATAATCACAGTTTATAATAATTACAGTTCTAATTTTTATTATTTTTTTTAAACCTACACTATAGAACCTCTAAAAAGAGGAAGAAATATTTCCAACATGAAAGGTACTTTCTTTCTTTGCATCGTACATAGGATCTTAAATATTGGTATGGGGGAGGAGGGTGAGTGTCTGAAGTAAAATTAACTTTGCAGCGAAAATTTGTAGCAGACAGATGAGTGGAAGGTACCAGAGGCAGGGAGGTCACACATGGGAACCTTGGAAACCCCGATGCAGTTTGGTGTAACTGGTGTAAAGTTGAGTTCAGGACTGCAGTAACAGAAATCTGGTAATCTCGAGTGCTAGTTTGTGGGCAGGCACAAACTGTAGGCTTAATGTTCTCTAGCACTTGTAACTTCTTGTTCTCATGAGAGCTAAAACTAACTAAAATTTTTATTTTAAAGATTTTTTGAAAAATTGTGCCTCTGTTAGATAAATGGTAAATCTGCCCAGAAGACTGGATGGGCAAAAGTTCACATCTTCTGTTTTCAACCTCTCCCTGTTCTGCATGAAGCTTTAATTAAATAAAATTAATTAAAATAAACTGGCTACAAGAGTTTTTGGATGTACATTTAATTTTTTTATTTTTTTCTTACCCTACAGGTTACAAATGTTTATTATCAAATATTAAATATGAAAAGACTAATTTTTTATAGATCTTTTAGCCTTTAACAATGGAATTTAATATCTATGTATATCTAATATCTACAGATATGCCTTGCAAGCAAATTATATCAAGATCTTTACAGAACACCTGTTTGCAGGTATAACTCCAGAACTGTAGTAAGACCAGGAGTAAGCTTTTATTTTTATAATACACCAGAAAAGGGAATACTGAACATTTACTACCAACAAGATACATCAAAGCTAAAGTGAAAAATCTGAGAGTAAAGACCCCTTTTTTGATATACAAATGACAGACATTTCACTAAAAGAAGAACAATTATTTCAAGACATATATTAAAATTTAGTAATAAATAAATATTTCCCTCATTTAGCTAATATTTTACTAAAAAGTATTGAAACCAGCAAAACTCAGGATTGGGTTATAATAGCCTCAGATTGTGGGACATTCTTGCTGCATTCAGGGGTGTATGGTTCTTCTTAAGAAATAAAACTTTTAAATACTGTTCTTTCACAGGCTTCTTTTGCATGACTCCTCTAATTACTTCTTTGTATTGTGTAATTAACAAGTAGTGTGTTACTCTGGCAGAGGAAACCCACGTAAAATAGTAGTTAATTTTGACAGCGCTCTTCTTCCCTGTTTTTAAGGACCTACTTTAAACATCTGACCTTCTCCCTATCTTAGCTGTCCTCTGTCACTCATGAAGAATCAGAGTTTCACCAAATTTGAGTTAGCCGTGAACCTCACTCCCCATACTAACTGACAGAAATATACTTTCCTATTCTTTCCAAAATTCAGCCTAAAACTATTGTCAAGGCTCCAAGGTGGTAAATAGTTGTAGTAACTAACACAAGCAATCCAAAGCTTGAAAGATGCATTCATTTCTGAGCGTGTTATGGATTGTTGCCATATTTGATGCCTTTTATCTGCATTCAGTATTCTGCTGTGAGGGTGCACAGTTGGTTTTATGTTATTCAAAACAATTTTGTGTTTCTTTTATCCCAAGGTGGTTTATTTATTTCCAAGAGAATCATCAGGTGTCACCGAGAAAGTGATGGAGGAATACACGTTTCCAGTTTTGGACAGAAAGAAGCAACAGGGAAGCACTGCAAGAGATCTTTGAAAGTATGCAAAGTTTTCTATGTATTGAGAAATCAAGACAGTGGGTCACAGAAATGTGAGTATATTTTCTCCTCATAATGATTTGAATCAGCATATTTCCTAGATTACAGCCACTCCTGCAGGAAGTTCTATTTAAATTTATTTCTACAAGAGTAATAGTAGTTCCTGAGAGTAAAATGCCTATATTCCTTCATTATCTGACTGAAAGCAGAAGCCTGATTTATTATAAACAATAAGGTCTCCAATGCTTTTTTCTTTTTTTAACTGTGATTCAGAACAATGCAGTTCTGAAAGTAATCACACATTCAAATACAAGTAGGTGTGAGCTTTCAAATATACTGAAAGTGAATATTCAGAACATCACATCCTGGTGTTTGCTTCTGATGTTAAAAACCTGCTGTGCCAGCCAGGATGCATGTTTTCAAAAGTCTATAACTTTGTTATTTTGAAGCCAGATTTCTTCAAACAGAGCAAGGCACATATTTACCTTCCAGGGATTTGTGCCATTTGTGCCAACCTTGGTACTCTTAAAAGAAATTGATTTTGAGTTACCTTGAATGCAAAAGTACATGCGAACAAAATTTTCACAACTCATTTTGATATAAATTTTTTTAGTTGTTCTGAGTGACTTTTTACTAATGGTTTCTTTTCAGTTGAGGCAGGGAAGGTTTGATATTGTCCTACTAGACAAGAGATGTTCTAAATAAATGAAGAGACAGAAATTAATTTATTACTATAAAAATATATATCTAACATAATTATTTCACAATCATAGCGCTATGCTGTAAACATTTAAATTAGGCCTATGAAATTCATTGTTTAAAGTAAGTCTTTCCAGAGGAGTTTTTGATGTATCTTACAGACCAGGGCATCAGAAATCCAGTGCCACTGCTGGAGCACCACAGGAAATAAATCCTGTGCCTCTGACTCTTAGACATGGCTCTGAAGTATCCAGTGCTAGTACATTGCTCCTCATTTATTCTGCACCATCATGTTCAGTTCCATAAGTCTGTTGCACCAGCTTTGGAGGCTTAGTCTAATTGGAAGAGAGATCTGGATTTGATTTTGCACTCAAGTCTGAATGCAGCAACACAGAGAGAGACTTCAACTCTACTGCTCTAGTAGGCACGCACACGTTGTTATTAATTCTTTTTCCCTGAAATATAGTGTTAGGAACTTTTAAAGTACAGGGTTTAGGGGTCTGATTAAGAGTAGATCTAATGAAAAATTAGAATGGATGAATTTTGAAACACGTTCTCCTTCCTGAACTAAAAAAAAAAAAAGTAAAATATTTTGGTATGACCAAAAGAAGAAATCTCAGTATTTCTGGTAATAGGAAAACTGCATTTTTACTTGAAAACTGAAAAAAGTCCCTCACCTAAAACACCGATGTTTTTGGCTCAGATTGTGTTATTTTTGTTTGTTGTAATGACACCAAGTGCTCTGGGTCAGCTTAGTGTTAATTTGTATTCTTCTGACACAGGGGGGCTGTAACTCACATAGAAAGAAAAGCATAGACTACCTCTCTGTCAGGCTCCCACATCAGCCCAGCCTACTGAGCTACACTCACTCATGAATTCTCCAGTTACCAGAGGGGAGACCTCCTTGCATTATATGTAAATGTAGGATGTGCAGTCCAGCCAAGGGAGCCCCATTAGAAATAAGCTACCATCCTTCTGTGGGATCTGGCTCAAAGACATCCAGGGGTTGTACTTGACTCCAAACATTTAGACTGGTTTAACAAACAGTAGTATTGGGACTCAGATTTGACTTAAAACCATCTTATTTTTTGTATTTATTTTTCCAGTTCAAATTGTACATGTTCTGTGAAAATACTTGCCTCTACAAATACTACATTTTTCTCCCTCCTTAAGTAGCAAAGTACTAAAGTATTTTTAAAGAAGCTGATATAACTACAATGATGATATATCTCTTCTTAGGGACTGATCCTATTCATTTACATGGCTTAATTCTTCTATGTAATGGCGAACTTTGGTTTTTTAACTTTAAGTAGCGAAATAAAGACTTACTCATCAGACTAATTATGAAGATAAAGAAATCTCCTAAACTGGAAAGGAATTACTAAAATGTAGAAGGAAAAAATTACCTTTGTATAATTTCTCAAAAAGCTACATAGGTACAGGTAGCTTGGAAGTTTTGGTATTAATACTCATTCTGGCCCTGCACAAAGACAAGTGTTTTTGTCCTCTTTTATCTTCTCCTTCTGTAACAAATCCATAAAGTAATTTTTCAGAATGATCGGTATTACTGCAGCTCAAAGCTTAAAGTACTGTAATGAAACTTGAATTTCTCTATTTGCACTACTACACTTAGAGGACTAAAAAGCAGAACCAGTGGATTTTTTTCTTTGTTTTGTACTACCACTAAGTTGGACAAAAATGTTTTCCAGTGTAAGACCTTCCATGTACTAGCATATACGAGTATCAAAACTGAATATGAATCAATGAATTCAGCTTCCCAGAAAACAGTATGATGAGTGTATGCAAAAGTCTGTTCATATTCTTGGTATGTTGAAGAGACTGGTTTTTAGTTTTGTTTTGAGAATCTTCATACCTCACATATGACTGGGCTTTCTTACACTCTCAGTTACTGCTTATAGAACTAAAGACACCACAGATTAAACTAGGAATGTTTGCTTAGAGCTAGGAGGTTTAACAAAATGAGAACCTTAGTCATTCATGATGGAGAAAGAAATATGTAAATATCAGAAAGTTGTGTGAGATAAAACAGCCAAATTTTATATATGTGAAAATTGGTTCCCTCACTCTCCAGAACATGAAAGGGATAGGCAAAATGTTTTTCCTGTCACAACCAGAAATTGCAAGGCAAATTTATCCAGGTACATGAAATGCCTTCCTGGTCCCTGAAAAATGACTGGCCAACTCTCTGTTTAAACACAGATGAAGTCAAAGGTCCAGCAACTCTTCCACAACTGTTGGAAGAGAAGCCCTACAAGAGTTATTCCAAGACTGTATTAATGGTCAGTGCTAAGCCTTTAGAGTGTATTTGTCACACTGCAGCCATGCAGAAGAGATTGGTTTTAAGGCTTGAACACACCAGTTACTAGAAGGGACAGGGTTGAATATGTAAGGGCAGTGTAACTTCATTGCAGAAAAAGGAATCTAGGGAACAAGTTAATTTCTTCCAGAAATGGCTGCTGGTTTTGCTTGTCTTGTGCAGAACACAACATGTCTTAAAACAGGGGAGCTGAAATGATAAATGTGTGAAAAGTGAAGCCAGCGATGAGATTTCACAAGAAGAACAAAAATTTGACTAGCTAGCCTGATGTGCAAGAACACGACTAATCTGATTAACAATTCATGTTTACAGGAGGAATCTTCCTGAATTTGATAATGCTCTCTTTTGAGTATTTTTTTCAGATTTAATTAGTAAATTAATGTTTAATCTAATTTTGTAATTGAAAATTCACACACCAAGATAGTTTCATTTCCAGATGCTCCAAGAGCTTCATTTCAGAGCTCCAAGTACAACAAATAAAAAACTGGGAAAAAAATTCATCCATGACCAGTGAAGAAAGTTTTCCAATCTTTACTAACCTCTTAAAATTAAAAAGAAACCAAAAGTTTTAGTAAAACAAGGTGTCCTGTTTCCTTGCCTTATTCTTCAGGCAATAAGCCAGGGGATAAAAATGCTATTTACAGCAGACCTGCAAGCTTACAAAAGAAATTAGTGAGGACACATTTTGTTGAAGGCACCTAAAATCCAGAACAAAGGTTGTAAGATTTTTAAATGGTATATTTCTGCACTTAACTGCTAATAAAAGTGGCTACTAATTGTTAGGCCCAAGAGTTATATGAGAGGGACCATTAACATGTTGTTCTGTTTTTGAAGTATCTGTCTGCATTAACATAGGGCATTGTAGTGCAGATTACATTGAAATGCTGACTACTCTGCTGTAATATTGCTAGGAGGAAAACATTCAGTCCTACAGCAAAGAACTGATATTAGTTAGCTTAGAAAAGGTAAATATTGTTCTGGTTTTGATATTTTAGATGGTCTGCTTGATAACTGAAGATACGTATTAATTTCCCATGACAATTTGGTGTTTTTTCTTTCCACAAATAAACGGTTGACACTAGGAGTTTTTAACCTAAAACAAAGCAGTTGTGTATACAAACAATACAAAACCTGTGACATTAACACCAACTTCTTCCTGTTAAATCTCTCAGGATACACAACAAATTTAAGTTTTAGATTTAGAGAAAAATCAAATCACTGTAGATCAGGTTAATTTTCTTTGCAGCAGTCAGCCTTGTCTAAGAGAAACCAGTGCTGCTGAGCTGCTGAAAAACCCATTTAGATCAATGTGTCAAGATCAATGAAGTCAGTATCTTCTATAGCCTTACCATATTAGATTTTCTGTTTTACATTTTCATAGCTAACTGTTTTTGTCCAAAGTGCCAAATGAAGAGAGAAAAAAGGAAAAAGCGATAGTTAATTGTCACAAACAGAGCAAAAGAAGCATGTTTGCACATGCTAATCAGTTTCCTCTGTGTGTTTGAGTTTTCCCCTTAATGGGTACAGACTTAGTGGATAGGAAAAGTGAACAACAACAGCTATGCTTCTGCCATCATCTCCCCTTCCCCTTTGTTCTCTCCTCCAAACAAAGAAGTTTCTCCTACCGGGCTTTTCCTCAGCTTACCAGATCTGGCTCCTCTCTGCTCCCATTCTCCCCATGCCCCATGGCCCCTTCCCCCACCGCCTTGCCTGTCTCCTGCCTGTTCCCACTGGTTTTCCATCCTCCCTCTCATCACTCCTGGCTCTTTGTTCCCACAGGGCTCTGCAGATGTGCACCAGGAGTTCAGCTCTCTCTTTTTAAATTTTTTTTTCTTTTTCTCAGGAGGAAAACGTGGAACATTTGAAGCTGCATTAACAGCAGACTAGAGGATTGCAGAGAAAAGAAAGAACCATCATATGCCTTAAGAAAATGCTGTCATAAAACACAACCATGTTTTCCTTTAGAAGGTGTACAAGTACCAAAAAAGACTGTGTGCAACTTGCATGCAATTTTGACAGGTTGCTGTTTAAGTAATTTTTGCAGGATTAAGGACTTGCCTTCACAACAAGTTTAACATTTTAAGAAGTACCTTTATACCTGCAAAGGGAAGAGAAAGTAAGCTAAGCAGTCCATTTGGGGTGAAGTTGCCTCATATGGTTTTCAGAAAGCTTTTACATATAGAAATAATGAGTATATTTTCAAATCCATGTAAGGATGTTTAGCAAGGAACTGGCATTCTGTCGTAGAGTACAGAAAGGCCTCAGGTGCACAGTACTAACTTGCTAGTGTAATGGTGGTCTGGGTAAGAGAGTTACAGTCTCTTTAAAGAAGAAGAGAAAGCATAGCTATCATTTTCTCAGCTTTGGAAAGGCATATGATGAATTTTTCATTAAAACCATAAAAAACGACTTTCGCCACCATATGATTGCGAAAATAACTTCCAAAAGAAGTTTAAGCAACCAACAACAAATGTTTACAAAGTGATATGTCTCTCTTGCCGGTTTAAAAATTAACACTATCCCAGCTGAATCCCAAGATATAAAGAAAAGAATTACTGGAAATGAAGAACCTTTTCTTTCTAACCAGATTCTTCAAACAGTTTTTAAAGTCCTGCCTGCTTCCAGACTCTGCCTGAGATAATCATAATATGTTACTTAAAAGTAAGTGAACGGAACAAGCAGCAGTCGGACCAGACCAGCTTAGATTGCATGGCGGTGCTGAGGAAGATGAAGGTGCCTGCAAATTCGTTATCCCTAATATCAAAGATCAAAAGAATTAAGTGTTGCTCTGCACCGCAGCATATAAATTGCTTTATAAGGGAACTCTCATGCCTCCTGATGGACCTATGAAAACTGGCAGACACTAATAGGCAGTAAAATAATTTCTCTAGAAGTTCACTTCTGCTGTTTGTTTGCATACCTCTCTGGGACAGAAGTGAAATTTGCTAGTATTTCCCCCTGAATTCTCCTCCCACGCATTGAAAACAATGAAATTCTACTTGAATTAGGACAACAGGAGAGGCAATTTAAAGGGGCCCTAAAGATTCAGACTCTTAATCACAACTGTAACAAAATGCTGTTATCCTTGCCGGCAATTCCCTGGCAATTTACAGTACGCTAGTGTAAAAGGAGGAGACCTTGCATTGCAAAGAAACCTGACTGGGTACCCAGATCTTCATCTTCTGTTTCCCCTGTCATTGCACTATCACACAAATCCTGGTGATCACCAATTACTCTGCCGTCCTGTAGCCACTTGAGAGCTACATTTCGACACTGACAATGAATCTCAAGTTATTTAGAAACTGAAGGCAGTGCAAACTGTTGGCTTCTGAATAACCCAGTTAATGAGGAGGGCATTTCAGTAGGACCATGTGAGTGCACATCAGGCTGCAATAGCAACTTCGGAGACTTTAATGTGGGAGCAACCTAAAATCACTCTGGCTGAACTGTAGTTTGGGCTGCTCCACAAAATTGGCTTCCTTCCTGCATATATGACAGAAATTAAATTGTTGGGCAGGCTTTCCCTGTGAGGCCCTGGAACCCTAGGTTTCCCCTAGTATAGCAGTTGTTTTAGTGTATAAGAAAAGGAATACTTAATTAGGAACTTGGGAAGGAGCTGAGGGACTTTAAAGAGAACTTCCCAAAGCAAAGAAGACCTAAAGAATTTTTTTCTTTTATGTCACTACTGCGCTGATTTTCTGCTGAACAATTGCTCAAATGTAAAAAGATTTTGTTGAACTTTGTTGTGGTAGCTTAAATAGAGTCAAATAAAGGTGTATTTTTTTTTATCTGCATATAAATGAAGGTAATTTAAAATATAGGGTGTAAGCAGGTAGTGTAAAGGCCAAGAAAATACCCCAAGGACCAATCTGGTCTTCAAAAGATTATGAAGTTTCTAAAAACTTGTTAAGTGCTTGTTTATCAGTAAGTGCCAAACCCAAATCACAGTTTCAAAACAAAAACCATAGGAATGCCAACCTCCGTTAAACAGCATAAAGAAAACAAACTCCACATACATGTGGGTGATTTTTGAATTATTGTAATTCTTATGAGTCTCCTAGGTTGCATTTACTCTCTCTCAAATCAATCCCTGCTTAGCCATTACCACTGCTGTTTTTGAACCTTGAATATTTGAATCTTAGTGTCCTTCCTAGGAGGTGCTTGAATAACTGAAAACTGCTAGAAATTTTTTTTTTGGATTTTAGTCTTTAATGTGGACACTTTTAGAAAGAGAAATACTTTTCAATGACAGTAGCTGTTCTTAAGGCAAGACTCTTAAACCATGTATTCCCATATTCCTTTAGGGTGAAAGCGTTCTCAGATTTATTTTTCTTCTTTCTTTATGACCAGTTGTTGGCAAAAGGCAGGAGAAATATTAAGTATAATTAGTTTATTTTAAAGCATATTGCTAAATCAGCATCACTTTCCAGAGTAGCATATTTCTACTGACAGCCTTTTTACATGAGATCTTCAACCAGTTCTCCATGAAAAGTTCAGCTTTCAGCAACCTCTACAGAGAAAGTCTTCCAGTGCTATTAGTTTATAAAATGAAGAAAGCAATTTCAAAACAGGTATGAAATAGAAAATTGCCTTTCCCTTCCTGAGGTTGCCATGGGTTTGCCCTCTTGAAGGAGATTCTCACCAGGACTTGCAGCCCCAGAAGAGCTTTCTCTGGTGCTATACACAAAGCTCTTCATCTACAAGTGGAAGGGAAGACAGTGCTTTTTAGCCACTTCAGCATCTCTACTTGGAAGCCTAGTAAAAAACTTTGAAGTAAAAATAATTAGAAATATTTGGAATTGAATGTCACACTTTGTTAGCTGAGGCATCTCAAATATGTCTGCTGAAAACACCCTTCTATCTCTTATTTTTACTGTTCAGTTGCTGTTCAGTATTTTGTTCAAATGATCTGTTTGTTTGGTCTAAAGGTGTGGAAATGTCACTTCTAATGCTTCATACCATCCTTTATATATGATTAGTTTTCTGTAGAAGTTTATATTGCTTTGTTAACTCTGAGGTAATATATAGAAAATTTGCCATTTTGAAAAATATTTTAAAATTGTGGTTCCTGTTTTGAATCACAATTGAAGATCAAACCAAACTTTTGCAGAGATAGACAAAAGTTATCTCCACAAATACTTTAAATACATTGGGGATCCCTATTTTCCTCTGATGTTTCTCTGAGTCAGAATATTGACAATATTAAGAAAACTAAGTTTTGCTAAAGTCTTTGGGGAAGACTTAAGGGTAAAAATTTTATTTTGTACACATCCTTCAGATGGCCTTTGCAAGGCACTGTGAAGCATGAGGCCTGGAGCAGGCAGTTATGCTATACGTTCATCTCTCATGACAGCTTGTTGATATCCATAAGGCTCCTGGAGCTGTGCCTCCTTTTGGAAGAAAATCTGGAATTCTGCGTATCTGTCTAGTTTTCGTCTTCTATCTTCTTGTTTTCTTTTCCTGTAATGTTTAAGCTAAAAATTGTATCAAACTTCTGTGGTTAATTTTAGGCATGAGAATCCACTTCAGTAACTCAATTTCTGCAATGGCTTCATCTAGTGTCACTGAGCCTAACACAATTAGTTTGGTGAGCAAAGCTGAGAACATGCATACCTCTGTCTCTGAGGGCAGGTGGGAAATGGAGGTTGTGGGGGCTGAATTATCCTGATTTTCTGCAGTTCTTGACTTTGGTAGGAATTGTAGGTATTTAGCACGACCAATTAACAGGTAACTTATTTAGGTGTTTAATTTTAGGCACTCAGGATGAGTTTTGAACTGTTTTTCTTTCTTGAGTTTGGATATAGGTGAGGAAGGGGTGGCATTGATATCTTTTACGATGTAAAAGCATGGAGGGAGAGAACTGGTTTGAGGTTGCATATCAGGATAGGTCTAGAAGGAATGGGATTAAAGCTAAGCAGAGTAAAACGTGCACCATATGAGAAAAAAGAGCTGGCAAGAAAGATACATTTGTCTGTGAGAGTGTTTTCTAAGACAAGCAAAGGAAATCTTAGCATGCATGAGCATTTGAAAGGAGTCTGGATTAAAAAAGAGTAATTTGCTGGACCCTGGTTAGAAATGGTTTTCATCTCTGATATTGTCTCTTGATATTTGGCATGAAACACAGTGATTTTGCTTGAAAATACATGGGGCAACCAAAAGCTTGTAGCCTTGCTGAGAGATCAGCTTCCATAAAACTAAGTTCCTTTAAAGAAGGTGCCATGCTGTCAGCACATCTGTCTCGAGAAAGGGAAGGAAGCACTGAAGGTGGAGGGTTGCTTTTCATTAATTGCATCATATTGAGCTTCCAGGCAGACAAGTACTTGAGACGGCCAAAAGGTGGAGATTTTTAGGTTCCTCCCCCAGCTTCTCTATCTCCTACCCCCTTCCCAAAAGAAATGTTTTGCCGAAACCTACTTGTGGCAAAGCAAGGGGTTTAAAAGAATAATCAGGAACAAAGCAAAAATTTTGGAGACCTGGTTAATTCCAATCCTTTATTTTCTCAAAGGAAGACTTGTAATCTGTACACTCAATCAAGTTACACTTTTTTTTCACTGTTCTTCAGGGTTCAAATCTCCAATAAAATAAAAAACTTAACAAAAAAAAATAATAGGGTCACAAGTTGTTACCTACTTGTGTAACTACAAGAGTCTTCAGCTACTAGTTATTGTGCTGAGAACAAAAATTGTAAGAACTGGGGGGGTATTGATCCTTCACTCAGTTTTACTCTTGTATGGATTACTCATGGAAAAACTTCCCATGCTTTGATCAGAAACATTTCTCAGGTAAAAATCTATAGAAACTAGCTGATGATTAAGAATGCTTTTAGCATAAGTGTTCATTAATAAAGTGAGATGGTGGATTTTCTAATTTCTTTGTCAGAATTATATACCTGACTTATTAACTTAATATTTTTTCAGTGTTACACACTGTAATCTTGTATTTCTAGATGTAAAATGGGGTGAAAACTTTTCAGCGCATCGCAGTAGTTGCTTTTTGAATAGAAATATATTTAGTATAAGTGTACACAACTTCATGTGTGGCAGAAGACATCTGCCAATGAAAAAGTCTTGAATTAAATCCTATTTTCATCAAAGCTGTTGATGTGTTGAGGCTTGAAGGGAAGGGTTTTCTTCCTAAGGGAAGGTGCCTTGAAGTTCTTTTCCTATGGTTCAGATTGACCCTCTCCTCAACATCTGGACAGACAGAAACAGGGAATTAATTCCTGGGGCTACATGACATCTGCCACAAGATTCTTGAAGTGAAATGCACCTTAAATTACTGACTTGGACAATATTGAAATCTTCCCTCTGGTTTCTTAAAAAAAAAAATCTTTGCAAAGCCAGTGTTAATAAAAATAAGCTGTCAAAGGGATAAAATTGGAGAAGGCTTCAATTAGTGGTGTTTGTGGGGGGTTTGTTATTATAAAAGAACTATGAATATAACGTGATTGTGATTTGTTTTAATTCAACTTGTTTTTAAAATAGCTGAAGAAGGCAAATAAATGGTTGCAGTGTGCTTGCAAGATTACTAATGTATTACATTAATGTGGATGTAAGGGGAAAGTCCCTGATTGAAAGAACCTGACAGTTTAAATGAGCACACTTGGCAGCATCCTTAGATTTCAGTTTTGAGAAGTCCCCACGTATCAAAGTGCTTCTGAAAGAATATAAGTGTAATTCAGATTTAAAATGATCTGTACCTCTCATATGATGGCCATGTTTTTTTCACTCATGCATCTGGGATACTGAATGCTCTGGAATATCACTGCAACTGGGTCAAGTTTTCCAGTGCTCAATGGGGGAAAATTCCCATGGTATGGTGTGGAAAAATATTAAGGAAAAAATTACAAAATGTCTTTTGAACTAGAAGCTATCGAAAGTACTAGTACAGATAGGCATGACTGGGATAGATCTCTTCTTGTCTTCTCACAGAGGAGTTAGGCACACAGATTTGTACAGGAAGAGACAGAACTAGACTTGGAGGTTTAGTGTTGTGTAAAGCCAGAATACTGATGCCAGCTCTGGAGAGTTACCTTGGTGTAACCATGTAGCACAACACCTATGAGACAACCATCCAAAACTGTAACTTTGTACATGCCAGGGAGGGGACAGAAATGTTATTACTGAAAAATTTTATACAACTGAATTCCTAACACTAATAAAGCTGAACTCATAATCTGTTTTGTAGAAATCTGGATGAATTAGCCTATTCTTCTACCACTGACTTTTAAAATCAGGGTTGAAGGATCACGTCTTTCTACCTAATGACTAACCTGTGTGAGACATGACGTAAGACTACACAGGTCATTGGTACTATACCAAAGCTGATATTTTTCTTAGCAAAAACAAGAAATATTTTCTGTCCCTGGGAAGGTACTTGACATGTAGAGGTTTCAAAATGAATCTCAGGTTTCTGCAATGTCCCCTAGGCATTCCTGGCAGTGCCTTCCATGGCACAGGCAGTGGTGGTTATTACATGATGTGGTCCCCACACACTCATCATTTGCTCCTCTCTGTTGCATCTGCATGTGATACTCAACAGTACCTGTGGATTGCTAGACAAAAAAGGTAGGTCTTAAATGGTTCCTTTTTACTCTGTGGACTGGTTTTGTTATTGTGTTGCTGTTTTGGTTTTGTTTTTTTTTAAACTAATTGAAAATGCAAAATGAACCAATGTCTGCTGGAATCAAGTGTACTGAAATGAGCAGTTTGATAAAAATGCAAGTGTTCCAAAAACATCCAGCAGGAAAAATGCACCCTTGTTAAAAATTCAGACTGAATTTCCATTACCGGAGATCAAAGGTTGTGAATTTTTGTTTTGGCATGTAATTAATTTTTATTATGCATTGTTAGCTTATTGCATACTTACTTGCATTATGAATGGTTCTAGAGAAAATAAGGATGGGATATTAGCAATAAAAATTTCTGTATAATATTTTCACTCTGAAGGTTACCACAATGGAGTTCCTGAAGACTTGCCCAAAGTTGAAACAGCAAGTCAGTAGAGCCCAGAATTAGCTCTCCTGGCATCCAGACTCTTGTGCTGTACATTACAACAACCATCTTTCCATAGCTAAACTTGTTAGGTGGCGTAAGGCCAAAAAATGTGGTCAAGACTGAAATAACTTTTGCTGAATTCAAAACAGGAAACTGAAGGAAACATCTGTGTTTGTCAGAGCTTGATGGGTACATTTAACACAGAAAGGCTGAAGTTTGCAAAACATTTTACTCTCCTGGTCATGAAACCACAAGCAGAGAACAACAAGCACTTCTGTATGTCCCAGAAGATGCTCTCAAGGTCTGAGGCCTGTATGAGAGGCAGAAGCTGGCATCAGTTTCATCCATTGTCTCCCTGAGAAGACCAACAGGTGCTTCTTTAAGGAGCTGTTGTGTCAGCAGTTTCTCATTTCTCTGCAATTACCATTTTCCAATGCTTATTTATTCCTTGTCCAGATTTAAAGTTGTTGGTGTCACAGTCCTGTTCTTCTGCTCTGTGTGGTCCTTATTCCAGGTATTGTCCTCTAAACAGAACTGTCCATGATGGTGTGCAACATAAATGCTGGACACATAACGGAGAAAAGATTGACAGGAAAACTGACTTGATTGGTTTGTGAGATTTTCGCTTTCTTAAAACTAATAATATGAAAATATTTCTATCAGCTGTGGAGAAGATCTTGTTCATCAAGCAAGTGTGGGTAAGATGAAGGGTTGGGTATAGAGAGTAGGGATAGATCACATACAGCTTGGAAGAAAGAGGCTAATTGCATTCACAGCAATGTAAGAGAGGAGACAGTGGAGGGGCCTCAAAAGTGGCTTGGTTGGTGTAAGAGTGTGGTACATGTGAGCTCAAATAATCTCTAGATTAAGTTAAGTTTCCATCCTTTCCTCTGAGCCTACTGAATGAAGATGATGGAAACAGCATCAGAATTACACAAAACTGTTGGTGTCAGACACTGGTGGTTAATTCAAATGAGGTAAAGAAGAAAACACTTTTCTATCTGAGAGCTTCCATGCTGATGAGAAGCAGAGAATTTGCTTTCTGTAACCTGTCATTGCTGAAGGTGTCCAAGTGCTTTTATTTCATCTGTATGAGGGAGTTACCTAGAGCAAGACAATCAGGAAATAATCATGGCTCTAAAGGGCTCAGAAGAGGCTGTAATCTTTGAGGTCACATTTAAGGCAATTACTAATTCCCAAACAAAAGATAATCTAGATTTAGGCACAAGTTTCCAGGTGAATACTAAAAATGTTATCCTTATTTATAAAATATAAAATAGTGCTCATTAACACCGCATATTTTCTTTTCCTATGGACCAGTGAGGGAGAGGAAGAAAAGCACTAAAACAGTAAAGGAGGGGAAAAACCACCCCACAAAACAATAGAAAATAGCTTGATTTGGTTTTAAAAAGTCTGCAATTACAAATTAGGACTTGCATCTCTTTTTCTAGAGGTGTTAACATTGTCTATCTGTGAAGCACCCAGATTGTCTTATGCCTTACAGTAATTTTCATGAAATGTTCAAAGGAAAGAGAAAAGAAAAATTATGGATTTCCAACTGCCTTAAATCTTTCATTGACGTTAAAAGAACTTTGAAAATTTGATTCTTAGCACTGCATACTTCTATAAAGATAGATAATGCTTAGGGCAAAGATAAATGTTCCCAGTAAAAGTCTGCTGTTTTGGTTATTAACCTCAGAAAAATCTGAGGATTTTTGTGTTTGAGACCTGAATGTTAGGGTTTTAATTTACTCTGACATATCTCAACAAGAAAAGTTGAGTTTACATTATTGCCCTTTGGTAACTATATGGATTAAAGTGTAAGAAAAGGTGTTGTTTATGGTAGTCTCCCAACAGGACTCCTGCTAGGTCATTTATGACATTGCTAGTGCTTTCTGTCATCAGATTTCTATGGTCCCTGTTTGAAGTAGAATATGTCTTCAGTGTGGGGTTGATTTTGGTTGGTTGTTCTTTTTTTTTTTTCGGGGGGCAGGGGTTGTGTGGGTTTTTGGCTGATTTTGGGGTTTTTTTAAGGTTATCCTTTAGACCTGGATAATGCAGTAAACACTATCTATTATTCTACTACTTCTCTGCATCCCTTGTTGTCCCTGTTGTGCCTGTCCCTCTTTGCAGCCTTTAATGATGTGGTCTGTTAAGAGTGGTGGGTGGCTCTTACTTGTGTTGTCTACTTGCTCCCCTTAGTTCACTCAGGATAACTTGGTTTAAGTAATGCTAGTTGCCTAAGTGGTATTGTTAAGATATTGAAAAAGATATTCTAGCTCAAAATTTTGAGTTTGGATCAAACATACTCTGCTCTCAAGTTTGATGATTTCATCTGTCTTTGATCCAGACTCAGCCTTATGGGCTTTCATGGGAGCTTCAGTTTATTTTGTTGTTTTTCCCCAGTTGGTGCTGTCTAGTGTGGCAGGCTCTGAAGTCCTTGGAAGTATCATCATTGACTTTCATGAGGGAAACCTCAGGATCTGAGCATTTGAGCTGGAGAGGGTGCTTAGCAGTTCTCAAGCAAAGATCCGACTAAGTCAACGGGAGTTTTGCCACCTTCCAAAAATGCAGAATGACACTCTTGCTTCTGCCTTGCCCTCCCAAATGCTAAAGAGGGAAAGCAAAACAAATCAAAATCACCATGTGCTCTGTCTGCTCAGACTACCTGAAAAGAAAATGTGTTCCAAAAATGTATATGCATTAAAACCTGTAGAGAAAATCAGTCCTATTAAATACTAAAAGCAAAGAACCTGAAGCATACTTATTCCAGAGACTCAATGCTCACAGTGTATGAATTTAAAATTGATAAAACCACTGTATTTTTCACAAGTAATCATGTCTTATATGTGCATATGTTAGCACGTTGGGGTTACAAAATGGTGAGTTCATATACAGAGCTCTTGCAGCATGATCTTTAGCTTTTTCTTGTTTAAGCCTTCTATATAAGGAAAAATGATATGCCAGATGAAACAAAACCCAGAAGCTTCCTAGGGAAGGAAAATGGCATTTACATTCACATTAATGTCTCAATAGTAATATCAGTAGGAGATTCCTTCCCAGTGTCCAGGAAAAAGCAGCTGACAAGTAGAGTTGTACATCTCTATTACACATATAAAATAACAATAAGTGTATTCATTTTTATTAGAGGGGTGGAAGGCAAAAAGCTAAGCTGTGGGAAAGCAGGTTTTTATTCTTCAGGGGTGGGAAGTTTTGACGTTTGGAAAGTGGGTTTCATCCCTGGGTGCAGTGAGTGCTGGCCCGGCCTGCGACTGCTGCCTGGGGCAGGGATGGGATGGGATGGGATGGGGTGGGGTGGGGTGGGGCGGCTGCAGGGATGAGGGTCCGCACCAAGGGCGGTGTAATCGCACGTGTCCCCTCCAGAACTGCAAGTTGAAAGACAATGAAACAAATACCTCCAATACTTAAACACACTCTCACATTTTCTCACGGCATCCCCAGGCGGTTAAAGCTGCAGAGGGGTAGCTGGGACTCAAAGGCTGCGGGACTATGGGGATGGACTCTTTGCTGCTGGGAATGTGTCTGGGAGTTTGCAATGTCCCAGGGAATAAGGTAGGAAATGACAGACAGGCCTTCTGAATCCGAAGTAACAGCTGGAGGCTACTGGTCTTCCCATGCAAGAAGGAAAGTATTGCTATAAATTGGGAATCTTTATAGCTGTTGGGCTGGAGGAAGTTTTTTGGCTGTAAACTGTCATGCACTGCAGCTCGCGGTGAAAAGACTGTGGAAGTGGAGAGTCCTCTCTCCTGAGAACCAAAGTGCAATTAAGATCAGAAAGAGAGGGAAGGAAATAAAATAAAGACAAGAGGAATCCAAACCAAGGAAAAACTTTACAGTTTGGGCTTGTTGGATTTTTGGGGGTGATTGTTAGGTTGTTTTTTGGTTTTATCCCATTCCAAGGAAACATTGTCGGATTTTTTTCATGGTCATTTCAAAACTGATAGCTGGAAAGACTTCTTTTTTGAAGAACCAACTAAATTTGAGAGCACCCATAATTTGTCTGTCATCTGCTCAGTATTAAATAAAACGTGAGATAAATCAAACTGAACTTCAACTGTCCTCCCTTTGCCTAAAGAGACCAATGAGTGGGAAAAAAGAAAAAAAGTTAACCATACAGGTTAAGCCGAAAGGCTTCCCATTCCATAAGGAATTAGTCCTTCTTTGAAGCATCGATCCGGAAAAATTAAATAGTGTTTTTAAAGTTCAGATCACCTAAACACACATTTATATCGTCTCTAATTATTTTATTTATTCATTTTCGCTATGGTTCATTTTCCACTGAAATCACTCTGTCGCTTTCAATTCCAGCTGTTGCCGCTGCTTTCGGCTCTTAAACACGTTCATTGTCAGGTGGGATAGAGCTGAGGAAGAGCTGAGTCTGGGGTCTCCCTACACTCTCTCCATCATCACCACCACCCCCACTTCTACCACTCTTTCCCCTTTCCCCTCCGCGGACCGTACCCTAAAAGCGACGCAACTTCTGCAAGGGGTGAAAAGTCCCTTCTCTCCCTGTCACCTGCACGGAGCGGGCGAGTCCTTCTTCGGGGGTTAGCCTCTCCTGGTGCTCGGCTTTTTCAGGATTAAGATGCTTGATATATCGCCTTAAAGCACAAACACAAAGATGGGCCTGCCAGCCCCTTCGAGGGCCTGCGTGCCGTGTTCTGGCGGGGTTTAAGTGCTCATGGCTTTTGTTAGGTCGTGTTTGCTTGTTTTGAGTGGAGCGCCTTCAGTGAAATAAACACCTGATAGCGAAAAGATTATCTTCCAACTACCACTAGCAGTGACTACGTAGCAATTTAGTAAACTTTGTCCGTAATTTCTTTGCAAATGCTGCTTTCCCCTTCCGAAAAGGACAAAAAGCAGGCGGTAAGTGCTAAAGCAGAAGGAATTTTAAGAAACTTTAAAGCAGGTATGAATCTGAAGGGATAATAATTTTTCGCGTGTTTCTGCACAGTGGCTGAAGAGCGTGCGGAATTCAGCACGTAGGGCTGAAGGGGAAAAAAAACCTCTGTAGAGTTGAGTAAGTTTAATGCTATACGAGCCCGATGTGCTGTGTAATGAAAATACAGTTCTATGCCGTAGCTCCTTAACCAAAAAGAATCCGAAAAACATAGCGCAAGGTTTGGGATTATTTGAAGTTGGACGAGGGCAGACACGCTCGGGCTGCTGCTCCCTTGGCTGGAGAGACAGGATGTGCAGGCTGGAGGTGTCTCTCCGCAGAAAGACCCGGTGCCCGGACCGAGCCATCGTCTGCATCCCATAAAAGGGACATTCACTGTGCCTTCCTTCCCCTGGCAACTCTAACTTCCAGCTCCTTCTGCTGCCAGGCAGCTTTACAGTGTACCCCGGATACTTTCTCCTAAAATGTGAAAAATCCCGGCAGGGATGATGCGCGGTGCCTGAAGACGAGGAGATGCCTGTTTTAGAAACAACTCTGATTTTTACACCGCGCCCCTTCTTTTCCCCTCTCCTTTGCTCCCGTTTAAAGAACTTGTTTAAATAGACCCCATTGAACTATTTCCTGCTCATTGTCACCTCTCTCCCCCTCAACCTCTATCCAGGGATTCTCACGGAAAGGTAATAAACTGTTTCCGTCACACCACAGACCGCCACAGCCCGGGAGTATGCAAACTATTATAGGACCGGCGAGCGGGAGTGCTTCAGAGCATCCCTCCTCTCCCTCATCTCGGCTCTTGTTTTTGTGCCAAATAACTTTAAAAGAAATTCAGCCCGTTGCAAAGTTTCACCCGTGAGGCTCTGCCTCCTCTCTTGCCCGCAGAAACTCGCAGGGGTGTCTCCTTGTTAGGCGAAACGAATCCTTTAGGTATTGATCTGGTTTTCAGAACTATGTTTTTATTTAGGTGGGATGGCAGGTAACCGTCAACCTTATTTTTTGTTGTTGTTGTTTGGTTGGTTGGTTTTTTAAATATTTTATTAAGGTAGGATGGCTCGAAACCATCGCTGTCGAGCATCTCGGCTGCGAAGGCATTGTCCGTGCTGGTGGTGCTATAAGGCAAACTGCGACTTTGCTCACAGGTGAGCTCTTGGGCTCGCTTAAAACCGGGGGGCCGGTGGGGGGAAGTGCCCATGCTGTGCCAGATTTGTGGTCAGCCGCTCTACAGTGCTGTTTCAGCTCTTTGGCTAAATTTTACTGCCAGTTCTGTCGTTGCCAGATGCATCCTTCATTGAAGCAGAAGTTTTTGTCAGGGGTGCAGGGGCAGCGCGGGAACGGGGCAGGGGTGAGTGGGATGCTGACAGCCCGCGTTTGCCTGGGGGAGAAAGACTTGCCCTTTCCCCCCCTAAATACGAATCAGCGGCGGGGTTGTCTCCCGTCGAGGGCTGTCTGCCTAGGAGCGGAGCGGGGGTCTCGCTGCGCCGGTGGCTGCGGGAGGCGGGATTGCGCCGCGATCGCCGGTTGTGAGGCTGTTGCCGAGATGGGCCATTTCCTCCGCGGCTGCCGGAGCGCCGGCCCCGGCGGCTTTGATAGAGGTGCAAACATTTGGGGGCAGATTTACATAAAATAGCCGCGTTTAATCCCGCGGGCCGCAATTAACATCACAGGCTCCCGCGGGCTGCGCTGTGATATGGCCGCGGGCAGCCAATGGGGAGGGCCGGCCCGCTGGATCAAAGGCGCCGCTCGCCAATCAGCGCCGCCCCCCCGCGGGCCCGGTGATGTCACCGGGTGGGCGTTTATGGCCGGGTATTAACAGCGGGGCGGCCGCAGGTCCCGCTCGCGGCTGTGTCAGGAGCTGCCCCACCGGGGCTACGATGGGCTCCCCCGGCCCGGAGGGCGCGGGAAAGCCCCTGCAGTACCGCGTGGACCACCTGCTAAGCGCCGTGGAGAGCGAGCTGCAGGCGGGCAGCGAAAAGGGCGACCCCACGGAGCGGGAGCTGCGGGTCGCGCTGGAGGACAGCGAGCTGTGGCTGCGCTTCAAGGAGCTCACCAATGAGATGATCGTCACCAAGAACGGCAGGTACGGAGGGAGGGGGGTGCCTCCGGCCCCGTTCGCCCGCGGGGGGCTGGGGGGTCCCGGGGCCGGGGGGTGCGGGCTGGCTCCGCCGAGCATCGCGCCGCCGTGTCGCCCCCCAGGAGGATGTTCCCGGTGCTGAAGGTGAACGTGTCGGGGCTGGACCCCAACGCCATGTACTCTTTCCTGCTGGACTTCGTGGCGGCCGACGGGCACCGCTGGAAGTATGTGAACGGGGAGTGGGTGCCGGGCGGGAAGCCGGAGCCGCAGGCGCCCAGCTGCGTCTACATCCACCCCGACTCGCCCAACTTCGGCGCCCACTGGATGAAGGCGCCCGTCTCCTTCAGCAAAGTCAAACTCACCAACAAGCTCAACGGCGGCGGGCAGGTAAGCGCTGGCACCGGGACCGACCCTGCCCGTCCTGACCCCTCCCTGCAGGGCGGCAGGTCCTGCCTAACGGGGTACCCCGCTCGCTCACCCTCATGCTCATTTTCGTACTGCTGTAAGCAAACGCGCTGGGGTGGGTCGCACTTCCCCCTCCGCCTCTCCCCCATACCGCCCTCCTCCCCAGCCTCATTCCTTGAGAAGAGCTGTTCTTTCCACCGAGGATGGATGCCTTGATGTTTTATGACTTTGGTTTTTAAATGTCTCTTTCTGGTCTGAATAATGCCAACGATGCGATAGATGAATTTTTCTGGCTAGCTTATCACTGACGCATTTGTGACTCTGCAATCACCTTGTCAAGTAATAGGGATAAGGATAGCTACTCAGTTGTGGCGTCTGTCCTCAATGTGCATTTTCTTCTCTTACAGCTTCAGTTTCAGGGTTTTTTCGTACCTGTTGCCTTTTTCTTTTAGACACTTTAAAACCTGCGTGCTCTCTGTACTTGCCAGCATCTGCCACTACCCTGTCCCTGCTCACCTGCTCTGTCCATTTGCTCACAGATCATGTTGAACTCCCTGCACAAGTATGAGCCAAGGATTCATATAGTGCGAGTGGGTGGCCCACAGCGGATGATCACCAGCCATTCCTTCCCAGAGACCCAGTTTATAGCTGTGACGGCTTACCAGAATGAGGAGGTATGCACAGCAGGGAAGAAAAGATGCCGCTACTGGAGGTTTCAAGTAGCAAAGTGCATGTTACAGAACACAATAATAGATCTTGTTTCACATTTTTCAAATCTTCCTGTACTTTTTTGAAGCTAAATAGAGAAAATTGAATTAATGTATGTAAAAGCCTAAAAATGTAGTTTAGCACAAAATTTTGATTGCTGTTTGTCTCAATATGTGCTGCAAATTCATTAGAGGAGAGTAATTCTTCAAAGATTGTGTGGGGCATGCAACTATGGTAAAACATACAGTTATCATTTTCAGCTACACAGTGAAATAACTGGATGTGCCAGTTTTGGGATGGCCCTTTCTCTCTTAGCCTAAATGCACATCTGTGTTGAATGATGAATTACCAATCTTTCTGAGATTTCTTTGATGTCTGTTTTGCTCTGGTTTGAAATGTAAAGACTTTTATAACTGTTTAGTGTACTACCTTTCTTAGGTATTTCCTTAGATGATCAGTAAATCCTGGCAATTCGATGTCTTAGAATTTGGCAGAGGCTAATTCTTAGTCCTTTGATAATACTTCAGATTGTAAGGAGCTGTTTAATTGATGTTTGTAGGTTGCTCTTATGACCCTGCTTTTATTTCTTGAAAAAATCTGTGATTTTTTACCAATTTCAGTGGATAGTTCTAATTCAATAGATAGCTCTAATTCAAATCAGTGTGATTATGAATAGCAATACTTGTGAATAAAGATATTTGTTGTTGTTTTTAGATCACAGCTTTAAAAATTAAGTACAATCCGTTTGCAAAGGCATTTCTTGATGCAAAAGAAAGGTGAGAGCTCTTAACTTAATTCTAAAGTGTGAGTTTTTAACATAGATTTGTAAAGACATATTCTTAACTAATACAACATGGTTTCTTTTATAGAAGTGATCACAAAGATATGATGGAGGAAGTGGGAGACAATCAGCAGTCTGGGTATTCACAGTGTATGTTTCCTTTCATTATGCATCATATACTTAACTGATTTATTCCATCTCATCTGTTAAGTTAAGCAAAACTTTGAGACCACTGTTTGGTGGCTGGCTTATTAGTTCACAGGGAGAGCAATATTACCAATCCTTCAGTTGCATTCATGTGTGAAAGGACAGCTGCCTTTGTATACAAGGACAGCAATATTCACATGGATATGGAGACAAGTTTATTTCTTAAAGTTTATGAAACAGTAGTTATATTCTCAGTACTCTAAGAAAAATATGGGCATTTGCTTAAATTTTTTTTCAGATTATTAAGAAGCATTAGTGTTTTAATGATTTCCATTTTAATAGATGACTTACAAAAAAATGTGCGCAGCCTATAAAGGGGTCGATTTGATTTGCAGTAGGAATTGTTCTATTTCAGAGAAAACACTTAATGTTTAAGACTTAAATTTTGAGAGCAGTCTGAGAAACTTCAGAGTTTACCTATAGGTTGAGACTCTCAAAGAGTAGTTTAAAACTGAATAACTGCTAACAATTACTGAGAACACACTACCTACATATGGGAAAGCTTAATAATTTTGGTGTTTCTTTACTGTGATTGTTTTTTAAATTGCCATTTAATTACAATATTGGCTTGACATGGGGCTTTTTTTTTTAAGCTGTTGTTTATTTCCCTGCCTGGCTGCATTATGTACCCTTCTTACAAGATCTCTTGCTTCCCCACAGTAGGTAGTTGGCTTATTCCTGGGACTGGAACTCTGTGCCCACCTGCCAATCCTCACCACCAGTTTGGAGCCCCCCTGTCACTCTCCTCTGCTCACAGCTGTGAAAGGTACTCATCGCTGAGGAACCACCGTCCTGCCCCCTACACCAACCCTTACACCCATAGAAACAACTCACCAAGTAAGTCTGATGTTTCAGCTCTGTAAAAAGATGGGGATGAGCCGAGGCATGTGAGCTTTGAGCAGTGGCATCATGTACAATGCCCCAGAAATTAAGGTCGCTAAACTAGCTCAGTTTGTGCAAAGGGTTTGGGTCAGCATTGCAAAGAAAAGAGAGTGATGGGGACATGTTCCCAGTACCTTTATGATGGAAAAACTGAGGGTGAGTGCAACTGTCTCTGGGTAATTGATTGGATTATGTTGTGCTGGCTTTGTCTAGTGCTCTTGAGTTCTTGAAACCATTGAGCTTAAACTTTGAAAAAAAAAAAAAGTAAGTTTGAAAATAAGGATTGTAATTGTTAGTTATAGCCAATACAAAGAAAAGATGATGTATGTCTGGTTCTGTTAGTGTCACTTATTATTAACAGGTGATAATTGAGGGCCTGATTATGTTACTTTCAGTTGCCTGTGGGTGTAATTAATGTCCATGCTGTTGTCTATGAATGCATGACAACTGCATAGACAGAAATAATATGGAGCTGAGTAAATTGCAGAGCTATTAAGAGTTGTGCTCAGAAATATCCAAATATCTCAAGGCTTAGTGTCTCAAGCACTAGGTACTTGAGGGAGAAAAAAGCATTTTTAACAGTGATTTTTAAAATTTCTTTAAAATGTATTTTCTTCTCACAAAGAAGAACAATTAACATTTTTTGCTTTTCAGGCTATGTGGATATTGAAGCTTCCCATTTATAAAAAATACTTAACATTTTCAATTATGAAGTAACACATAGGCTTGTATGTAGCTTTGTAGTTAATTTTGAAGTAAAAAAACTAGCTTTCTGAGAACTTTTGTTGAATCTTGGAAATCTTATGCAAGTTTTGTGACTTAAAAAGGAATAAAAGAAGAAAACACTTCTGGTGTTCCTTCCTCTTCCCTGGTTCTCAACAAGGAACTCCTCTCTCTCACTTAGCCAGCTGCCACAGCAACTTCTTTCTCGCTGTGGACGGCCGTGTGGGATTCCCTTTATATCTTCCTAGTGCCTCTGCTGTGTTGACTAGCCAGTTTTGGTCACAAACTGAGTAGTCTAAGCCACAGTTCAGCCACTCCTCATGGTGCCCAAGGTGGGCTTCAAAGCTCATGGCAGTATGCTCAGCTCAAAACTGGGATGTGTGATTCAGTGGTACACTTGTTAGCCAAGTCTGCCAGACTGTTACTGCCAGTGTAGGTGATGGAGATAAAGAAGGTGCCCTGGAAGGTCACCAAGTGACTGAGATGGTGTAAATAAGGAGCCCACCTCTTCCCACTGACTGAATAAAGAAGCATGGGCTAAATTAGCAGGTGGTTTGCAGACAGCTTTTTGGCTATAGCTCCTTCACAGAAATAAGGCTTTGCAGTTGTGAGTTGAGTAAAACAGCACATCAGGGAAATGGTGGTGAAAGGGTTAGCTTGATACAACTGGCTGCTGGCTTAATTTTCTTCTTATCTGTGTATGTAATTTTGTCTTTTTTTTTTTTTTTCCCCCCAAGGTAGTAGTTGGGGGTGGTGGTAGTGGTTTAAGTCTATAGATTGCATTTAAATACAAGATTATTTGCCCTGGTTCTAGTGTGTGATTATTTGTTTCTCAGCAGCCTATGCCGATAACTCCTCTACCTGCCTATCCATGCTGCAGTCCCATGACAACTGGTCTCCCCTAGGAGTTACTACACACACCACGATGCTGCCCATGAGTCACAGCACTGGCACAGCTACCAGTTCCAGGTAGGATTCCATCCCTCAGCAGCCCTCAAGTCTGAAAAAGGAGGTAAAGAAAGAGTCGCCAGCAAATTAAAAGTCCTTATGGCCGTATGTGAATCATTAGCTCTTTGTGGGGCACTGAGAAGGATTATCCCCAAGGAAAGCAGAATTGAAGGAACAATTTTTTTTTTTTGTGTGTGTTTTGGAAATGCTGTCACAAGTAGCTACAACGTTTGATAGCTTAAGGATTGAAAATCACTTAGACAAACATATATTGAATTTGAGGATGCTGTCTTAAGTTTCAATCTCCTTTAAGCATAATGGTGTTTCAAAAGTTTTTTTTATTTCTTTCATTTTGCCCAATCACTGCTTTCCCAGCTATCTCCATAACCTCTTGTTCTGCTACAAATGTTGGGACAGTAAACTGTATTGTGGAGAAGGACCATACGGGTGGGGAGTAATTCTTTACTTAAGCATTACCACACTAAGCAACGTAGCATGGGATTATACATGTGGTAAAAGTCTTCACTATTTTGTGATCATAAAAATGTATCTTTTCTCCTCTTTGTACTTATTATCTTAATTAAACTTTTGGATCTTTTAGCAGAGACTTAGCTTACAGTTAGTTCCTTGGAGATAAGCTTGAAAATTCAGAGATAGACAAAAGGTGGTAAAATATTTGCTGTTAACCACAGAGCAACAAGGTTTGGACATATTTCTCAGCAATTCAGACCTACTGTTCTATCGTTTTTATTTTGTATTTTTATTTGAAGCATGCACCTGAACACACAGCTGTTAATCAGACTATATACTACTACCCAGTATGAGTTACCTGTATTACTGAACATAAGTTTTAGTCCTGAACACAGATTGAGTAAACAGGTCCTCCTAACACTTCTTTCTATGTCTGACCCCCAGGATATATATTTTAGAAAGCTGCAAAGTCCACTGAGTTTCAGTTGCTGCACTGAGCTGTCCAGTAGATAAAACCAGTAGAACTGGAACTGTGGGACCTCAAGGAAGGCATTTCTGCCACTCCTTTTGTCTAAACCCCTATCTGTAAAGTAAGAATAATATTTCTCTTTCTTACTAAACTGCTTGGGATCAATAGGTAGAAAGTGCTGTGTAGTGTTATACATCAGGGATTTGATTTTACTCATATTTCTCTTCAATCACCCTGTTTCTTTTAATTCATAAGTGTGTTTATAGGTATGTGTGTTTGTGTATGTAGATAGAGGAGAGAGAGTGCAGAGGCTCTAAAGGTGCCTTTTTTTTTTTTTTCCCTTTCAAGTAGCCCTTTTTGTAGTATCCATGAGATCTGCAGCATCTGCAGTCTGGCGCTTCCCCTTCTAACATGAGCTGATGAACAAGGAGGGCTGAGTTGCTGTATGGAGGCATCCATCCGTATCTGACTACAGCGGCACCCAAGAGTTAGGACTCCAACAGACTCCTGGCAGTGGATTCAAACCTGCCTGCCTCCAACAGCTGCTGTGTCCAGCTGCCTCCACCACATGCCTATCTCCCTACTGCCATCATGGCTCAGGAATCAGCTCACAAACCTCTGTGTTTGTCAGCCAGCTGGTTCATTGCTCAGCTTGGCTTGAAATTGGCTAGTGTATCTAGCGTTGCAACCTGCTCTTGGGAAAACAGGGAGGTTAGATTTATTTGTGGGGGTGCCATGAACACATCCTGCCTGGGGGTCCTTCCTACCTCACAGTGGCAAGGAACTGCTGAGAGAATTTCACCATCTCCAACAAGTGGACCCAACTTGAGGTCTGTGTTGTGACCTAAGAAACTGCGAGCAGGCACTAAAGTCACTAATAACTGCTTTTATTTATCACTTTCCCTCTTTCAGTCAGTACCCCAACTTATGGTCTGTGAGCAACAGCACCATCACGCCGGTGTCTCAGTCGAGTGGGATGTCCAATGGCCTGAGCTCCCAGTTTTTGCGTGGCTCTCCAGCACACTACTCTGCTCTTCCTCACCCGGTCACGGCCACCTCTTCTGCCTCCCCCCTGTATGACGGCGGGGCACCCACAGACCTGCCTGACAGCCAGTATGATGCCTCCGCACATGCCAGGCTGGCATCCACGTGGACGCCTGTCACACCCCCTTCCATGTAAACCCTGACCTTTTCCTCTGAGACAGACTTTTTTAGCTACTGAATTACTTTAAATGCTTAATCCTCAAGGAAGAGAAAAAGGAGACATGAAGGAAACTGCAAACAAAGCATCTGAACTGCTTTGCATAGAGCATCTACGTTTTACCTCTTATACAATGTGTGTCATTGACTTCATGTAGAGTTTACAAATCTGGTGAGCGTGCAATTCGGAGAGCAGATTCACTGCTTTTAGTCTTCTTTTTTTTTTTTTTTAAAGTTTGATAGACCTAAGTTTTAATATTTTTAGTTAGATTCCAAATTTCTCAGTGTTCTGATATGTTTGGACCTGAAGTTTGGCATCATTCTTGAGTAAGTTACTCCTAACTGGTTTTCAGTTAATTTTTTTAAATTACAAACCTAGCTATAGTCTTGAGAAGGCTTCTTTGAACCATCTAGTTAGAAACATTCTGAAATATGCACAAATGTAGCTGAGGAGTGAAGTTTTTGGAAAATCATGTGCACTAACATGTATTTGCCTCACAAATGCGTTGTGTTCTTAACAGTGTGCTTATATCCTTGCTGCTGAATTAATGTTGAGACAATCTGCAAGAACTGTAATCTTCCAAAGAAAAACTGTATTAATGTTTAGTCTGAAAAGTTTCACCCAAAAGACTCCTTTAGTGGTGAGTTCTGCTGTTTGATCATATAGATCTCAAATACCCACCAGCTTGGCTAAACATCTCATTTTAAAACAGCTGGTGTCCTGTTAGGAGCCCTATCCAAAACCTTTTGAGACACTGAAAATACATCACTGGTTTTTGTTGGGGTTTTTTAATGATCTTTGACTCGGGCCTTAAGGGAGGGAGTTCAACACCTGGAGAATCATTCTAATTTATTTTATTTCAATCTTCTACTCTGATCTATATTTATTATTTGGTAAGTTACAACTTTATTTTCTACATGTTAAGATATATAGATAGTCCCTCAACCTACAGTGTACTCTTAAGACAATCATGCGTGGGATATGTCACCCAATAGCACATTGAACAACATGGACTTAACTACTTAAGGTATTGTAAGAGGAAAATCTGTAGTTACTAAGAATTTTGGGGAAAGTGCAGGTATATGAAGATTTAAAATACACTGATGACTTGCTGGAACGAACAGATCTTGATAAAACACCTCCTTCATGACTGATTTGAAGTAATGTGACCCAAATGTCTACTGCAGGCTAACCCAAAATATTGGCTTAAAGTGTGCCCTTAGACATGTCTCTTTCTCCCACTGACAAATACATATCCTTAGGAAAGTGAGTTCTTTTGCATAAGCCATAATAAATAACTTTTGTAATGAAGTGCCTAATATAGTGAAGCAAAATTCTGTATCAGGAAATTCCTTAAATAACTCATTGATGTGTGCTCATGTGCTACAGTGGCAACTTTTAGATGAAAAAGAAAGTATTTGCCACCATTTTGGTTTCTTTGGCACTCCATGGGCAGGTCCCTGTACCTAGAAAGGCTTTGGCAGGGCTTTCTCCCTGCAGAAGGATCTGTGTGCACCTGCAGGTTGTGGTCTCCTGGAGGTGGTACTCCATCCAGCAGGAGAGCACACCAGAAGCGGATGGCTGCACGGCCACATCCTCTGTCAATATGTAAATATTGATCTAAGTGCTCCTATTTTATTGTGAAGGTAAATTGTGTAAATGATGTAAGTGCATTATTATTTAGACTATTTTGTAGAAATTAGCAACATATTTCATTGTGAGGTTTTATACTTATATTTTGGAAGTATAATTTAAATTAAAAAAAAAGTAAAGATTCTTAAAAAAAACTAATGCTTAATTTTTTTTTTTTTCAGTTTATGGGTTTGGTGGGAAAAGTGAAACAAATGCACATCAGCCATATTGAACCTACAGTATGTTGACCTTCCATGGAATGGTTTCACAAATGATTCCTGCTGCACAGTGGCTTGTGTCTGTGGGTGAAGGTTCAAAGAGTTCTCATCCCCTCCTTCCTTGTTTTCCCACCCCCATCTTTGTTTCTGCCTGCTTTCAGTAAATCCTTTGCTTACTGATGTTAAGAGGTGGTTGGTGCAACTGGTGTTGGATGAAAGCTCTTTTCCCACAGTGATCAGTTTTTAGGTTAAGTGATGGAGCTGGATGCAAACCTGGAAGCTGCTGTGTTTTACCTCGATAACCAGATTTTTCAAGTGTGTTTCAGAATCCCTGCCCCCAGTAATAAATGCCAAACTGCTGCCTGGCACATTCAGCTACTGAAGGAGTTTATTGGGTGATCTAGCACTGCAGTGACTCTGCATGTAGCTGGACATGCAAATGCTGCTTCAGAGAGCTGACATGTTGGGGGAGCCCAGCTTTATCCTTGCCCCAGAGCTATGCCCTCAAAGCAAACAAGTCAGAGAAGAAGATGATCAATCTTCCATAGAATCATTTAAGTTGGAAATTACTTTTAAGATCATAGTCTAACTCTTAACTCAGCACTGTCAAGGCCACCACTCAACCATGTTCCTAAGCACCACATCTGCATTTCTTTTAAATGCTTCTAGGGATGGTGACTCCATCATTTCCCTGTACAGTGAAAGGGACCTATAAAGCAGGAGAGAGGTGCTGGGTCTAGGGTTGCAAGCTGTCCCTCTGTGTGGCCCCTGGCAGGCAGCCCACTGTGGGACTGTTTGCCTCAAAGAGGCCTGTGTGGAGGACAGCCCACAGCTGCTGCCCAGCAAGCGGTCAGCAGTACTGAAGAAATGGGGCTGTTTATTATCAGAATGAGCTGTAGCTTGTTGAACTAAATTCTTGCAGCTCAGGGCTGTGAAGTGGCAGAGCCTGGTCCTAGTCAATGCTGGTACTAGATGGATCTTACCTAATTGGCTATTTTTGGTGTGGGATTTTTTTTTCCTCTCCCATACTTTCACATTAAACAAAAATCTTTCATGCTATTGAATGCAATTTGCATGCTGCATTAATGCAAACTGAGCATTTCAGTATCTATCTATTTGCACCTGCTCTGCCACCGTCTTCTTCCTGAACTGTGCTTTTTCTCTTACTGGGTTCGTGTGGCCAAGAAGCCATCAAAGGTACCTCAGACTCACAAAAAAGGTTTGTAGTTGCTGGAGCGGCTGAGCACTCAGACCCAGATGACTCTACAATTGCTCAAGCGAGCATGAAAATGAACTTTGTGTGACTCATCTGGAGAGGCTTTTCTCACCCATGGGCTGACAGCAGCACTGTGCTGTGCTCCTGCCTTGGCTGCCTTCAGGTGCACCCCTGGGCTGCTGGTGGAGGCACAAATGTAGCAGACGTTTCTAAATGCTGGGGAAGGCTGGTGTGAGACAGCTCACCTCAAATGGCCCAGCAGTGAGTGTGGCTCTGCTGTTTCTCTGCACCAGCTCCACTCTGCCTCTTCCCTGCTCTTGTCAGGCATGCACACCAGACAAACACGGGGGCTACAGACCACTGTAAGGCTGGGAGACGTCCAAATGCTCGGGTACTAAGCTGTCAGCAAATGCTCAGGACTCTAGGAGACTTGTACTCTTTGATATTTCACTATGTTAATCCTTTAGCTATTGAATAATTGCTGGTTGTAAAAAAAAAAAAAAAAAAAAAAAAAAAATCCCTGTAGACCCCTCAGCACAATTGTGCGGAAATGTCTTGCTCTGCCTGCAAAAACCATGTGAATACTCAGTCCCAGGCAGGGGTAAAATGTGAAACTGGGTATTCCCATACTTGTCTCCAGCCTGGCTCTCCCCCATAGATGTCAATTAGATTTGTGAGTTAAGTGAGATCATACACATTAAGGTACTACATCACTGATGTAAATATAAATAAAGAGTAATAAAAATGAGAATTAAAACCCCGCAAATAATTCTTAGACATGTGTAAAGAAGATAGAAGCAGAAACACATGTTTTTAAAATCACAGAGATCCATTCCAGGGGCTTAGATCTGTGGAGAAAATAATTTCCTCTTCAGAGATTCTGGCTTTAGTTGCTCCTGGATTTCTGTGCCTTTGGAAACTGAGATAAAGAAAATGAGGAAGCCAGTCTGAGTGGTGCATGGTGCAGTTCTAGTATTTCTCATAGTGTCTAATAGCACCTTACAGATGCCTTTTTTTCTGACAATGTCAAAAATTCTTTGAGAAGATAAGAATCCAAACCCAGATTCTCCCACTGCACATACCACTGTGATACTGAGAATCTGGACATTGTGGACTTTAGAGACCAAGGTTGCTTTTGTAAACAGAGAAAGCCACAGCATTTCTCAGGGATCTCCTGCTGGAGCTACCAGTGCTTTTCTGTTCATAAAATTTGCCCTTCTGTTCTTTGTATTCATCTGCATCCCTTGGTCTCCCAAGTGGACGCTGCTAGTTTTATTCCCAGGAACCCCAGCAAAGTGTCCATACACAGATAGAGTCTTTGTTAGGTGAAGTGCTGGCTTATGTTTATTTTGTTTAGCATGTCTATTATGCCTCAAGTCTATCTACAGTGTTGATACAAGCAGAGTGGGTACTGAAGTAGGTTCCCAGTAGCTTCCCACAGGTGGATGTTGGCTGGCTAAGTCCTGGAGTCAGTGTGAAGCAGTGATCCAGCAGAGCTTCCATATATTGCATACTTCCTGTATGATCACATAGGTCACTGCACTTCAAATTTCACGCCAATCACAGCTTGGGGGGGGGGGGGGGGGGGGGGGGGGGGGGGGGGGGGGGGGGGGGGGGGGGGGGGGGGGGGGGGGGGGGGGG
>JAWWEU010000111.1:30432385-30477726 GCA_035583155.1 Acropternis orthonyx
GGTCCCCCCGCCCCCCCCCCCCCCCTTTTTTTTAATGAATGGCACAGTTATACTTTTGGTGTTGCACTCCTGATATGTCTCTGAGCCTTGTCTCCCAAAGAACCACCCAAGGTGGTGCCATAGGTATGTCAGCAGAAGACTCCTATAGATGACAGTTTGTACCTTCTGGGCAAGCAGCTTGCAGCTTTTTCTTGGTTTTTCTCTCTCCTCTTACAGTCTTGCTGCACTGCAAAAGTGGATTATTGTTTCTGGATGCTAGTAAACTAATTAATTGACTCAGTAAGTCCATCAATGCCAATAATTCTTTGATATGCAATTACCAAACCTGTACCACAGAGAGTTGGAAGGGGTGTCCTGAATCTAGTTCTTTAATTCTAGAAAATTCCTTCACCAAGACCTTTCAGGAAGGCACCAGGTTTTGTCTTAAAACTAACTGGTGAGATTCTGGGTTGTTTTTTGTGCATGCCCATATACCTGTGCCAAGTGGTGTTGCTTTTTTTCAACTGGAAGACTGTTGCAGCCCCCTTGCTTCTCATTGTGTAGGAGATATCTTTTAATTGCCAGCTGAAATTTATCTGTAATAGTCTTGTGACTATCTGATCTTGAGCCAAAACCTCTCCCCATCTTAAATAGTTTTTCTCCCTTGGTAGCATTTAAGCTGATATGTATTGCTAGGAAGTAATTTCTCAGCCTATCTTTTGATAGGTTATAAAAACCCTCTCTTCTTCCTGGGCAGCTTTCCCTCTCCTGCTGGCCCTCTGTCTCTGTATGGCTCAGTGAAACTAGGACATTGAGTGCACATGGCACAAAGCATGGGTTTGCAGGAGAGCCTGTGCAATGGCATACTGCTTACCTATTTCCACTGCAATTAGCCATTCTGGTAACTATGAAAAATACATTTCCATTATCTAGAGCTGCATCAGTGATTGACTGGTCATGGTGATCCATGTCCTTCTTTAGATATTTTTTGCTGATGAAAAACTCCTATCTTTTGTCAGAAAGTAATTTTAGTCTCTTCACTATGACTTGATGCCTTGTCCTGGTCAGTTTTATACCACTTACATTGCTCCCCATTTTTCTAGTTTTTCCTATGAGACATCTCCATTTTGCTCTGCATTAATGACATCTCTCAACCTCACATCTCCAGCAGATCTTGTCAATGATCTCTTCACTTTTAGACTAAGACATTAATGAAAGTGCTAAAGCAAGACTGGTCCAACTCCTCTGCTGGCAGCCTTTTTCTAACCGGGCCCTTCTCCAATAGCTAGACCCGTACATAGTCTATAGACTTGCAAGTCACTTGCTAATCTTTGATCTCATTTTGTGATTTTAGAGGATGGTCTCAGTCCTGTGCACATGGGAACAGGAGCTGCCTTCCTGGCAGTCACTTGTGAGGGTCAGAGGTAGCAGGATGAAACAGTGTAGGGGGCAGGAGATGCATTTCTATAACACAGCCCCACCCCACCCTACCTCTCTAAATCTCTGCAGATTGTCCTTGGCCCTGATGGTGGCATGGGAGGTTCAGAGGGTTGGAGAGAAGTTGTGACATCTCAGTGTTTCAACTGAGGCCAGGTAACAGTAAACCCACAGGCCATTTCATTTCCATTCCTATCCTTCATTATCCTTTCTTTCAAACTTTGTAGTGAAGCTGTTTGTTCTGGAAGATGAACCACCCAAACCCTGTCATGTACTATTGCATCTCTGCGAGCCTTGGTCTTGCTTGAACAGCTTCCCTCCCCCATCTTGTAGCACACATCCTACACCTCATATGTGCTACACCAGGCCTGAGCTGATGAATAAGTGTTTCCTGCTGGGTTCCAATTTCAAGTCTCCAAATTTTGGAAGAGAAATGATGTATTTATTCCCTTAGCTCAAGAACACTCACCTGCTCAAGCATTCTTTGCATTTTAGAGGTGACTATTCCCAAACCTTAGCTCCCATTAGCTTTTCTGCCTTTGCTTCCTCATTATATCTCCTCCTCCTCAGTGAGAACGGAAGCAGGGTAATGAACACTTGTGGAAACAAACCCTGTATTAGCCTTAATTTCCATCATGCTCTAATGGTACAGAAACCCCTCTTCTCTCCTCTCTTTGTGCACATGGACTGTGGATCCTCTGATCATCACCCTTGGCGGAAGTTAAAGCAAGGCCAAGTATGTCTGGTTTGTGGCACTCGGGCTCTCTGAATATTGTTCCATGACTTTTCCTTGGAGTGTCATCCAAGGCCCAAGTTATGTCAGTCAGTATGGGAAAAGTTATATGGTTTACACAGGTAACCTGGAAAAAACTCACTGAATGGGGAGAAGCCTGACAGGACACATGGAAAGGAAACCAGAACACTCGACAGCTCATGAACAAGATCTGCCTATTTGTTCATACTTGTGATCCAGTATCCCACTCTATTAATGCAGGGGCTGGTATGCAGGCTGGATAGCTCATGGTCTATTACAAAAGGCCTTGTGGCCCTGCAGAAACTGGACTGCCTTAGCCCCTGGAGCTGACACACAGGTGGCACAGACCCACCTCACTGCTGGCTGGCTGGTCTCTGGGCTCTGAGGAGGAGCAGACAGGTGATGCGTGTTTGGGTTGACACAGGTGGGGAACTGACAGAGTCAGCTGATTGTGTGGGAGGTTGATGCACCAGTGGGGAAGAGAGGGAATTGCAGATATACTTGGGATGGGGAAAGTAGTCATGAACCTGTCTTTTACCTCAGAAGCAGTCAGCCTAGAACTTGCAGGTCAGTTGTGGGGGGTGGGGGGGAGGTCTCCTGGGCTGAGGTTATGCTGTGGGGCTGATGGTGCTGGGAAAAATGAGCTGCTGTGGGCTAGTGAGGCCTTTTTCACTATATCCTCCTGGGATAGAGTAGCTGCTTGACTGTGGTGGGATGGTCAAAAGAGCCTGCAGCTTGGTCCTGGGAGCTGCCCCGTGGTGCAGTCTAGAGGGGAAGCTTGCCCCAATGTGCTCTTGGTGATCATTACTGTGCTTAACTAATGATTGTTTCTGCCAAGAAGCTTGTGGTCTGCCTTCAGAGATAAAACCGTTAACCTTGTTGCAGGCCTCTCTTGCCTCTGGGGTGGAAAAATGTTTATTCTTCTGCCTTTCCTAGTAATAAGGAGGCAGTGGTGATGCTGGCTGCTGTTTGACCTGCTCGTCCTTGGTGGGACAGGGCATCCCCAGTGAAGGGGAACTGTCTGGTAGCTGGAACCTGGAGACTCTGTCAACCTTCAAAAATAAGAACTTGTCTCAGTGTCTGAAAACCCTGCTGCCTCCTAGCAGAGCGGGTTCCCCTAAGAGAAACTGCAATCTGCTGGTAGCTTGTTGTAGCTTTATCTCGACTTCATGAATTTCATGCTATTTTAGATTCAAGGTGACTGTTGCTTGTTACCTTGTGCAATCATTGGTACTGTTTTGCAAAAGGTTTTGGCTTGTTGAGTTGAGTTCTGGGCACTGCACTAAATGCATGAAACTTAATTCTTGATCTAGTCTTCAACTTAATATGTTTGTAGTGGTAATTGTGAAACTTTAATAACTCTTGACAGCTTTCCACATGAAAACTCTTGTTCCAATACACTCAAAGTGGTGTCCCATGCTGTGTTCTTTGCCTGAGTTTGACTGGAGGCATATGGTCTGTGTGAGATGTAGTTGTAATACGTGTAATCCAGGATAGTTATGTGTTCTGGTTGTCCCACTCTTACTGCATGGTTTGTATAAATTTCCATCATTGCTTCTTTGTTTCTTATATGTTGACTATGGTGGCAGGAGGGGAATGAGAAATTTGCGCTTGTCCCAGCAGCAGTAATTTACATCTCTACACAATGAAATGCAGTCTTGCCACTGATTTCTGTGGAAACTTATGGCTTTTCCCTCTTCTTTGGTTTGGACATATGCGAACTCTCAAAAACCCCACAAAGTAGCCATAGGTTGACACATGCTTTTCTTACGCCCTTGGCAGCCATAAAATCTGTCACTATTTGGTGGTGCTTCAGCTGCTATGAAGCTGTTGCCAGGAGGCTTGCAGGGCAGGAGCTGGGGATGTGTGCAGGGGAAAGGGGCAATACAGGCTTAGGGTGAGACACGTAGATGGAAGTCAGAAAACTTGAGATAATGACTCCTGTAACTTTTTGATATCTTATATTTATGGAAGTTTTCTTATATCTGAGTAGATTATTTGTAGTGAGTATAGTGATATCTTCTACAATGCGTAAAGAAGGTTGCCACAGAATCACTGGGATTTTAATGTAGATACTAACATGAAATTAATGAGAGTAAATGTGACTACCCTAAGCTAGGGTTGTTTTTTAGCACATTAAAAATAACCAGCAACTGGACACTAACTTGAATGTAAGGCTAGTGACACCTTCCCATTCCAGGATAAATAAAGAGATGAACTCTGGCAGCGGGACATGCAGCAGTCTCTCCTCTATGCACTTTTTTTTTTACTTGCAAACACATTTTTCTGTGTAGGTGAGGAATGGCGCTCATCTTGAAAGTATTTGCTTCTGTAAACCACAGAGTTGTTGTCGGGGGATGCCAGGCAATTCTGCAAATACATTGACTGCTGAAAAATGGTAGCAATTAAACTGGCCTTGAAAAATTGCCTGTCAGAACCTTGAATTTGTGTTGTTAAACTGACTAGTGACAGCAAACAAAGCTAACTTTTAATTTTGACTTGCCTTTTGGGTTTTTTTGCTAGTGAATACATGACAGCATTCTCCTCAGTCTTCTGATTTGTCAGTTTAAGGAATAGCTTTCTTTGTTGAATTTCTGCTGTTTGGTAACTCAATAAGGCAAACCTCATCTGTAGTTTGAGGGGAACTTCAAAAGCTGGATTTCGGCAGATAGCCAAAGGGTGGGATGAACCTTTCTCTTTTTTCTTGAATTAATTTGCAGCAGTGAAGCTTGGTTGATGACATGCATGAAGTCCCTGCTCAGAAAGGCTGCCAGTATGGTCTATTTTGCTTTCACAGACTTGATATCAAATGGTTGTTTCTTATCCTCAGTTTATTTCAGCTCTGAGTCATATGATTGTGGTGATGCCAGTTTACATAAGGATTGAAATTTATCACTGAAACGTGCATTTTTATCCTGACACTTGAATATCTTATTTGTGTGTACTATATGTGTTTTTTATTGGTCTTGGGGTTTTTTTGTGTGTGTCTGGGATTTTTTTGTGTTTTACTTTTAAGAAAAAATAAAAGGCTCTGATGGACACATTCCTCTCTGCTTTGGCTTTTGCTCTGTCCCTCTGAGATGGGTTATGATGGCCTGCTGCCAATGAGACCGTACCCTGAAGCATATAGGTGTGTGGTGCCAGGTTCAGCCCATTGTCTCTTCTTGGAACACCATCCATGTTGCTTTCTGGTGCATTGCTGCAGGAAAGTGATCTGGACCTAAATCAGGATTTGGAGAACAGATCTCATGCAGGGACCTCCTTCTGCAGACTGCATCACCCTAAAATGTTTGGAAACACTTCGCTCTTTTTGGTTTGTTTGTTTGTGTGTGTGTTTTGTTTTGAGGGTGTGTGTATGTTGTTTTGGGGGTTTTTGTGGTGAGTTTCTGAAGGGTACAGGGTGCCACTGCGGGCACTTAGCAAGCACTTACAGTTGGAAAAATTCAGACAATTATTGTGGAAATGATAGTATCATATGAAAAGCTGATCCTGAGATAAAACTGGAGCTTACAAGCCCTAAATAAAGATTTCCCAGCCTGAAATTCCATCTTCCTCCCTGGGAGCACCAATTATGTCAATGTCCATGTGTGTTTCTGCAGTCGGGCTTCAGGCAGCTGCAAAATATTTCTGTCAAGGATGAAGACCTCCCTGATGTGTGTAGCCTGTGCCTAGCCCTATGTCTCTCCATTTTGGAGGTGAGAATGACATATTCCATTTACTGGTGGTACCTGGACTTCAAGAAACATTTTCAAAGTGCAAAGTCACATGGCTGATCTTTAAATATATTTTTCTTTTCTCCTGGTATTCTTGTCCTGCTATTGTAGATGCTTCATGCATGTTCTAACACGTGTAATGATCTGAGCTGAGTTTTAGCTTAAGGCTTCTGCTTTAGGATCTCAGCTTGGCTTGGAAGAAGGAGAAGATCTTGGCTGTGTCCCGAGGCTGGCAGGGCAGGGGGTGGTGAATCTCATGTGGGATGCACCAACAGGTCTGCAGCTACTGCTGGGGACTAATTTCAGACGCATTGTACGCACAAGTGTGGATGCAGGGGTAGAGCTAGGCAGAAGCTGCTAGCTCGCTCCTGCTGCTGAGGAATGCACTGCCAATGTGGGAAAACTCAAGCCAACACTTGCCAATGGGCCAGTGAGGCTGTGGTGGGGTTTCTGCTCCTCTGTGTGATTAGGCCTCAGAAAGGAGCACTGCAGCTAAGCTCCTCCTTGGGCTGTCACACCTGAGGGGGTGGTCAGGATGCAGCCCCTGGCACTGTATCTTCTCAGACCTATACTGCAGATGTGCCACATGTGCTCCCTGAGGCATGGAGTCAGAGTCCTGCTGGCTACCAGTGGGTGTTAAGGTCCTCAGGTGACCACCAAAATGTCATTAATTATTTCTAGACCAAGATCAGGCAGGTTGCTTGTGACAAAGTAACTCCTGTCGGACAGCAAGCTATGCTAGTAAAACCTACGGAGCACAGATAGTTTCTGTTCTCAGACCTCTGGTACGACTCACTGGGGTACTTAAATAAGAAAATGTGAAAAAATAAGTGCTTTAGTATATTTCAGATAACATCAAACACCCTTGACTGATAAATAGCCCTGATGTAGCATTAGGTCTGCTCTTTGGGCTACTGCTGCAAATGAATTTTGTCAGTCATAGCTTGAACATCTCCTTTTGTATGCCTTCAACGTCAAAATTGCTTTTGCTAGACCAAATACTTAAAAAAAAAATTCTAAAAAAGCACCGGTTGTTTTGAGCTATTTTTTATCTGCCTGCTCAGAGCCAGTTTCAGAAGTCCAAAGAAAGCAAGTCCACAAGATATTTCACTACCCTCTGAAGTGCTTCTTTCCCTCCCCCTTAGCCCCTTTCTGCCCTTACCATTCCACATCCTGTAGGATGCTTTCTAAGTTGTAGGGGAAGGAAGAGAGGAAGACCTCTCTGAGCTTGGGACTGTACCAGCCTTTTAGGGTGCAACTGGACCAGAGAAAGAGTCTTTACTGCTGGTCTGTTATCTCCCTCTTGTGGACAAATTTCTCTTTCCTTTCCATGAGCAGGTGAGGTTACAGTAGTATGTGTGGCTTGGCACAGCTCACAACGGATATAATTAATTGCTAGGCAAGTATGTTTTGTACTGATTACTAAAGCATGCTGGTTTGTATTCTCTGGGGATATAACTTTGTGGTGTGAACCAAACTCATATAGGCCTTGTGAATAAGTGCTGCTGCAAAAAAAACCTGACATGTGCGTTTACATTTGACAAAGCAGAACTAAAATTAAGAGCTGCCTTTCATGGTTTGGCTGCTACTTGGTCCTTTTTCCCATTGTTAATAAGTTGTATTTTAGCATCTGAAATAATACTGATTCTTACAGTGCTGTGTGAGTATTTTAACAAGGAGAAGAACAAAACTAAATTTAAAAGTGCACATGTGAAAGCTGCAAGAGCAGTCACTTCTGATTTGCCTGTGTGGTAGTCACTCTATTTTTTTTTTTCTTTGCTGTGTTATGTATTATAAATTGCAATAGATCCATCCCTTACTTGTATACCTACTCTGCCTCGGAGGCAGCACTATCAGGATTGTCTTGCTGAAAGTCTTGTCCTTTCTACCTTTACTTTAATGGCATCTGTGGCTGATGTTCTTGACTATTTAAGTATCTTTTGATTGGGGTTTTGAAGAGAAGAGCTGAGCTAAGGACAGGTGATGTCACTTTACTGAGCAGGGTTTCATAAATGCAGCAAAGTATGGCAACTCTTGCACCAGTTAACTGCTGAGATTTTGTTCATTAACAGACTTATTTTGACAACAAAACTTTCACACTTTAGGTAATTTACTTAAAATCAAGTGCATTTAAAATGCATCCTTTCTGGGTTTTTTGTATCTCTTGACCTGCCAGGAAGGCAAAAAAGCCATGGGAGATGAGACTCTTTCGGGCTGGGACTGTGGTCTGGCACACACAGTGGCAAGGGCTTTCCCGTTGGATCTCTTTGGTGTTACACGAGAGGCTTCTCTTGCTTAGAAAGAAGCATCCTAGCAATTTTGTAAAAGAAAAATCATAATGAAAAATAATAAACAAGCCTGTAGGAGAGGGCCGTGTGATGGATGAGAAGAAAGCATACCTCGGGCAGCTCAAGTCTTTCCACTACTCTGGCTGATCCTTTGCTTGCAAAAGGCAAATGCACTCACCAAGTGACGCTACGCTGAGACACGAAGCTAGGAGGCAGAGATGAGTCGCTGCAGTTACAATTTCCACCTTACAGTGCAGTTCTCTAATTTGTTACCTCTCCGAGAGCCTATGAGGCTTCCTGCTGGCCCTGACAACGATGTTTGTGACTGTTATAGGAGTCAGGGAACTTCTGTTTGCTGTTAGTAAATACTCCATACAGCATTTGACCATTAAGGGCCCTTATGAATCTGCTCATTACTGTATATTTATGCAGATTTTTATCTCTGTTTTGATAGAGGGGAAATACACACGTTTATACTCAGTGCAAACACTGTATAGAAGTATATTCTGAGGCTAAGAACACCTTTTTAAAAAGTACAGATAACTAATCGACTAAGTAAGATCAGGCACGCTAGTTAAAATACTTGTCTAAGAACTTAGAGCTTTGTGTTGGATCTGGCTTAGTTTAAAAGCTGCTTCTCTTGGAACTGGCTCAGGTTTTCCAAAGGAGCACTGACAAAGGGCCAAGTCTTTTGGGAAGTCTGGAATCTGATTATGTAATCTAATGTTAACTTTGTCATTGCTTTTATTTACTGTTCAGAGAAGAGAGAGCTGCTTTCCTGACAAACTCTGCCATGAGTAGAAATTTGTGAGCTAGGATAAAAGAGATTCTTTGAACTAAGAGGTACTAGCAGCATTTAGTGATCAGGCAATGAATGGATATGCGATATCTGTATTGATATTTTTCCTTCCTTTTGTCAAATTTCCTTTGAAACTAAAGCACATGACTGTCATACCCTTCTGATTCATGCTTTCACTGCAGTTTGTTCTTCTGCTGTCATGCCCATGGCGATTCTCCAGCTTAACAAAGAAACCTCTTCATCTACATGTAATGATTACTATGGCTTTTTCTTTTCCCTGCTTTGTCCCCCATGTCCTCCCAGTGCTTCCCTTCAGTACAGGTTCCATGTGCTGCTGACAGGGAGCTCTTAACCTCTATTCCAGGGAGGAGAATAGGAGAATTGTTCATGGAAACAGGCAACTAAACCTTTTTTTTTTTGTTTTTTTTTTTTTTTTTTTTTTTTTTTTTTGAAAATCAGGCTAGGGTTTTGAAAGTATTCAACAATCCTTTTGCTGTAATTCCCTGGCCTGGCTTTGCCTTCAGGGCTGGCATAAGAGTATGGCACAACCCAGAGCAAGACACATCAAGGTAAAATGTCTCAGGAGTGGTATTTACTTACATTCACTGTGAGCTAGCATGTACTGTTCTTGTCCTGCGTGTTTTCTTCCACGGATAGGAAAAGATTTTGGAACCTTCTGTGAAGAATAGCCTCTCCTTCTGCACCTTTGACTCAGTGTTTGAATTTCCTCCCCTGAGCATCCTCAAGAGCTGTTTCAGCCCAGATACTTTGCATATGTGGGAAAAGCTTGTGTTTGTTTAGGAATAGAGCACCTTGGCCTTCAAATACTTTAACTGGCTTTCTACTGTCAGTGCCGCTTATGAATTTATTGTTTCTCATATGACACAGAGGGTATAAAACTTGGGAAAAGATGAGTTTTCAAAAATCAATAAAACAGTTACTGTAAGAAATATATATATTTAACAGAAAGATCAAAGAACAATAAATAGCTCTCAAGCATACTCCTCCCTTCTCTTCCCTATCAAACCTGGAGGTTTCAGCCATCCAGTGCAAACTTTCCCAAATGTTCATTCTTGCTTGCTAAGGAAACAGCACTGGTGAAGCTTTACTAGCCGCCTGTTAGTCTATTAGTCAGTATTATCCCAAAAGCTTTTGAACCTACTGCTCAATTTGTTGCACATTAGCAGGGAGTCAGACATCCCAAAGGTGAGGAAGCAACCGAGTCTTGAGGAACTTTCTCACTGGGGAGAAGGCCTGGAACAGGTCTCCTGGCCCAGAGGCTGCTGCACACCTGCAGCAGCCTCACCTCTATCTGATCCTCTGTGTGCCAACCAGGAGCCTTAGGGTGTGTTGGAGCATGGAAGCAAGGGCATCTGCTGTGACTGCGTGTGGTGTAGGTGCATGGGCTTGAGAATGTCGGAAACGGAGTCGTCTTAGTTCTGTAGTGCAGGGAACAAGTCAACTGTGTTGTGTGAAATACTCCCACATGTGCTTTTGAAGTCAAGGAGGTTGCAAGTAGAGAGAATGTGTGGTTTTTAACTGTTGGCAAAAGAGTATAGATTTCACCAAAGTTGAATTAAATAGGAAAATAAAAGGTCAGAGAACTGAGACTTGAATTTACTTTTTTTTTTCTTGCATGAGCATTACAAAGGCAAGGTTAGCTGTTCTTTTCTTCTTCACAACGATTTCTCTGTGGTACTTTGACAATAAAGCTGTAATTGCCTTATAGAGCTTGAAGAGAAGGCTGATCACCAACTTGCCCATGAGCTGCTCTTGAGATTATTTATTGTATCACTTCATGCCGTGACTGTTAAAATTCAGACCTGTCTCATATGAGGACAATACAAGGTACTTGAGTCTTTCTGTAATATTACTAATAATCAACAGATACTGGGGAAGACTCTGAGGGACAGGAGATTTCTTCTGGACTAATATCTTCAGTTTAAGCACCCACAGAATATTCTTAGTATTGCTCTGCCCTACTTTTCTGCCTGTGGCCTTTCCTAGGCTCTTCATTGCCTTGTTAAGGGGTTGAAAAACCACTGGGATGGATGTATAATGCTTTTTCACTGTTTATATACTACTTTCTTGGTGAGAGAAGATGTCTTAATGAGCGTTTAGAAGCTGTACAGCAATTTACCTTGGAAATTAGTGATGCTTTTAAGCTTCAGTTAAATAGTTGTTCATGAGGGCCAGACTGAGAGGATGTAAACTGGAGTCAGTAATAGGACTGGGCAGGAATTCACTGATAAATCAGCTTTTGCTTGCTTGTGTGGGGAATGATGTCTCCTCGAAATGGAGGTGTGTGGACAAATGGCAGATAATCCTCTGGGAGGGGTGTTGTGTTTGAGTGTCCCTAGGGAGAGCTGCCTGGGAGGATGCTCCTGTGCTGGAAGTGCCATGCTTCCCAACTTCAGCACAGCCAAGCCCCGTTCCAAGGCTTCTGGTTTAGACACGGCTGCTAAATTTTGAATGGAAGAGCTCAAAACAAAAGTTTTCATTGATAGTCTCTGCAGCAGTTTTGCTTGGTTTGGATTCTCCCTTCCACATGGAATTATTATATTCCAAAACTGAACAGAAATGTAGATTCACAAGCACAGTTGCCCAAAGAGAAGAGCACTTATCCTGTCTGTTTAATGCAGTGGTGACTATTTCTAAATCAAATGCTATAAAATGTGCTAATAGAAGAAATAAGACATCTCAGTTTTATTAATACGTATATCACATAGAAGCTGATGAAATAACTTTTTTAGTTGAGCAATCTGGCCTGTATATTAGCAGAGCTAATCTATTGGTAACCACATACATTACTGTGACAGCCAGTAGCTACAGCTATTGATGTAACCTGTTAAATACTGCATCCAGTAAGCAGAATGCTTTCACACAGAAGCCATACAAGTGAATTACCAAGGATATGTGTTTAACAGTACAATAACCTAATAATTTAAATAACCAATAATTTAAATTGCTCTGAAACCGAATAACCTGTAATCAGGTATAAAGTCATTAAAGTAACTAAACAACACCCTACTGCAATGCTGATGTTCAACATAAAACACAAAGTGGTCAGTATGTCACAAGGGGTCCTCTGTATTAAGATGATGTCTTTGTTTTGTATAAACATTGATTTTTGCTGTAAGCAGCCTGGGGTGCTACAGGGGCTGCAGTAAAAGATTTGGAAGTAAGAATCTGTGAAACAGCTGGTCCCGTTTAACTATTTTTAGTTGGACCAAGTTCAAAGGACCTACATGTGGTAAGTAATGGGTGTGCAAGGGTTATGCTCTTGTGAAAGTAAAATCTGGTTTGTTGCTGATCCTGGTTTGTCCATCTGATCAATGTGAACTTGTAATTTTTTAAGCAAATCATCCAGGGAGTTCAAAGCTGGAGCTCAGCCAGCCTGTGCTTCCAAGGAAGATAAGTTTATAAGAATATTCAGAGAAAGAAAGTGGGAACTCGGGTGTAGCAGTAAAGTTGCTAGGTAGGTTTTGAACATCTTAAAGTAAACCGTTACATAATGCCCTGTATTCAGTCAGTGATAAACCAGAACTTTTTGAAAAGCTACTGAGAGTTTTGAAAAAATCTGAGAATAAATTCACATGAATCTTGCGTTTCTGCTATACAATATGCATGGCTGTGACTTCAGCCAAGATCAACTGATTATTTGGCTTCACTTATTGCAAGCTATTTGCCAGCCAATAAAATGTTGTGATAGTGTCTTCAGAAATACCTTGGATTGTTAACCTGATCAAAGTGCCTTTTTTTTTTTTCCCTGAGGGATAAAGAAAAAGCTAATATTTTGGTAGCAATAGCAAACTACTGGAAGCAAGCATTGCTTTAATCCACAGTGAGGCAGTCATGGTTTATACAGTGTGTGGCTTATTTTCATCTCTGTAACGTGTATGCAGGGATGAAATGGAAGTTTTGCAAAATGTGCCACTGTTCTGGGGAGAATTGTGGTTTGAAACTTTTTCACAAGTGTAAGTTACATCTATTTAGTAGTATTGAATCTACGTTTCTGTCCATTTTATTAGCGAAGTCTGCTAACCACATGTTTTTTCCCTATTAATTCTGAGGAAATATTGATTATGTGTGCCTTGTTAGTGAATTACTAGCTACAGTAGGTTGTCATTTGAAAAAAAACATCCGAGAGGGAACATAAAAATGCTTCACAGGAGTGCTGGATGCTGCAAAGCTCTGCATTCTGGGGGTGTAGGGCTACAGAACGTGTTGCTTCAAAGTAGGCCTTTAAATATATGTAAGGGAGAAAGCTCTTGGCACAATTGCTGAAAAATAGATGGCATGGAAACAATGTGTGGCTTTCTGTCCCACAGAACAAGGCAGTCTTTTTAAGAAAAGGAGTCAAGGATCTTTAATGGAGAGACTTAGAGGGACAGACAGAAGCTTTCTGTACGTAAACTTTGCTTTTTGGTAGTGAGTCAGTATTAGCATCCTACTTTTATAGAAATATTAATGGGAGAAGCTGCATATTATCAGAAAAAATGAGGGTAGAAGGAACGTCTTTAATCTAAAAACTATGGCTAAGGAACAGCAAGGCACTTTCATTTGGTTATTTGCTGTAGTTTAATTTTGTCAGAAAAGAGCGGTCTGTCATTTGCTGCAAACTCACAGAGCATCTTGTAGCACTGCACCTTGTTCAAATTAGGCTGCCTTTATTTTCTCATGCCAACACATATTAAAACTTGTCTGAGTTTACTGCTGCAAAGAGACTCTTCTGTTACACAGCCCTGGTTTGAGTGTGAGTGTTTGGGGTGTTGATACCTCTCTTGCTTTGCTCTGTTGCAGAGCTTAAGAGCTGTGGTTGGACTTCCTCCAGGAATTCAGCTATTCATATTTTAAGAGTGGATATTCAAATATGTGCAAGCTGGAAATAACTGTCGAAATATTTTTTTCAATGGAAAAGAAATGGATGCAGCATAGGGTTATTTGCTTGCAAAAGAGTTGCAGCATTTAAGTGGAGAGTTTCTAAGACTACCAACTTGCATTACATATTAATATGAATAGCTTTAACTTGAGTTTGAACTGTGTCAGATTGTTGCCTTGTATTAAAAATATCCATGGCATGAGATAGATATATTTTCATGAGACCATATGTCTGACTGCTTGCTGTTTCCAAGTCTTAGTCTGTTTATGCTCCAGCACCTCACTGAGAAGTGTGCAGTTGCCCTGTGTGCCCATGTTGTGCTGTCTTCAAATAACGGTGTTTCTGGGCAAGCAAAATTTCCCTGGCATCATGCAAAATATAGAGTTGAGGTCTTCGATTGCCAGCTTTTTGGAGGAGAGACCTGTTCCTTCTATTTATATCTAAGGCATCTGTTGACAAAAAGAGTCTGCTAAATTACTGCATTTTACAAGAGGACCTGGTCAATCAGCTCTAGACCTCGGACCTTGTGACGTTGTGCAAACAACATGAGCTGGTTCCTGTTCCAAGTATTTGTAATCAAATGCTAGAAAGATAGAGCAAGTTAGGAGAATATCGACTCACCAGTATGATTATTCTATTGCTGGAATACTAAAAAAAGTGTCCTTAAAACTTTTTTATTTAACAGTGTTTAGCATGTAAAAGCATGAAAAAGAATCTGCTGTTCTGTCTGTAAAAGTCAGCTCTGTGATTCAAAGTGCTGCAGTGTTGTGTCTTGTGAAATGTATCTGCTCTATTAATACCTCATTCTAATAAAGTGGAAAGCACTGAAAACTGTCAGAGGGTCAAATGCCTGGATAACTGTCATATTGTTTATTGATATTTATTCACTTGACACTGAGATGGTATACTTCTAATTGGCAAGCAGGCAAATGAATTGGCAATAGCTTTTTCTGCAATGTTCTCAGCAGCATGCAAGGGAACAGGAGAGGGAAGGAGAACATCTAATACTATCATGCCTGAGGGAAAATAACAGTACAGAAATTCCAGAAATCAGAGCTGAAAGAATAAAGGAAGGTTCAGAGGAGGAAAAACTATGTGTGTGGAAAGTTCCAGTGCACTGATAGCAGCTTGAGAGAATGAATTGGAAACAACCTTTGCTGTTTCCCAGCAGACTGAGTTTTATAAATCTCTTCTGTGCAGGGATCTCTCACAGAAAGCAGTGAGGAACTCTCTGCATGAAAAAATGGCTCTAAGCCTGGAGCTACAGCTGGTCCAAGTTCAAAACAGTGAAGGTGTGTTTGATTTTTGAGTTTTACATTTTCCTCAAGGTTGTGGCAGACCCATGCCTACCTTGTGTTTTCCTTACACTTGGATTAATGTGGAGGACAGAGTCCTCTAGGCTACATAGTAGAAGACAGCCAGGTTCTCTTTCATGTACATAGATACATCTGTGTCTCTTAATTAAGCTGCTTTTGAGTTTTGAGGTACATCCTTCAGTAACCACATTAAAATTGAAGGTGAGAATTTGATAGTACTGGGATGCAGCCTTAGATCCAGGATACAAATTGCTTCTTAAATTTGAAAACTGAGACCTGGTATCATTTGGTAGTTGTCTACTGTATCTTACTGAGCCTTGGAACATGGAAAGATTTAATGTGAATGCAGTTGGTGCCCAATGGGACACTCAGTCACTCTAGCACTGAAGAGGTTTAATGGGACTCAACCTTTCTTCCTGGAAGGAAAAGCAAAGAAAAATAAGTTCTGCTGGTGATACTGACTGCTTTAAGACAGAAAAGAACACAAAGGAAGAAATCAGATACTTCACTGTGGGTAAGGAGATTAAATTAAAAAAAAAAAAAAAAAAAAATTCCCCCTCAAAACAACAACAAAAACCAAAACAAACAGGGAAATACAAGAAGGTTTTTAGGGACTTTCCAGGAATTTCAGTCAACAACGAGAAACCCAGATGTATAACAGCACTGGATCCATATGCTAAGAAAAATTTTTCTTAAAGTGGGGAAATAGTGCTTCAAACTGGTCTCCTCAAATCTTATTAAATGCTCAACTTTTTGAATGCTGGTTCCAACATTTGAATATGACTGCCAAAACCTTGTAATATCTGTCAATTATGATAGTTACCACTGCTATTACCCATTCCCTTGTTCATTACCCTTTATCTTAGACAAAAAAAAAAAAAAAAAAAAAGCTGTTTCAGCTGTGAAATTTGATGTATTCTTTTGAGAGGCAGTAAGGGAGACTGGACAGAAGGTAGGACAGGGGGTGACTCCTTTGTTTACTGCCTCAGACACTGATGCTTGCTTGTTTCATGACTAACAGACTTCCAGAGGGGAAGCAGGGCTTAAGGAAAGAAATAACTTTATGCAGACATAACAGGCCCCAGAAGATTACCCTGAGTTACTTTAAATTTGATTAAACTCATGCCAGGATATTGTTTTCAGATATTCTGTTCAAGGGGAAAGTGTCTTAAAAAAAGTAAGAAATTTGGGACACAAATTAGCATTTCTGCTCCACTATTCTCCTTCCTCTCTAGTTAATAAATTTTAGCATGATTTTTAGAACTCACCATGTACAAAACCTGCAGGAATAGCCCGTATTAAAATCTGGTGACTCTTCCATGTAAGACACACACTGTTTGCGATATTCTTTCTGCTTTATCTCAGTCACCAGCTGTGTAACCTCTATGAGAAAGACTTACTGAATGTAACTCTACAAGTCATGTGCTCATTTCCACTGCTGCTCTTCCCTTATTTCTCCCAGTATGAGCATCACTTAAATAGATATCTACATAATGTCAGCTGCCATTTTCAGTCTCAAGAAAGTAAACTCAAAGAAATCTATTTTACTGCAGTCTTCTAGTATCCTTTTTATAAAAAGCTTGGAAATCGATTTTTTTAAATGCTGCCCTAAGTTATAGTAGGAAAATGCTTGCAATATGATATGAATTCATCCAATATATCACTTTTTCAGGTATTTTATTCTCCCAATACCTTTCCAGAATAATTGGACAAGAATAGGCTAGGTGACCCCAGCTGAGGTTAAAGTGGAGACTTGTGGCAGAGCATAAACTAAGCTCAGATCTCTCATAACAGAAACAAATATCCTTGTTTTCTAGATTTTTAACAAAGTTTCAGAATTGCTTCTTGTCTTTAAAAGGTGCATCTTGGATGGTTTCCATTAGGCAAAAACGTAAGCTGGTGTTAGCATGGGAGGGAGTATAAGAAGAGGAAGAAACAAAAGGCATTTCTCATAATCCCTGGAAAGCTTTCAAAAAAGAGAATATTAATGCACTAGGGGAGAAAGCATGAAGAAAGCACACGCAGCTGCTATCAAGAAATCAATACAGGGCTGATCACATGACAAATGTTGGAATATGCTTCAGGGACTGTAACTGTATTGCCAAAGTAGAAGTTCCACAAGTAAGCAGGAGGTTTTGTTGATTAAAAACTATTCTGCTGATGCACTTATATTTGAAAAATTACATTCAAGCTCCCCATGATGGTGAATTCTCATCAAGGGCAATTCTTACTGGAATTTAGTTAAGTTTCTAGCATTAAATAAAACTGCAAGTAACACTAATGTTTGCATATTCTAGCTTACAATTTTGGTGCACATTTATATGCAGAATCTCCAAATCCTGGGAAATTCAAGTCCTGTCATACTGTCGTGGAGTAAGGAGCTTTGTTGTTTTCAGAAAAAGGTGCTTCTAGACACCCACAAAGCAAAGGAAAGGGCTGTGGAAAGCATGGCTTATCTGTGGACAGATGGGTAACTGTCACTGAGAAAGGCAAACAGCTGTTCAGAGGTGGGGCTGGAGTTCATTGTTGTGTGCAGGTTGTGACACTTCTGCAGCAGTGCCGTGAGGGGGAAGTTGCATGTTTCTCCCAGGATAATGTGCTTTTTTTCCAGTGTTGTTGTGTACAGCTTCCAATGCCCTTCTAAATACTCACCTCTCCAGTGCCAAGGCCCATAGAAGGAATAGGCAGGTTTTTTTTTTTTTTTTTTTTTTTTTTTTTTTTTTTTTGCAAGCTTTGACTTGTTAAATTAACTTATCTAAAAGAAAATCCAGGAGGCAGTGGGCACAAACTGAAATACAAAATATTCAATTGCTTTTTATGGTGAAGATGGTCAAGCAGTGGAGCAGGTTGCCCAGAGAGGCTGTATAGTATCCATCTTTGGTCAGGACTGGTTTTAAATATTTATAGTCCATTGTAGCTGACCCTGCTTTGAGCAGGGGATTTGGACTAGATGATCTCCAGCAGTTACTTCCCAAATGCAGCAATTTTGTGGATTTTTGTGAAGTAGAATAAGGCCTAAGCACTTAGCATCTTGATCATCTATTGAATAACCAGTCTTAGTGATATTTCAATGTGTCACTAGGTGGAAATAAATAAGAATATCTACTGGACAATTTCCAAGTGTCTATATGTTGAGGTTAACAGAAACATATCTGTGCTTTAAAATCTCCCTCTCCAGTGATAGGTTCTGCAAAGTGAGTTTACAGGAAATGGAAAAGTACCATTAATCCAAGACTCTTGGAGTAAGTATTTTGACATAAAATGCACAATTTTGGTGCTATTTAATTGCCTAGATCAAAGACAGCAAACTAGACAGTCCACACTCATTAGCTGCCCTGCTAAGGATGTGTAAAACTAAGGAAGTTCCTTCTTGTTTGGTCCAAAAGCTGTACACATAAAGTTGGATGTGCAACACACACCCATGTAGCCAAGCATAGGGAACTGGGTCCCTTGTAACAAGCTGGGGGCCTTCATGGTCCATGAGGTATTGTTTGTGACTGAAAACTCCTGAGGTGCTGGCTCCCCTCACAATGCTCAGAGCACACATGAGCACAGGACACCCAGCTGCCCTCGCTGTGTTCATTCAAAAAAGCAGAGAGGGAAGCAATGTTCATCTCTTTTATTGCAACTTGGCAGCTAATTGCAACTCCTCCCTAGGAAGTGATAGTTCTGATTCAGCTGTTTCTGCAGTCTATCTCTTTCCAGCCACATCCTTAATTCACAAACTGGGAAACTGTCCAGACTGGACCTGGAGTGTGGCCTGGTTTTGCTGCAAGGAAGTGACAAGATCAAATTATGTCCACTCTAAGGCAACATAATGAAAGATTGTATAAGTTTTGAAAACACTAGGAAAGTGTTTCAGGTTTTGCCCAGGAAATCACGGGCTATGATTTTGGTAACTTGAGGCAGAAGAACCTTTTGATAGCAGTGAGAGTAAAGCTCCTCTTTCCCTTTCATTCTCTTGTCTGGTGAGGAATGCAACCCGTGTGCACTGAGCTTTGCAATTCCATTCACTATCACAGCAGTCGTGGTCATAAGTCTTCTTGTTACAGCATTCACCTGTTGATCATTTTGTTAGGAAAAAACCAGACACTTCAACCTGATGTTTCTATTGCACACAGAAGCAATGAAATAATGAAGACTGTGTCATAATAGCAATGACCAGCAACCCCATAGCTGTGTGAAAGCACAGGGAAGCAGGTCTCGCTATACTGAACTATTCAGCTAGTTGAGTTGGCTGTAGTTTTGGTATGACTGACTTTCAGATCATTTTTGGTTGGTTATCTGTCATAGCAACAGGAGCTGCACATTCTTCATATAGATTGTTAACATCAGGGCATAGGTTTTATGTATTACATTTTGTCAGTAAACTGTGCCGAGCCTTCTGCACTGTTTGAAGGACACCTGGCTGATGGGTGCCTGATCCAGAACTGAGGTTTCCAGGCAAGATCGCAATCAGGTCAGCAGTTCTGTTTTCAGGCAGAAAACTGGGTGATGTATGAGGGGGTTATCCTTCACTGTTTTCTCACCGTGCAATGATTACTGATTAATCATCAATTACTCATTAATCAGTTAATGACTGAGCGGGTAGGTAGGCTAAATTCAGTATTTCTGTACTTCTTATGTCTCCTTTTAATTGAAAATTAGAAAAAAAAGCAAACAAACCAACACCCAGGAAACATTTAGGGGTGTGGGGGGTTTTTGTGATTGTGTGGGTTTTTTTGTGTTTTGTTTTGTTTTGTTTTTAATTGCTGACATTCTTGAAGGAAGGTTGATAAAACTGTGTCTGGGCATAGCTTAAGGCTTCTCTATTTATACCTATAAAAACTATTGAATGCAAGGTGGTCTGTAGTATCCACCCTTGTTGCATTTCAGGGCTGACTTGTAAGTACAGTGCTGTAGCAACATGTGTGTATCTAGATATCAGATCTGGCTGGGATTTTAGGTAAGAGAATGAGAGGAGCTATCTGTGTGAAGGCAAGAAAGTGCCAGTGATTAAAAAGGAGACCATAACTGTAAAAGGAGACTGTATGAAATGGCATTGGACCAAACCTGCCTTGTAGGATATAAAAAGTCTGATCTGGGGGTCATTCACTAATATCAGAAAAGCTGTGTGCTTACTTATGTGAGGATATAACTTATAAAAACACAGTACAATTTGGACTTTATTTTCCTGCTTTTTTTTTTCCTCCAGTCAGTGCTGGCTTGCATTGACTATAGAATTAGGTCAATTGCTTTTTGGTATCCTGGTGGAATTCACTTTACCACGTGTGTTCATCTGATGACCATCATCTTTGTTACCCATGAGGACTGAATAGCAGAACCACAGAGCCAAATACATTAATTTTTTGCATCTTGAAGTAAGATTTAACAGGTTTTTTCCTGTGCCATAGGCGAACTTTTAGTTCCTAACCTGATTTTAAAAGAAAATTAGAATACACATTTTTCTTTCTCCTATTGGGCTTTGCAAAGCTGAGTATTTGCAAGCTGCAAGAGTAATTTGGATGGGGCATGAGCTAAATGCTAACTCATGTTAAAACAATCCAGCTAAAAAGTCATTTCAAAACTGGTTATTTAAGATTTTTTTGGTTCTTTTCAGAAGATCATGGGTCTGATGGAGGGGAGGAATTCTTGTGTATATGAGTTCTTTAGTTATAAATGCAACTATTCATTTTGCATGCTAAACGGACACCACTGTCTGTAATACTCAGAAGAGAAAGCATTCAGATTTCATAGAGTAACAGAATGGTTTGGTTTGGAAGGAACTTTTATGATCACCTAGTTTGAGCCCTCCTGCCTTGGATAGGGACACTTTCCACTAGACCAGGTTGCTCAGAGCCCCATCCAACCTGACATCCACAAGAGGGCAACCTGTTCCAGTGCCTCACTACCCTCATAGTCAAGACTTTCCTCCTAATATCTAATACAAACGTACTCTCAGTTTGAATCCATTCTCCCTTGTCCTGTCACTACATGCTCTTGTAAAAAGTTCCTCCCCAACTTTCCTGTAGACCCTTTTTTTGGTAGTGGGAGGCTGCTATATGGTGCTACAAGGCAGATGCATTGACAACGTAACACAGAACGAAAACTGAGCTGGGTAAGACTGCAATTGTAACACAGTAGAGCAGACCCTACACTTTCCTGAGTACCCTTAATGTAAAATATTGCAGACAACTTGGAAGTTTCAAATTCACCCAATGATGGAGAAGCTAATATGAACCTACAATGATTTATGTAAGGGCTGCATATGCAATTTTTTAAATGAAGACTGTTAAAATATGTTAAAGTAAATGATCCAGTGTATGCCTATGGAAGACGAACAGAAAATGACAAATTTTTGAGGGCTATTTTGTGCTTGGTGGGAAGTTAAAAGCTGGATGACAAGGTATGGATAGAAGAAGTTTGATAGTCTTTTATCTAGAACTGTTATAAGCATTGTTGAACAAGGTCCTTTATAGAAATGAGTGACATCGACTTTTACAAACATAGAAGCTGGGCATGAAAGTTACAGGAAGATCATATGCCATCAGTGATGGAGCAAGGGCTGAAGTTTGTATCACAATTTATGGACCAAAGCAGGAAAATTTAACAGTTACAACTCGGAATATTCATTTAATTGGGAGCGTGGGAAGGCTAAATTGTTGTAATAGATGGTGAACTCTGATTTCTTGCCTATGTGATAAAGTGGATAATGAACTATAAAGGTTTTGCATTCAGTTGCTCCTAATATTGATAACTTCAAAAGAAGTAACTATTGAGGATGAGCAAGTATTCATTTGTTTAGGAGATCTAGCACCATTCACATTTTTTTATTATAGCAGAGGGAATTTTTCATGCTCTAGTGGATTGGGTCAATAAGAATCAGCCATGAAGTCACACTGACTGTGATGAATAATTTCTATTCTCTCAAAAAATTGTTATAAATAATTCTGGAAAGAAATGAATTTACAACTTTTAATTTGGGGATTTTGTTTTGTGTCAAGAATATATTTAATGTAAAGCAATCAGGAAAAGTAAACTTCTCAAAAATAATAAAAAAAGTTATATATTCATCCTCAAACTAATTTCTTTAAATTTCAATTTAGCAATAAATACCAGACCCATTTATTTCCCCTCTACCTTTAACTTAAATATTTGATGCACTAATTTGTCAAAGAGGCCAAGGGCTTCAGTAGTAGTGAATGTTGTGGCATAAACACCCTTTTGACAATCAAAGTCAGACTTCTCAAAGCTCCAGCTGTGCTGAAGGCCTGGAAATTATTTTTCCTTGGCATCCTGCACTAGTGGAGTCCCTTGCAGTAGAATTGCTCCAATTAGTGTCCATCCTGGAGGGTTTGGACCACCTCCACCTGAAGAAGGCCAAAATGGGGGACTGATTTTCTGTCTTTGTGGAGAAGATTGTTCTGATTCATTAGTGTTTCCCCCTCCACCTGCAACAGGATCATGTCAGGAAGAAACGCAACATCTCTGTTTGACTTCACTGAGTAATCTTACTGGGTTTGTAGAATTACTTGGAGAACTGAGAGCTTTAGACTGTTGGATGGACTAATGCCCAGTGTGGCTAGTAAAAGTAAGAACACTGTTACAGTCATTAACAGAGGAAAAACACACCAGCCAACTTCAAATAGGCTGTTGGTTTCTTGAGGCAAGGCCAAGCTTCTTTTGATACTGAATATCCTGCCAGTTACCCACCCTTTATATATGTATATATAAAAAGTTACATTTTAGCCTGTACTGTGAACATAAGACAGTTTATCCATCCCCATTCCTTTCCCTCTCATAGCTTTTTAGCCCCACTGCTCAATTTCCACCAACTTTGAAAGAAGGTTTCAGTGATTGTTAAACTCTTACTGATTTGGGAGACACCAGGAACTGAGTTGAGGAGGGAGCTCCTGCTATTGCTGCTTTGCCAGGAGAGTAGGGGCAGCCCAGGATCCTGTGCAGCAGTAGACCAGCAGGCTTCCTGGTCACCTAGAAGGTGACTGGACCAAGTGTGGGCTACCTATCACCCCAAAGGGTGCTGGGTAGATGCTGGAGGATGCTGGGCTGTTGCCAGGAAGGGTGGTTGAGAAATAAAAACTGCAGAGTGACAGCAGGAAACCAGGCTTTGCTAGCTGTGCTGCTTGCAAAACAACTTCTACTGAGACTACGTATGGAGATGCACTGCTCAGTCACTTACCGTGCCTGCTTCTGGCTGTGTGCAGGGCTGCACTTACCTCACTGTTCAAGAAACTCTTATACTCTGAAATAACAGTAAAAACAATCTTGGTTGCATGGAAGCCAACAGCAAAACTCTGGCTGTATTATTGTGTTTGGTTTTACCAGAGGGCTGCTTGCTTACTCTGTTAGGACCTTGAGCCTTTGAAACCATTATAGATAATATGAGCCTTCCTGTGATGTGACATGGATGACTGGATTTGTCTTTAAGGGGCTCCCTTTTCTGATGAAGAGGTCTGGGAAGGGAAGGTTTTGGGGGACAATGAATTAACCAAGGGAAAATCTTTTGGGTAGAAACCACAAGATTTTCTTTGATTTTGCTCCTTCTTATTCCTTATGTATATGGTGACCTGCCCAAGTGTGTTAAATTCTGTTCTGTAAAAGTTACAGGCTACAGGGTTTCTCTTCAAAGATGTGCAGCTTCACCATATCTCTGTTTTTGATTGTGCCTTGCTCCTGCTAGATGTTGCCACCAGAAATTCCTTGAAAAGACATAATTTTCTGTTAAAGATTCTATCTGTAAAATGGGCTTCTACAGCTGGTCTAGCAATGGGTGTATACCATTCAGGGAAAGTGATAGGGTGAAAAGATGATGGATCTTGCTTGATGTTACTCATCTGACTCTTTATCTGTCAAGGATAACCTACTGAGATGATACTGCTCTTCGTAAGTTTCTGGACATATATTTGTATGGGTTTATATTTTTAATACACTTTTGATTTATTTACTTTTTTAATATATACAAACATCCTTTCTTCATTCCCTGGGAGCAGAAGTACAACAAGCCAAGCAGCAATTTTCCTGTTCTTGTTTACATGACTTGCAGTCTTACTGTAAGTTGGGTGGAAAGACAAGTGTTGAAGTGATTATGTGTAAAGAATTTTTTCTAGCATGTAATCCCCATGCTCCTTTTATAAACAAACACTAATTCACATGTTCTGTCTTATAGAAACTACTGGTTAGGACTTAACAGGCTTTTTGTGGAAAAAATATGCGGAAATCTAAGAAGGAAACAGTAAAGGATGAATTAACATGCAAAAACAGACACATCATGAAATGTTTACTGAAAGAACTATCTTCCTAACCAAAATGATTAAATATTTCATCCAGGCAGTCTCCACATGGGCCCGAAATGAACAACTTTGAATTAAAAATGCACATGTATGCTTTGAAATGAAGATATTTTCTTTGTCGCTACCAACCCTAAGGCTATACTACCACAGAAATAGTCTGCTGTAACTGGTAGAAATGTCTGTAAATCAGTAATTCCATTCAGAGGGAACTTTCTGTTTCAGCACTTGCTTTTTAGCTGTCTATGCCTTGGCTCAAGCTGACTGCACACTGCACCTCTGTGCACCAAGGCACCACAGCATCAGTCCTTTTTTAGGCAGGTACAGGAACACAACACCCAAAGTATGCGTGGGATGCATTATCCCTTTCAACAGAAAGTTAAAGACTTAAAAAGAAGAAAATAAAATATTTCATTTCTGAAATTAAAAATTTTCTCAAGAGTAAGAGGATATTACTAAGAGGACTAGTGTCTTGTAATGTAGTTGGAGACATACCGTGGTATTTTGTGAAGGTTAATTTTTTCTTCCTTTTTAAAGTTTTTGAAGTCTTTCAAGGGTCTTTCTGAGGGTGTGGGAAGACTGTGCCAGTACTATCACTGTGTCAAAGGTGATCTGCGGAAAAAAAATACGATATTCAAGAAGTAACATCCTGGCATTTAAATTTCCAGGCAGCTGTGTGAGTTGCTATTTCTTCCTTCAGCAGCGTCTCGTGGGAAATGGCTGGGACAAGCTGCTGGGTGTTTTTACGTCACTGTAGTGAATCTGCTCTTCCTGAAAAGCTGGAACCTATTTATTTTTAACAGCACCACTTATTTCCCAAGGGTCAGCATGTTTTCACATACTGCATTTTAAATATTTCTAAGGCAGAAATCTTAATTAGACCTGTCAGTCCTATCACAATGGAAGATTTTGTTTGCTGCCAGCTCCCTTGCCTTTTTTCAGGATGGTAACCCATAAGGTTTTGAGACAAGAGTACAGCAAGTGACATAATTTCACTTTTTGACACTCCTTCCATTTTGCTATAATCACAACTCAGTTCTACGACCCTATTGTTTAAGCTAATTTGGCAATAAAAGTTAGACACTAGCATGGGTAAGGTGAGTATGTGGATAGGCTGTGCAGGCACTCTACCTGAGTATTGCTAGAAGGGTTCTGGGCTTGCCCTTATTCTCCTACGTGCTAATTGATTTCTATTGCAATTAGCGGTCCTCCTTCTTTCCGCCACACAGGGCTTGCTGGCTCTCCTCTTGAGAGCACAGGCTGCTGTGGCATGTGAGGTAGGATGTAGATGGGGCACAGGCTGTAGAAGAAAGGAGAGTTAAAGCCACTTGAACTACTGTTCCCATGAAACACAGCAACTGATCACGGGTGTTAAGATGAAACTGAACAGAATGTGCTAGGTTGCTCTCTTCACTGACTGCTTTCACAATTTGTTTATGAGAAAACCTGAAGTTGCAGTTGTTTGTTGTAATATGCAACAAAAACCCATGAGGATTTTCCATAAATCTGGAATTCTAGTTCCTAATCAGCTCTAATAGCAAGTCTCCTGTTCTTTCTGGACAGCATATACTTGACATGTGAAGTGTGGGCTCTCACTACAGAGATGTTTATCAGTGATGGTGCTGCTCTTCCAATATGGATATTTCTGTGAAACTGTGAAAGCATGTGACAGTCACTATTTTTCCTCTGTCTACATCTACAGCAATTAGAGCTTCCACAAAGAACAGTGTTTCCTAACACCATAATGAGGTATCCATCTAAGCCTGCTATGGAAGGAAAAAGTCTTCATTTAAGGTAGCATGTAACTTTCCCAACTGTCATCATTATCTTTCTTCTGAAAAAATGTCATTTAATTTAGTTGTAAATAGTTTCAAGGGGGCTTTCAAGACTTGAGTACAACAGCTGCTACTGTCCACACAAACGGCTTTTATATATAAATCTTACTAGATCAGTTCCAAATATTTTCCTATTTTAATTAATTGTTCTTAGAATTATATTCAGGATGTATTCCCTTCCTGTAGATATATTAGGGCATTAGATGACTATTCCAGAAGTGCAAATAAAAGTGATTCTAAAGATCCACTATTTATTTAAAATCATTTGTGGCTTAAGTGAATTAGGAGATTAGTATTAGTAAAAGTGGGAAATGTTTATATATTTAAGAGTTCCTCTACTGTAAATATCAGGTATTTAAAATGAGTTGCACTGCAACCTAGATAATGGGTAGCTTTTAGTTTATTACTTCAGGTAAAGAGCTAACCAAAATACTTTGCTGCAGCAAATAAGTTGAAGGGTTTTTTTACATTCAATACATGCATCCTGGCTGGGTATCTACAGGGAATTGACAAACCACCCAAAATGTCCTGTCCCTGAAGCAGTCAACTGTGGACTAAAACCTGGGGTGAATAATTTAGGCTTAGTCTTTGCTTTGGTTCTTCTAAAAGCCTTTCTGGAAGAGAGATTTTGTTTTTTTTAAATTATTATTATTATGATTATTTTATTAAAAATAAATGGTGGGAAAAGACAGGGACAAATGTTCCTTTTTTTTTTTTCCCCTATCTTTGGTAAAACACCGAAATGAGTTATTTCAAAGATATTAGCATAGTTCATCACTGTCAAGAACACATTGCTAATGTAAAGTCCCACCCCAGTGGTTCTTTTCCTGGAAAGTCAAGAACCCAAGGTAAATATCTCCTTGGGAAGATGCTGTTGATTATAGACTTCCCAAAATTGGAGCTAGCTCTGAACTGGTTTGTAAAGAAATTTCTTAATTGAAATGACAGAATAACTACTGTAATATTCCAGGTCAGGAAAAACACGTGCCTAATAAGTACAGTTGGGGAAAAATTATGAGGTATATTTGTAACTCCATCTTTGGGGCTTACTGCTATCCAAACAATAAAGCTGTTCTTTGGATACGCAAGATACTCAAAGGAATTTAAAGCATGAAGCTGAATGCTGTTGTCATACACAGCATGAAACAACTTCCTCAATTTCATTTCTTCAATGGTCTTTTATGTGGAATCCTTCACTGTTTTTTCAAGGCAATGGGCAAAGTATCCTGCAGGCAAAAGCACAGAATCAAAGCCAAGGCAGTGGTAGAACATTATTCCAATATCCTCCTGTTCCTACGTAGCATTGCCATTGTCCTGGTTACAGTACTGTGTTACACCAGACTGAGCCTGAATGCTTCTGATTCTCAGCAGTACGGCTAGTACAGGAAAAAGGTGCTGTGAATGCAGTCAGCTGGTGAAGATTCATTCATGGCACAATAGACTTTGATGGACTTGCATGTGGCAAGGTAGTGTACCAACTTTAACAACTTCTGTCTAGGATATCTAGGATAACTTGACAGCTTGGATCTGAATTTACTACAAAATTGTATTTTGTAGAAGAGAAGGAATGTTTATGCTTTGAAGTCAGAAATGTCTTGTCTTAGCACACCTTGCCCCAGATAGTAGCAGCTATCTATACAGCACTTTTATTCTCCTCTCTTACTAATGAATGAATGGGCAAGATTGTTCTGGGTGTGACTCAACCTCAATTAACTTCAGTGATCAGGGATTATGCTGGTCCATTGAGTTCTCTCAGGTTTGGTGGGCTGCCAAAATGAATCATGGCAATATGAGGGCTTCTTACAAGTAAGGCTTGAACTCAAATGAATTAATTTATCTTTCTTTCACTGGGAAACCACACAGTTGCTTACACTGGTACCTGTAAACAGAATGGTAAGAATCCTCCACAAAGTGTTTCTTTCCACAGCTTTCTTGAGAATATATTCCTCAATTTCCTGCTGCCCTAATTGTTGTGGGAAATGTTTAGCTTAAATTTTCTGGGTAAAATTTACCTTCTTATTTCCCTTCCAGACTACTGACCTTCAAGTTTAGCTCATTTTGTGATTTCTTTTCATAAATTTAACTCCAGTTAGAAGTGTTAAGATTTATATTACAGTAAATAAACTCGATCTTAGAAGGTAGGACATTTCAGATCACTCTGAGACTTGGAAGAGATGTGAAAATCTCAGGGACAGAAGGCACAGAAAATCCTGGCAAAACACTGATTTACAAAGACCACATGAGCTGGTAGATCTCATTTGGCTCTCTTGTTACTCTTGGGCTGACACAAGAAGGAAAGCAGAAAAAGAGGAGAACAGAAACTAAATCAATAACCCTGGAGGCTGAAGTCTTCCTTCAACAGAAAAGCAGTGGATGCTGCAGTGCAAACTTCTTTGCTTGATAGAATGCCACAAGGGCACCCTCAGACTCACTCTCAAGGGATTTCTCTAGAGGGGAAAAGTACTTGGTCCTGCACCTGTGACCTTGCTGCTTACTTTGTCAGTCGACTGCAAACTCAACTTGTTTTGAGCTAGAGGTGCTTGCCTTAGTCTGAACTGTGGACTTGATGCTGCTCCTGGCATAGGTATGTGCCTTGGAACACTAGCTACGTTCTCATTTACCAAAAAATAATGCTGCAGATTTCCTTCTGCTGGTGATATCTCTTCCCTAGGAAAATCAAAACAGTTCCCTGCAGTGGCTGTTTGGGGTGCATTAATGCTTGGTATGCATTAGTGTTTGAGCTTGGGCCAGTATTCCTATTATCCTTCCTTTGTCCTGATGTCCGGAATCTCCTATTTCATTCTAGATGCATGTCATTATCTGAATACTGGCCTCATTTCCACTGTCATAGGCATTATTTTGTTGTGATTAGATAGTTGTAACTAGTATAATCCCTGTGTTTTTTTACGTAAAACTGGTTCAGTGCTTCCCAGTTCTTGTGCCTCTTGCAGAAGCATAAATGCAGAGTTGCCTAGCCGTTGTTTATTGGGTGACAGTAGGGAACAGCTGGGCTCCAACTGCAGTTTTGGATAATTCCCAAGCTGGAATTTGTGAGCACAGAAAGTTTGGTTACTGCTGGAGCTAGCATGTGCATGTGTTTATGTGCACTGAGAGTAGGCACAGGCTGAACTTGGAAGGCAATGTGCTGAGAAGTTGAGGGAGCAAGGCTGTAGCCTTACTGCGATATCCTGTTGCTGATTGCTGCAGTCCCAGAGCCTGTGACAACCGGCTGCAGCAGCTCAGGGCCACAAGAAATGGAGGGCACACATGATGTTTCAAAGCCCTCAAGTATGTATGCGTCAAGTCTTGGTCTTCTGGCCCTCAGCTGATGGTGCATCTAAATCTCTGCTTGCACATGTAGATTCAGCAGGCTCTGATTTGTGGACAGAGTTCCAAAGGTATCTTAACACAGCAGGGCACCATGGAGCTTGCTCAGTCTCTCCTTATGGAGATGCAGGTGTGACATACTGCATGCAGTCCCACCTTGCTGTAGAGCCTATGTGTTTGCTGGGCCTCTGGAAATAGATTGGAAATGGCCCTGCTTACAATGCAGGGGAGAGTATACTGCAGTATTACATGCTGCCCTGTTTTCACACTTCCTAATCAGGGATGGGGTGCAGCCTGAACAATTCAGCTTCTTCAGTACTGGATCAGGGAGGTATTTTCAACACTGTTTCTCATGGTAGTTTGCACATTCAAAGCTGCTTTTTAAGGTCATGTAACCAAAACTCCCAAAATAAAATGCTCACCTAAGAACCCAAACTTAAGGAATTAAATGAAATAAGGTTTGTTATGGAAGGGTCCAGAGAGAACAGGAGGAAAGGTTAACAGTATGTATAACCTCCTCTCTATCCCAGTTTTATGCTCCCTCTTGTGAAGGACGGGCTTGTTTGCTTTCTCCTAAAATAGTATCTATAGCCTCTCCAGATTCAGGATTTCCTGATTCACAGATGCTGTTGGGAGACAGAAGGCAGCTAGATGTCTCCACTCCACTGCAGTTCTCACTCGATTTCTGTATGGACATCTGTTCATTTTAATTCCGTTGCTTTCTTAATTTAGTAGATGTGAGGGAGTACTGCACCAAACCTAACTGAAGTCCCTTCTGAAATTTACATTGTTTTTTTCCCTCTCTTCTCCTGTGAGTTTGATCATTTGTCCACCAACTTGTGGCTTCCTTGTGATATGAAGACCATGCATGATTTGTTAGTTATTTTTAAGATCTGTGTGCAAATCATATAGAGGCAAATGTACACAAGAGGAGAATCTGAACTTTTCTCAAGGGACACCTTACTTTCAGGGTAAAAGAGTAGGCTAATCTACACTCACTGTTCAGCAACTACTGAGGTGCCATGTGTTCAGAGTTGGAAGGACCATTAAGATAACTGTCTGACTTCCTGAATAGTGGAGCCTGGAGAATCTCAACTGCAAACTTCTGCAGCAAGATTATAATCTCTAGAAAGATATTCAGTCAGTCTTGCATTGAAGATTCCAGGTGGAGCAAACTTTGTCTGGGGAAGTGGCTGCAAAATCTAATTAGTTTCTCTAAAACACAGAAGACTTTGCTTAGCTTCACTTTCTCAGACACTGCATCCCAGTCTGACTCTTTAAGTAATCAGCAGTATAACACATAGCTATTTACATCAGTCTTACATGGAACTGAAACCAAAAGACTTACAGAAGCCTGTTACCTCAAGATGGTTCTCTTTCCACAAAAACAGAACAAAAAACTAAGCAAAAAATTCAAGTATTGCTTATGTGGCCTGTTAGGCCATTTCTAAAAAACAATGATAACTAGCACTGATCATGTTATTATCCTCTATTTTACATAGTTACCACATCCTAAAATATTACAGTTGTGCCAATGGAGCTACAGTAACCATGTGTACATGCTCTTAATCAATGGCAAATGAGAAGCAATACTGGCTAAGTTGGCCAGCAATGAGAAAGAGGTAAGATAAATTCAATTATTTTTGATTTGTTGGAGTCTCTACCCATTCACATGAAACTATGACAGCTACAGTGGCATGCAGTTGTGTAACTCTGATGACTCTGTGTCTGCTTCTCTGCTCTTCCACAATTTTGCCTAGGATGAGTGCCAAGCTGAATGACCAATGGCTACATCCTGTATAATTTTTTATTTTTTTAAAAATTGGCTCTACAGTAGCTTTTTTCAGTAATCTGGAACTTCCAATTGACTTTCCATTGACTTTAGTGCATTTTGGATCAGTTGTTAAAATGAACATCTGGTTGCAAATTCATTAGCCAAGGCTGAACATGATGGCCTCTGTGAAAATAATACCTTCAGGCTTCTTGTTTTGATACTCTTTGAATGTCTTACTGTAAAAAAACTGGTGGTCTCAGGGACTGTGTTGTAGTGGCTACAACAGCAACATCAGTGTGGTGTTGACAATGTGCTCACCTGCTGTTCTCTGATCCTGTTATTTCCTCTTCAGAAGTACAGCTCAGCATAGTTCTGGCTGTGTCACCTAATACACAGGATTCACAGCTCAGCTGAGCTGATGTTTGGTATTGGAAAGTTACCTTCTTAATTTCTTCTGTTTCCTTTCCATTTGGTCAAGAAATTTAGTCATTTTTCTATATTGATTCCAGGCTCTTGGCAGGCATTAAGAAAGAGAGTTTCCCTGCTCTCCCCTGACAACAGGTCAGCAGCAGACATCGGCACCACCATTTTTATGTAACTATTCAGTCCTCTTTTAGAACTTGAAAGGGATCTATGTGGCATTTTAGGCCTTGGGAGCTCATTTCATCTGCAAAGGAGATTATTTAGATTTCTAAAATTCCCCAAAAATGGGAGTCAACCTCAGCTAGGTATGTTTGTATTTATTATAAATACATAGGCATATAAAACAAGGGAAAATAAAACCTACCCATTTTATCTATCCTTTTGTAATTTCTTTACAGTAGTTTGTACAAGTAGGAAAATACATGAGGACGCAAGGGAAAATAGTCTTCTAAAGAGGTTGCATTAATCTGGGAAAAAAAATAAAATCCCAACGCACATTAAGAAAGGCAAATTTGATAATTCATTTAGCAAAGACATCAGTGCCTTAGACACAGAATTTTTACAGCTCTGTTGGATTCCACCCTTTAAAAGTTTTTGTTGTTGTTGAAACCATAAATTTATAATTGTTGTTCTTGTCCTTTTTTGAACATTCTCTGTTCAGTCATTTTAAAGTACATGCAGATTATCTAGATCCCTCCTGGTGTTGATTTTTCTGACTAGCAGAGCATTTATAGTTAAACAAGTGAGGCATTTGGACTGTAGTCATTTTGATTTATAGCAGCAGGAACAAAGCGAGAGAGTACAGACGTCAGTGCTGCTGCTGCTGATCTGGCAACAGAGACTTCCTAATGTACAAATTACGTCTTTCACCACACAATTCCCTTTGTACCCTAACTAGAGACAGGGAAGCAAGCTTATTTAATGCAGTGTGTGCAATCTATACAAAGGTGTATGTACAGTACTAAGTGGATGTTAGAGTGCTTATGTTAGGCACGCAGTTTATATTTCACTGAGTTTTTTGCATTTTAAAATGAATTCTCCGTAATGGCAAATATGCAGTAATTCACTTTTCTTGCCTTTTCTGGACAGAACAGTCAAGTGTGAGGTAAAGCCAGTTGTAGAGGTGGGTGTAGTGCTTCACTCATATAGGCACCTGTCCACAAGAAACTGCAGCAAAAATATTAATTCTTTGTCTATAGACCACCAAAACACCAGGCTGTTTTATCCACATCTGTCTATGGAGGCCTTTGATTAACTACGCCATAGGTGAAAGGCTCTAGATATTCATGCTGAGTTCCTTGCATCATTGAGTGGAAGGAGGACTGTTTTGATAACTAATATTGAATATGGGTGGTGAAACAAAGCAAGACTCCAGACAAGATCCTGTCTCAGTGGTGGTGTTCCAAATTCCAGGGCTGAGTGTAACTGTCTATACCTACTTTCCATATGTAAAGAACCTGTCACTGTTCCTTTTCAAATGGCATGAAGTATTCCAATAACAGAAAAACAGTCTTGACTCAGCTGGATAAAACAAAATCTTCTGGCAGTCATCATGCCCAGGGACCAGGTATCACACGACTCTGGTTAATAGGTGGTTGCTTTTCATTAGTGGCTGGAGTGATTTCTGTGCATATAGCACCATAGCCTGTATATCTGCTAAGCCTTTAAAGCACTTTGGGATGAAAATAGCTCAATATAGCGGGTGGTGGGTTTCCCCCGGCAGGGGTGCTGCGTTCCTTACCAGGGGGCACGCTCTCCGCCCTTCCCCCACTCCACGTGGTTCCCAGGGGACTGGGAACAGCAGCACAGGACTCACGGAGAGAGAGGCAAAGAGACTTTATTTCCCGTGCTACCGGCTTTTCAAGGGAAAGGGGTCATTTTACTATGAAAGGGAACCCAGGTTAGGACCAATGGGGTAAGGTTTAACAGGGGCCAATGGAAAAAGGGTTCTACAACAGGGGTTTGGGGAAAGGGAAGGTACAAGCGAGGTGACAATACAAAATCCACCTGTAACAATATTCATATCACAGTAAAAGTTTCATTCTCTGCATCAGCATCCACATTCCATTTATGACAAGAATATTTCCATACTTTAAATGGTGTATTGATTACCACAGCTCAATGCAAAATAATGGTCTCAATTTAGCACTGCAATCTGCAGGCAAAGACTTGGAGTAACTCCCAAGGCAGAGCAAGGGCTGACTTTTTCAAATCTGCTTCTTTGAAGGCAGATCTGGTGAGGGCAATGTCATGTTCTGTGAAAAAAGGTAGGAAGCTGCCCTGTCCCTTAGGTAGGCACTGCTTCCCTCTGCCATGCTGACAAGAAAGTGACTGTTTCTGCATAGACAGCAGCCCCCTTCCCACTCTCTGGGCATCATGCCACCTTCAGTATCATACAGCATACACTGGCAATGGCTACCCTTGTTCTCACAAGGTCAGCTTTTAATATGGGGAAATCAATAGTAAACTCACCTTATTAGTATGTACTAATGTATGCTATTTTCCCCATCTCCTATTTACGTTCTTGGACACTGAGAGTCTCATTGTTCATAACACAAAAAACATGCACAAATGCATCCCAGGTTGGTTTAACTGCACTGAAATAAAATAGTAAAAACAAACTTATAAGAAAGTGCAGTCACCATGGTAGAATGCAAATGACCATGGGAGAAGGCAGGCAGCTTGCCATCCCTGGGACTCTGCGGGAGCCTTTCTGAATGCCTGCCTTTCCTCATGTGTCCTGTGACCGGGGCGGATTGCTGAGCCACTCTCATGCTTGAATCAAATCTGCTATGGCAAGTCTGGTCTTGGTTGAGACCCTGAAAACCTCTGTCCTGCATAACTTTGTGGTCTATTAAGTGAGTATTTATTGAGAATCCTCCTGACACAATTAAGTAAAATATACCTGAACAAAGAAGTAATGTAAGTGCAGTTTTATGTATAAGCCTGGTATTAAAATGCATAAGGGTGTTGCTGTTGTCCTGAAGATCCCTATTGCCATCTAACAATCTTTTTATGACACCAGATTTGTTTCCTCCTTTTTCTTTTGTGTGTGTGTGTGTGTGTGTGTGTGTGTGTGTGTGTGTGTGTAAAAAATGCAAATAAGTTTCAAATGCACAGGGAAGCTCCTGCTGTGCACAGGTTATTCAGTTGTTAATTTCCTTTCTCTCTGCAGAAATTTAGTTTGTGGTCTAATTGCTTAGCCTTTAAAATTTTTTTTTCTTACATTTTGAAGCAAAATGATTATTCAAAGTGTTTGGAGCTACCGAGCCAAATTGTCTGAAATGGCTGGGTTTTGGACTGACAGGGAGAAAAATACAATTGTTAGTACACCCAGCCCTCAGCTGGAGGGAACAGGGGTAAGGGCAGCTGGAAGGATGCAGAAATGGCTGTGCCTCATACCACTGGGACTTGGACAGAACAAGGCTCGTTTGCAGTATAAATTAATATAGTCTTTAGGCTTCTCTAATTTATCCAGCCAATCTTGACCTCAAAGAACCTTTTATCTGCTGGGGAAGTGCCAGGAGGTGGAAGCTAGTTTCGGACTCCTTGCATGGCGGCAGCAGGGAGGTGCAGGATCTGTTCCAGCTCTTTAACGTCACCAAGGATTCCTGTATGAGAGGGCAGCGCTGCGCCAGCATCACAAGCCAGCTTTGCAGCAGCTTGGCACGACTGCAGTGAAGCTGAATTGAAACGGGGCAGGGGTTTGGCCAGAGCGGTGCTATGCATGCTCTGCCAGCCAAATCCGGTGACGCTTGAATTCTCTGATTGCCGTTGACTTTAATAGGACCGGGATATTGTCCTCTCTGCCGAGCTAAGCACAGATACATTCTGAAGTAGGGCAAGGCCTGACCCCACACAAATGCGGGGAACTTTGCCATCACATTCTCCAGAGGAAAAGAAAAGGGGTGGAAGGAGACAGTCAGGAAGAAAATAAAAATAAATATATTTTGGGTTCAACTGTGACCTCAAGTCTTCCCTCTGACCTTGATGTGCAGGAGAGGAACACAGACAAGAGGCTGGGGTTATGTGTGCAACTTGAGGACAGAGCAACCATTTTATAAACCATTTTTCTTTAGAGCCCAGGACTTGATTAATGGAGGGGGAGATGGGGAGAAGGGGTGGTGAAGGCAGTGGAAGAGAAGAAATAGCGGTGGGTGTGCAGATAATGCAAAAATGCTGAATGAGTGGGCTGTTAAACACGAAGGGAAAAAAAAAAAAAAAGAGGTTGCTTTTCTGGGAAGAGAGGGAAATCCGTTATAATATAGTAAGCAGATAAGAGTGTGCTGGTACAGTCTCCTGTTTCCAGTCTCCCTCTGCGTTGCAGCGACAGGGAGATGGAGCTGGGGGAAGTGTGCGTGGAGGTCGGCACCTGAAGGGACCCACATCCGTATGTGATGGGGCACCTGCGTGCAATAAATAAAATAGTAATTATTCCTCAAATTATTATTTTTAAAAATAAAAAAAGGGCGGGGGTGGTGGTGGTGGTGGTGTCGGGGTGAGGAGAAGCAGGGAGGAAGGATGGGAAATCCCCTCCCACAAAGGAACCGCTAGCCGTAAATGCGCTTTAGGAGCGGGTTCACAAAAATAAATAAATAAACCCCATTAAGGCGTCTCATTGTGGGAGAGGGAAAGAAAAAAAAAAAAAAAACCAAACGAAACAGAATTAAAAAAAAAACAAAAACACCAACACCAAAACTCAATAACAACGACAAAAAAACCCCAGGCAGCCGCGGGACCAGAAGCGGGTGGGGGTGTGGGAGCGCTGGGCCCCGGTGCGTGTCGCTGAGGCAGCATTGACGCAGGCAGCTCTGACGGCAGCAGCCGCCGCGGCACGGGCGGGGGAGGGGGCGCCGCGCTTGTGTGTTCCCCCCCATCCCCATCCGCATCTTCCCGCAACTGAGCGGGCGAGGCGCTGTCTCCCTGCCCTGCCTTGCGCTTCGGTGCAGTGGGTCACCTCATACCTCGGTAAGGGCGGGGGATTTTTTTTTTGCGCCCCCCCCCGCCCCCCACCTCGCCCCCTTCCCCACCGTTGAATCAAGAGCAGGGGCTGTGTCCCTCCCGCCCGGCATCTGCCTTCATGGATGTGAAGGGGGAAGGCTGATTGCTGTGGGAAGGAAGGGCGGATTTTCTGGGAGTTACGGCTTTGTAATTTCGGAAGTTCAGGTTTGAGCATGCTACTGAAAACCGTCTGCTCATCCCTTCAGTTTGTTTCTCGCAGCTTGTAGGAAATTTGGGGATGGTGGCCTTCAGGGATGAGAAGTTCATCTTTCATGCGATTTTCTCAAAGCTTTTCCCGTAGAGTCTCTCTGAGATGCGAAAGCAAACAATGATCACATTGCTGATAATACGAACACTTAGAGTTTGCTTGTCTTTGCAATTGACTTTTTTTCTCTGTTAAGAAAGGAGAACTCTTAATTCCATTCCCACACTTTTCACTGCAACTACACTGTAATCATTGGGATTTCCCCCTCAGCAGGTGCGCAGATGACAGCAAGCCAAGTAGCGTGGTTGACATGCCTGAAGGATGGGATGCCATCCAGAGGGATCTGGACAAGCTAGAGAAATGGGCCCATGGGAATCTCATGTGGTTTAATAAGACCAAACGCAAGGTGCTGTATCTGGGTCAGGACAACCCCTGATATCAATCCAGGCTGGGGGGATGAAGAGATCAAAAGCAGCCCTGAAGGGAAGGACTTGGGGGTGCTGGTGGGTGAGAGGCTAGACATGGGCTGGCAATGTGCACTTGCACCCTAGAAAGCCAATCATGACCTGGGCTGCATCAAAAGAAGTGTGGCCAGTGGGTTGAGGGGGGTGTTTCTGCCCCTGTGAGACCCTACCTGGAGTACTGCATCCAGCTCTGAGGTCCCTAGAACAGGAAGGACATGGAGCTGTTGGAGTGAGTCCAAAGGAGGGCCACCAAGATGATTAGAGAGCTGGAGTACCTCTCATATGAGAAAAGGATGGGAGAATTTGGTTTATCTAGACTACAAAAGAGAAGGCTTTGGAGTGATCTAATTGTGGTCTTCCAGTACGGGAAGAGAGCCTACAAGAAAGATGGAGAGGAACTTTTTACAAGAGCATGTAGTGACAGGACAAGAGAGAATGGATTCAAACTGAGAGTAGGTTGAAATTAGATGTTTGAACGAAGTTCTTTGCTCTGAGGGTGAGGCACTGGAACAGGCTGCACAGAAAACTTTTGGATTCCCCATTCCTGGAGGTGTTCATGGCCAGGCTGAATGGGCCTTTGAGCAACCTGGTCTGGTGAAAGGTGTCCCTGCCCATGGTAGGAGATTGGAACCAGGTGATCTTTAAGGCCCTTCTAACCCAAACCATTCCAGGAACCCTGTGTCTGTGGACACTGAATTGCATTTTGTTGTACTTATTCCTTTAAAGTTACAGTGTATTTTTACAGTATCCTACATTTAGTGTGTAGTTTGTTTCTCATTTTTTCTTTCTGTTACCAAAATATATTCAGATGAAAATAATGACAATTATCTTCTGAAAGCCAAAACCATATGGGGAGAAGGCTTAGAGTAGAATTCATTATAGTAATCACAGCACAGACTATGCTGAGCTGGAAGGGACACATCAGGGTCATTGAGTGCAACTCCTGGCCCCTATGCAGGACACCGCAAGAATCACACCATGTGCCTAGGACTTGCCCATGTTTCTGGTAGAGCTTGACTGTATTCTGAATTCCTAAAATAAAGGGTTAAAAGTCATTGAAAAACATGCAGTTAGAATTGATTTTCCCCCTCCTTCTTTCACACAATATTGTGAAGAAACAAACAAAAAAAAAGCTGTAATTTGGACACTGTGGCAGGGGTTTAAAAATGTAACTCTTGTAAGCCACTGCAATGTTTGAGGTGATGTAGCTTGAAAGCAGAATGAAAGCTGAACGAATAGTAAGTGGAAAATTGTATGACTTTCCAATACTGGAATTACTTATTTAGACTGAAATATTGCCTACCCCCCAATCTCAAGAGAAGGGTTTTTTAAATTGAAAACCAAAGAGAATCTGATTTTCAGTTGCTTATACTTATTCCTATAGAAATTATACATAATTAAACATGTTTTTTTACCCAGATGAATTTGAGACTTCTCTGCTCAAAACATTTGAATACAAGAGATATCAAGACAGGCTCTGTACTACAAAACATGCAGGCCAGGGGAAGTGGGGAGACAGAGCAGGTAAACCTCCTTGGTACTCCCCTGGTACAACAGCTTCTCAAGAAGAGTGGCCCCAGCACGGCCCTGCAGGCCTGGGCTGTCCAGTGCTGCCACAGGATGCTTCCCTTGTCCGCCTCCCAGCCTGATACTGTGCTTCAGGCAGCAGGCAACAGAGTCTTGTGCCAGCAGCTCACTTCCTGCCACATCCCCCACGGACCTTGCATGGGCCTCCATGTCTTGCCATAGAGACACAGATCTGTAAAGGGGGCTACAAGGAAGAGGGCTATAGAATTAAAGACAGGTCCTGGATCTGTATAAGAAAGCTTAATGGAAAATGGCAGAGACAAAGCCCACTGTGGCAGTGTTTGAGGACAAGACACCTTAGGAGACAGTTTTCTCCTGCTCCTGCCTTTTTGGTTACCTAAGGTACCACAAATTACTTTTCAAGCATAGAGTGTTCCACATACCCCCACTATCATAGGAACTCTCAGTACCAACCTTCTGACACTGGGCTAGAGTCTAGGGAAGCTAGAAACATTGGAGCGAAATGACCCATCTTGTCTTTTACAAAATATAACACAGTTACAGCTTCATGACATTGATGTCACAGACACTGAAAAGGCAGGCTCATGCCTTCTCTGCTGGGTAGGGAACAGTGGGTGGATTTTACCTCCCAGGAGCGAGGGATTTGTGAAATTCCTACCATAGAAATAGAGGAGAACAGGAAAGAGCTGAATCATGGGGAGGGAAGGGGAGGAAAAGTGCTGGAGAATCACAGTTGCTGCCAATTGGAGGTGGGGGAAGTTTCTGTACATTTCCCTCTGTTTTAAACAGTAGTTGCTGCTGCGAACACTTCCATCCTTCTTTACAGAGGGGTGGGTGAAAATCCAATCAACAAATTCACAGCCCTAATACCTGGTAAAGGCTCAAATAAGCTACCAATAATTTTTACAATTAAAAAGACTACTACACAACAATAGCTGAGATTTATAAGGAGATGCATCAGGACCTGGTGGTCACATGTGTTTGCACGTGTTTGCAGAAGTAGGAAGGAAAAGTGGACAAAATAATTTTATTCTGGAAGGAAGAACACCCAGTTCCCCCTAACTTAACAAAGCAACTTCAGCAAAGCCTCTCTAGATTAATGTACCTATCTGTCTGTGAAAATACAAAGATTAATATTGTGAAATTACAGTACACATTTCATCATAAAAGAACAGCATTTAAAAAAATAATCAGAGATATGGCTTTGTATCTTGAAACTTAGTACCACCTTCCTCCTAGTGCTGAATTTCATATGAAACTTTCAAATGCGCCTTTCCCCCTCTCCTTTGAATTGTTAAATTAGGAAATCAAAAAGGTAGTCATTTTCATAGCATAAGAAAATGGGAACTGATCCATCCTGTGAGTTTTCTTTGTGTTATGTGTCAACTTGTATTGTATGTAATGTCGGCGTAGTGGGATTACTTGATCATTATTACTACTGCAAATTAGCTTGGGCAGTGGAAAAATGACAGACATGGTGATAAGTTCTGGGTTTCGTTTTTAAATTGGGAAAGTGGGTGAAGCACAAGAGTGTTTGTGTGAGAAAGATATTTCAGTTCTACACCTGCACTAAACTCTCTCCATGACCTTGCTTAAATCACTTAGTGAAAGACACTGTGGTTTTCAGTCCTATCAAATGGTATCTTACCATGCAAGAATTCCCACTGAAAGCAGCACAACTATCCCAGGATTAATAATGTGAATAAAGATGATAGACTCTTCACTTTTCTGCTGCTGTTTCCCAATCCTATAAAATGAGGATAGTAAAACATACCAACTATTCTGGGTGTTGTAAGGATACCTTACCTCATGCTTGCAAATCACTTTGAAGACAAAACTAAATGCTATACAAATGCTAAGGATTCTGTCAAGATGTTCAGGAGTGCACTCACAGTTCAGGGACACATACCAAAATAATAGCTTTGAGTGGGGAGAGGGCTTTTGCAAGAAATAGGCTTTAATGATACAGATGTCTTCAATATTTGGAATGATGTATTATGTCACCTCATAAATACATACAAATAAAAAATTCCAAATTGCTTGGGAAAAGTGATAGTATGGCTGCATGAAAGAGAATTCATTGTGCTGTTTGTTAAGTACTCGTGACATATTACTGGGCCAAACAATTCTGAACTGAGTTAGCCATGTGAGAAAAAAATAAGAATAATCAAACTTGCAATGTGAGATCTCTCTTGGCCTCATGACCATTGTGTTTGGTTATTTGCTGCGTCTGTAGTGTGTATTGTACAGAGGTGCATTTGTCTTGACCAGTGTTATTTCTATCTCCTCTGAAGTTCTAATTTTATACACCTCTAAAATATGCTGTGTTCAGACTGATTAATCACTGAAAACCACCATGAATGCCCTTTGTGAACATTATTGACAGGGTAGGCTGGTAATGCTTAAAAAATAAAGCAAAAAGTGTTTGCAAACAGCTATTTTTACTGAGGGCCTTTTGCCTGATGATTTCAGTTATTGACTCACGTGAGGCAAACACCTGATCTAAATCAATAAGCCTGGAAACACTTCAAGTCTATCTCTGCGTACAACTGTGTGACTCAATTACAGGTCCAAAGGCTGAATTCTGGAATCTCAAAGTGAGGGATGACTGAATGTGATCAGGACCTTCTTTTCTTCTAATGAAAATACTTTGATTTTAGTGGGACTGGTGGTATTTGGTCAAAGGTTGGACTTAATGATCTTGGAGGTCTTTTCCAACCTTAGTGATTTTCTGATTCTATGTCAAAGAGTTCAGCTATGGAAAAGGCAGCTCCTTGAGATGGTCCCAATCTTGTTGTGGGAAGAAATTTTGTAAAAAGTGGTAGAAGTAACTGGATGGAAAGTTTTCATTTGGCAACATCTAATAGAGAGGATAGAATAAAATTGCTACGGGACTGAGACTTAGTTTGGCTCAGAGATTATTGCTTATGGAATTATCTTGTTCACCCTATATGCTCGGCCCAGGAGATGGTCTATTCTGTATTTTCATCCCGGATTTCCATGATATTGTAATGAAAACATGATCTGTCAGCAGGGTAATAATTTCGTGGAAACTCTTGTGTAAAGGCAGATCTTGATAGGAACTTCCTAAAACACAGAGACAGGATAATGTAATGTCTTATTTTGTGATAGATATATTGTGGATTCTGTGTGCTGAATGGGTGACAAAAAAAACACATTTAGAAATGCAGTACTTAAGATGAAATGAAATAGAACATAGCAAAGGATTGCCTCTAAAGCTTGACAAATACATACAATTTCTGTCTCTGTAAAATTTTTTAGGATATGTCTCTGAAGGGATGTGCTACTAGGTCCCAAAACCCTCTGCAAATCATTCACAAGAATAAACATCTTGCTAAAAGACTATGTATGAAACAAGCATCTCCTGCTGGTGCTCCCCCTTTATTGTGCAGCCAGTCTTACCAAAGCCTTGTGTGGAAGATAATCATAGCAGGTGTCTCAAAGGCCACCATGAATGCCAAATTTAACATCCGCACAAGCAAGAGTCTTTACGCCTTCTCTCCCCGCTTGGCACTCCTGTTTGCTGCCTTTCCCTTCTCACCGAGATAAACTTTGAAAAGAGAAAGAACCCAACATCTTGTGAGTGCTTCCAGAGACAGTGAACCTGTTTTGGGCTTGCAATATCATTTACATAACCAGTATCTACAACTGTTACAGCAAAGAATGGCTCAATGGTTTGGGCAAGTAGCCACTTACTGCATGTAATCACCTGGAGGCCAAACAAGCCTTGCCTGCCCCAGGCCTGGCAGGGCGCAGAAGGAAAAGTCTGGACAACCAAGTGTGGGGCTGGGGATGGAGCAAGCAGAAAGCAGCATTGACGGGGCACCTCGCAGCTGGGTGGGGATGACCAGCCTCAGCAACCCAACGCCGCAGACCAAGGGACCTTCCCCGCCGCCGCCCGTGTCACCCCTAGCCGCTTCTCCGGCGGGGGGAAGGAGCCGCTCGGTTCTGTGGCCGCCCGGCTGCAGCGCGGACACGCGTGGGCCGGAGGAGCCGGGCGAGACGCGCCTCCCCCGCGGCGGTGCCGGCGTGCCCGCTGCTCCTTCGGCACCAGGGCTGTCATTTCCAGGGCAGCGGCTCACGGCAGGAGAGGGGATTGGCAGTGCCGAGGTGCGGCCGCCCCCGCTCCTGGCAGCGCGCACACACCCCCACCCCCACCCACTCACACCCACACCCCTCCCCGCCGCCCCCGCGGGCTGGCACCGACCGGGAGCTCGGCCGCGGTGCCCATCTGCGGGCAAACCCATGGTGGTGTCAGAGAGGGACCCGCCGCATGAGACGGAACCCAGTGCTCCGCATCGGCTTTTTTTTTTTTTTTTTTTTTTTTTTAAAATTTTATTTCTCATTGCTTTTTAAGTACCTTCCATTGATGAAAAAAAAAAAAAATCTTCGCCGCCTATACAGCAAGAAATTGCTACTTAAGAAGATCTAGCCATATACCATAAACACTTCAGCATGTACCCGAGCCGAAATATATTTGGAAAGACGGGGGGGAGGGCACTTTTACCCGGCTTTCATCAATGCCTGCTTGAAGAGAGACAGAAATAATTAAGAAAAAAAAAATACCTCCCCGCCCTCCCCCCTCCCCCAACCAAACCAACAACCCCAAGAGACCGAACCGACTAAAAGTTTAATACCTAGGGCCGTGCCCGAGTGACGGGCTTTCACTGGAAGAGCCCGGGAGGACGAGACGGGAAGGGGGCGACGTAGGCGGTCTCCTTTGAGAATCAGAAAATATTGCAACATCGATAATGAACTTCTAGGGCACTAGTTTATTAAGCACAGTCTGGCATTATTCTCCTCTTAGAAAAGTTGGCGGTCTCTCATTTATAACATTTTTTGGCACCGCTGAATGAAACTGAGTAGGCGATATTTCCTTTTATACAAAACGATTACTTAACGGAAAATGGTATTGTTTATTCAAAAGCTGCCTTTTAAATTTCGATTCTTTCGCTTTTCTGAGCCACCAAAGCACAACAGACTGCGAAGTATGCAGACAGGAATGCCCGGACAGTGCCGGGTCAGGGGCCGGTGCGCCGCGGCCGCCCGCGCCCTCCGCCCGCCCTCCCCACACCCCTCCTCCCCGCTCCCGCCCACCGCCACCCCCTCCCGACTGCCCCCTCCCCACAACTGCAAATAACTCAGTGATAACAGATTTTTTTCCACCAACTGCAGGAGATAGTGCTAATCTTTTAATAAAAGATCCCATTACAATGGGATCTGTCTGGACAGACTATAATAGATCCAGAAATACAGCCGTGCTAATATTAGAAGACAGTTGTTTGGGTGCCTCAGGCCGGGCCCTGGTCCCGCTTTGAAAGTGGGCATGAATCACAATGTCCCTCGGTACCACCTGCGGTCACACGCATTAAGGAGCAGACTGGTAAATGATTGACCTCGCTGCATAGTTTTTTTGGTTGTTTGTTTTTTTTTGTTTGTTTGTTTTGTTTTTTGTTGTTGTTGTTGTTATTATTATTATGATCCTGGTCCTGAGCATCGCCCGGGCATTTTGAGCACTTCAGAAGCTCCAGGACTCCACATCCATTTTAATCTTTTCCCAAATTGGTGCCACTCTCCCCCTGCCCCCCGCCTCTGCCCCCGGCTGCCGGGGCCGCGCTCATGCAGGGGCGCGCAGTGCCCTCTAGCGGCGGCGGCGCGCACAGCGCAGCGCAGCTCGCCCCGGCCCCCCGCGCCGCCCCTGCCCCCGGAGGGGACGGGGCCCGCCAGCAGCACCCCCGAGGTGCCCCCGGCCCCCGCCCGGGGCACGGCTCGGCCGAGCGGCGGGGGTCAGCGGGCTGGGCGCGGAGCTCGGCGGGGTGCGGGGTGCCCTGGCTGCCCTCCCCGGCGCCCCTCCCGCGGTCCCCCCGCGGATCTGCGGCCGCCGCCGCTGCACTGCCCGGGTGGCACCGCGGGGATGCCGCGGCAGCGCGGGGTGCGCAGGCGGCTGGTCCCGGCGATGCCGGGAGCGGAGGGGAGTCAGGCTCACCTTCCCGTGTGCAGTTTGTGTATGTTTTTTAGTAATTGGCCAGCACGGTGTTTATCCTGATAATGTTTTCAATTATAGAGAGGCGTTTTCAGGCCATGTTCCTGGAAATGAAATGCCGGATAGGTCGATAAGGTTTGCACATGTGCTTCATGCGTGCATCATCAGGAGATCAATATGATTGCGCTGGTATGGAGATTTGTATCACACCTGTTCTCTGACATCACATAGAAACAGCTGCTGTTTCTTTTGTTGTTTTCCTTTTTTTTTTTTTTTTTTAATTTTAATTGTTTATTTTGGATATA
>JAWWEU010000111.1:30477826-30493823 GCA_035583155.1 Acropternis orthonyx
AAAGTCTAGTCAGCTGCAAAAAATAAATGTTTCTGGAGCTAGAGGATCATATTGCAGAAGCGTGTGACTGCAAGACCTAGATTCCTTTTCCCTGTTTCCCCGTCTCTTTCCTTAGGTGTTTTTTAGCATTATTATTTGTTTTGGGAGGGGAAAAATCATCTTCGCTTCAGTCTCTTGCTAGAGGTCCAGACTGCTTACGTCTGAGCGCCCCTTATCATTACAGTGAATGGCAATTGCAGCCTTGGTGCTGTTATAGCAATGAAGCTACAGACGTCATTGCCTCCTGTTGGACGTGAGATGTGTCCAAGCATCAGCCCCTTTTGCTTAAGAAAAACTCTAACTTCCACGCAGCCGACAGGCAAGCTTTTCTAAGATCCTGTGGACCCAACGTTGTATTGATAGAGTAATATCTTTTTATTTCTATATACATATACACAGGTGTGTATGTGTCTGTATGTATGTATAGAGACAGAAATAGATAAATTAAAAACGCAGCTATATTGCAAGGTCCTCTAAAATTTCCTGCTCGTCAGAGTAGCTCTCTGCATCGTTTTGTTAAATACAGCCCGGCGGGAAAGCAATCATCAATCAATTTCGGGTAGCAAGGAAGACTTGTTGAACACCTTGTTCTCCAGACCCCGGGAAGATGCTGGGCTGCTGGAGCGTGGAAGAGCCAGGATTGTGCCCTGAACTTCACCCACTTGGCAACAGCTATTCCTAAACAATTTCCCCTCTCCTCCCCTGCCTCTTTGCCTCCCGGACTGAGAATCTGCTCTTTAAAGTTGATCTGAAGGGGAAAGCAGAGACGAGCTTGTGCATAGTTTGGAGGGTAAGTTGTGTCCTCGCTCCCTCCTCCCTCCCCCACCCACCGCGAATAAATACCCTCTAGCAAGCCATGAAATCCCCCTGTAAAGGGGGCAGGTCGGGGAGGGGGTGCCACGGGAAGGGACGGGACTCCCCGGGGGAGCGGCACATCTCGCTGCTAGGACTGAAGGGGTTACAAAGGGAGCGAGAAAGACCGACCGCGGGGGTACTGACTTCACGGCGGAGTTTGCAAGATGCGAGTTGCCGGTGCCTCTTGCCAGCCGGCTGCGGTGCTCGGCAGCACCGCCGCTCCCGCGGGTGCCGGGCAGGGTCAGGGTGGCCGCAGCCCCCGCCGCCAGCCTCCGGGGAGCCCAGGATCCCCGGCTCCCAGAGCACATGACCCCTGCAGGGAATTTAGCCTTCCTGCACCTGCAGACTCTTGTCATCCCTCCTCTGCTCCTGGTTTTCTTTTTAATCCTCTCATTCGCCCCACCCCACCCCTCTCCCGCTCTCCACACACAACCACCCTCCGACTCCCCCCATCCATTCTTCTTTTACCTTTTTTTCCCCCTCCTTTTTTTTTTTTTTTTTTTTTTTTTTAACCAGGAGGAATCCCAACAGATGAAAATAATATCAAACAGCTCCCTCGTTTTTCCCTCCCCCCAATTAAAAGAAAAAAAAAAAAAGCACCACCTGCTAACATTTGGAAAAACAACAGAGGACTATTACCCTTATCTTTAATTTTTATTCACACACTCAGATGAATGAGCAAGGAAGGGGAAGACCTCAACAGTCCCTTTAGACGTGGGGCTGAATTGATGGGATTGTGATTTGTAGGATTTCTCCACTTAGTCCCTGCCTCCTACTTGCTCTCCAGCCACTCCAAAGTCTCTTCCCCTCTCTTTAAGCAGCGATTTCTTTCAATCTCTCTCTCTCCCTCTCTGTCTCTCCCTCACACTCTCCCTCTCTCTCTCTCTCTCTCTACGTACACTCATCTCCCCGGAGAGAGAGAGAGGAGAAACTCAACTCCCAAACACCGACCAGATGTCGAAGAAACGCAAAGCCCCGGAGGGCGGTGGAGCTCGGCTCCCCCCCGAGGACCCCAGAGCCTGCTTTGGGGCCGGCGAGGAGCAAGGTAGGGCGGCCGAGGCCTGCAGGTGGCCGGGCGCTGGGCAGCTGGGAGCCCACCGCAGGGATGTGTCGGCCTAGCTGGCCTCCTGCAGCCCACCGACACTGGGGCCACACTGGCATTTAGGCCAGGCTGCTCCCACCACCGGGGTTAAAAACTGCAGGGCTTTCCCACCGCATCGCCACTGAACTTGTGAGAGGGGAAGGGTTAAGGGGAGCAAGGGGAAGGGGTGAGGGAAGGAGGTGTGGGAGGGTGGCCGAGTAATTGGCAGGTCTGCCAAGCGGTCCGGACTCCCTTCCCCACTGCAGTGGCATAGCCACACTGCCTCATTGATTTGTAGTTTGTGTAAATCTGTTTGCAGAGTGCTCCTAGCTTGGGCAGCGAATGAGCTATAGGCACCTAATATATAAGTTGTGGTTTTGCGTGGGTCCGGTTTCCTTCAGCAAGCCCCCATACCTGGTGCGATTCAGTTGCATCATGTTGGGGCTTCAAACGCTGCACTTGTAGCGCGCTTTGCATGCAGCTGAAGTTGGTTTTGATGTAATTTTCAAGTTCCAAGTATTTGTGGTGAAAGCTGTTCTGTACTTTTTGACAAGATAATGTGAATGTAACAGCCGAGTGGTGTAAAATCAGCTATGCACACAAGTGTGAGGGAGTTCTGCAGCCGAATTTCTTGTTCAGCCAGCCCAGTGGGTTCCCTCCCTTTGTGTTTATTTTAACTAAATGGGCCCACGTGAACCAAGCTGAGCTTCTGGGCTTGTGGCTGTGATGCAGAGAGGAGAGCAAAAATACCAGTTGGATTCAGAGCAGTGTTTCAGGCTGTTGTGAGTGGCTCTGGTGGGAGATGGTGGGTGTGTGGTGGGTTCACATGACGATATGTCTTTCTGCGTGCTCAAATTCAGAAATGTGGTGCTTTTGCTTGGGCAGGTGTACACAGAAGAGAGGGGGATGGAATGAGTGTGTTCTCCAACATGGAGTCTGTGGCCCTTTCTTTAAAGGATGTGAAGGATCCTAATGTCACAAGTCACCCAGATCATGAAATTCCCTCGCCACCATAGATGTTTCTGCTTTTTGCGAGGAAATATTTCCAGCAGAGTGGCTGGTATGCTCTTCTGGTTTCATTAGAAAGGAGCAGTGGTAGTAATTCACCATCTCTCTCAACAGATATGGTTTAAGGTTTATGTGGTTGTTGGTTTTAAATTGCTTGGTTCTCCCACAAGAAAATAAGATTCATGTTCATATTTTCTTGTAATTTCTCTGCTTAAGAGTAATCTTGACATGGGAGGGATATTTTCAGACCCTGTGAATGACTTTATATGGATGACAGCATTCAGTGTTTTTGCAATGTGGAATTTTGCTGTTACTAACGTGGAAAATCTTATCCCTTTGTCAGCAATGGAGGAGGTTAAATACAGAAGGGCATTCAGCACAGATCTGAAAGTTTGGTATAGACTACATGTAATTTTAAATTAAATATGTGCCAATACTAGGTGTAGAAGCACCTTACACATTATTGTGAGGCATTGATCTTTTCCTGGTTTTCATTTTTTAATTTTTTTTTTTTAACTCCACAATAATATTTCCTATAACACTTCTGGTTATGTAACAAGGAACAGAAAACAAAATATAACTTTAACACAGAATTGCTTCTTTCTTAATTTTAGTGTGTACAAAACAAATGAAATGGAAAGTGAAAAAATATTTAATAAAACATTGATGTGTATTTAAAGAGACTAAATAAGGTATAATTTTCCTCATAAGGGGACACAAGATATTTTGAAAGCCTGTGTTTGCACCTAGATAATCCAGGCTTGTGTCTTTTTTGACAGAGTAAATGATGAAATTAGATTAAAAATGTAGTTTATTTCTGAGCTCAAATTTATTTTTGTGAACTTTTATTTCTCCCTCCTATTTTACAGAAAGGAATGTTGCTTGTTAATTACATTGTCTGTGACTTCGTAACTGTAGAAACCATTAAGAGTGTGCAATGTATCACAATGTTGTAGGGAGTGTATTTTTGTGTGAGATGGTGGATGTGAGACTCTCTTAAGGCACGAGATGTGCAGGTAGTATTTTTGGATTAATCTGAAGCATTGCACTATGAAGCATTGTGCTCTTACAGCAGGTTTACTACCTCTGTGGAGAAGGCATACTTGCTAGTGTTTGGAGGGCAAGTGTGTAGTATTTGCCCAGAAGTATAGAAAAGGCATGTAACACCTGGGTTTTAGCATCAAAATGTATGTGCACTGGGAGCAGGGAGGCGGGGAAGGGGAAATGGGCATTAGTAAACCTAGAGAAGAAAAATAGAAAGCTCAGATTTCTGGAGGTTGCCAAATCCTGTGTTCCTGCAGAAGTCAAATGTGGAAACCTTGCTATCCTCGGCTAACAAGGTGACTTCTTTTGGTGACAGAAGCATGAATGAGTGAGAGCCTGGATCCAGGTCTGCCGTCTTCTGCTTCTATGTCACCTAGTCAGCTGACTGCAAGTGTTGCTAATGGGTGAATCTCTGATCCTTTTGAGGGTCTGCACTTCTGTTTTTAAATCTCAGGGAGTGCAGACTAATTCTTGGTTGCTCCAGACTGTGTTGAATATTTGGCCAACTGAAGTGTGCACTTGCAGAGTTTCATCAGCACTTGTTTACCCTCACTTCGCAAAGCTGTGGGTGGACAGACACTATGTAGGCCACAGTACAGATTTTTTCAAACTTGATCTATTTTCATTCTTATTCTCCAAAGTATTTACTGAAGGACTCTGTAATCCATACTGTAACCTTCCCTCTTATCATGGCTCTGATGCTGTATGTTTCAAGTCGTACTGGTGTGAAGAGGAGATAAAGGATAAGACTACTCTGCATCTCCCACCTTCTCAGCGGTGAGAGTCTGAACCTGTCTAATACAAGGCACTTCACTGCTTCACCTTATTAGGAGTAAACTCATAAGGCTCATTCCCTTAAACTCTGGACACAATGATATTTCCATGGAGAATTCAGATTTTTGCGTGAACTGAATTGCCCCTCAGAGGTGCCCCTTTTTTCCCCATTGATTGTGCATGAAGTCTAGAGTAACTACATTGGTTTATTTGTACCACTCAAAGTGTCAGAAATTCCAGCAAAGCCGATATGGTCTTAGTTGAGAACTAGATATGGTTGTTCAATGTGTTACCCAGCATGGAGAAGGTGGGATTTGTCTGTTGAAACTCAGCTCTCTGTACTCCCTTTATAGTCAGGAAGCAGAACATTTCTAGGGATCAATTCATCTCTTCCTGAAGTGGAAGTCTACATTTAGTCAGCAGAATCAGATATGGAAAGTGCTGTTTCTGCCAATTGAATATAAAGGTAGTCCAAACATTTAGCATGGATGTAGATAGCTGTATTTCAGCAGATGACTCCTGACTTTTGACCAGATCTTTCAGGCTTCAGTGCAAGTCAAATGACAAAGATATTTTTCAGCTGAATTTGAAGCAGAGGTCTTTCCTTCTGGCAATAACCCTTTTGCTCAAAATTGTACCACAAAAATATGGAATAAGGATCCTCTTTCTGTAAATTACTGTTTTCTATGAATGTGTTGAAAGCTAGTGGAAGACGTGAAAATAGAGGATATTGGTTTAAAAAGAAACAAATAAAATGTGGATATTTCTCAGGACCAAATGCAATATGATATTGTGCCTAAATTATACAGTAATGCTGCTCATAATTATTCAGCAGTTCCTGGATATAGTGCAATACAGTATTTTGGAAATCTTCTTGCAGAGATTTTTGAGCATGGTGCATTAAGTGAAGGAGGAATCTCTAAATTCTCATTGGACGGCTCTTTCTCTGTTTGGATTGTGTATGAAGATAAATAAATGCATTTCTTCTTCCACTTCCCCTATGGTTCAGGTGGTTTCTATTGTCACAAATATAAGTGATATTTGAGGGTTTTCTGTGCTTTACAAAATCAGTCTCTAAAGAGAGAACTGTTGTGAAACTTTTCCAGAGGCAAAGTTGAACTCCTGTTTGCCCAAGGGTAGCTTTTAAGATGTGAATACTTTTTTTTTAATTCAATGGGACTGACCATGTGCATAAGCGTTAATCATGTGCATAAGGAAGTGCTTTCAAGATTTTGATGATCATAATTATTATTAATCAAAGGTCTCTTGAGCATCACTTCTACACAAGGGATACTTCCCTAGAAATTACCAGGATGAGCAGTTTATATAAACTATTCCCTCTGGCTAACACTAGGTGATTTGTGAGAGTTCTTAGCATTCTAGTTTGTCTTGAAATTTGGTATTAAGTTACTGATTATTATTAAATCTTAATTTGGGATCATCAGACACAGGAAGCCAAGTTCTGTCCTGTTATTGAAGCCCTGCATTGATATAATGGAAATCGGAATTGAATCCAAGTTCTGAATTACAGTTTTCCACATACTTGGTCTTCATCAATACAATTAGTTACAGTATTTACTCTATTTGTTGTTTTATTATGCAAGTGAATATTGGGATTCCTTTGAGCTCTGAACATTGTTGTTGATCTTCATGTTTCTCTGATATAGGTAGAAAAGCAAAACAGTTTTTCCTTTGGGAGTTCTTCACTTGGGTGTGTGATTTAAGACTTCAGTTTCTCCCATACTTACTTTTCTCCATCCTCTGTGTCCTGACCATTCTTCTCTTTCCACTTAGCTTCTGATCCCTGAAACAAACAAGCCCTCTCTGTCTCTGGATCATACTCTGGAAGATCTGGCTAATCGGAGTTAAGGTGTTTAGCAACAGAGGCTTATGCATTTGTGAGGGCATGGGAAAAAGAAGGGAACTTTTGTACTTCTTGGGTTTTGTGCCGATACTGTAATAACACAGAAAAATAGTGATCATCTCTGTTCGGTTCACAGGAAAAAGCTTGTGTCACTGGGGAGGAGGAAATAAATAAAAAATTGCAGCAACAGCTTTTTAAAGTTTTGTTAATGGAAAAGAAACTATGCTTTCCAAAGCTGATTAGCTCAATGGTTACTGATAGTTTCCTGTGTTAGAATTTTTTTTTCCCTTTTTTTTCCACCTTTTTCTTCTCAGACAGTCAGGGATCTGCCTTCCAGATGCCATGAATGACATACAAGGTCTAATTTTTTGTTTCGGTGGATCAAATTTAACATGCTTGAAAACACAACAGTTTTACCAACCTGCTTCAATTTATGTGAAGCTGCAAACTGAGTATGCTGGAAAGTTGTAAAGATAAGGACGATTCAAAATGTTTGGGAAGAGATATTAGGCACAAGGTCTACATGCTGTTGTTAAAGTAGTGTCGTAAGAGCTCTCTGGCAAAAATACCTTCCTTGGGTGTTTTTGCTGACATGCCTTCCCATCCACTGTCTCATAAAGTCTGTTGAGGAGCTTTTCTGTTCCCAGTTTTTCTGCTTCCCACATAGAAAGGTATGCTAGTGTGTGCCTAGGTATAAGTTTATGAGCCTTGTTTGAAGTAAAATACAAAGACTAATGCTTGAGCATTATGCTGAGTTAGTGTTTCTGTGTAGAGGAGGACTCTTCTGTCCAACAGTGCTGTACTGCCTGGTACATCTTGGTCTTAAGCTGCTGCTAGCAGGATGTGAGGTCACTATCTGCCTTCAGGGGGGAAAAGCTATGCCAGCTGATGTGAGGGGCAGAGCCATAGGGAAAGGAGGGATACTTTAAGTACCTGACATAGTTGCTTTGGTTGGAAAGTGTGACTTTGGGTGAATTACTGACTTGCCCTACAAATAAATTTATCCAAACATTTGAAAAATGGAGATGCCTTTTTAATATTTGTGGGCACTTACATATTTCAGCTATGCTGGTCATGTAGCATGAATGGTAATGCTATAAAAATGCCAAGTGTGACAGGGATTGTAATTTCAGCAAAAAGCAATGAAGAAATCTCCTGATAACTATTAAAAATGGTGCTTTGGTTAAATAACCAGCATTTTCAGGAAAAAACATATCTTAAAGCTTTATGATAACTATTTGAGACGCTGCCTTGGGCTCCATGAAGTTGAAGGGTTGTTAACGCAAAGGTGGTCCTGTAGCCCCATTTCCATCTGGCTGTGAGTGCAAGATATGAGTCCATCCTGGCTGGCCCCAATCCGCATGTGGTGACACTCCAGTGTACTCAAGTGCTAACTCAAGGTAGTAGCTGCTATTAAATAGAGCCAAGTTGTGCCATTGTTTGAGTCCACACCTGGTGGTTGCTCCCTCCCTACCTAGAGAGGCAGTGAGGGAGAGACCGGCTCTGAAAATGATCTTCAAGGAAGAAATCCTCCCAGCTGCACAACGAGTCTGAGTGGCCTCCCAAAGTGGGCTAGGACTAGTCTTTGGAGAGTGCTGTCCTCATCTGGCCTCAGGTGCTGCCCTGACTCGTAGAGGTGCTGCTTGGGAAATGGAGAACCTGTTTGACAAAGAAGGAAGACACTTGATTTAGGGAGCCTTCTAAAACTTGCAAAAAAAGCTGAATAGGTGAGAGTTTTATAAAGGAAGTGAAGTCAGAAACTTAACACTTTGCAGGTTTCCAAATGAAAATCTGTGTGAATATCTGGGATTTATTAGCAATGTGTTGCGTTGTTTCTGTTTGTTTTTCATAGCCTCTTTCCTCATTCTGCAAGTAAGTAAATAAATGAAGCTGCTTCTCTATTTCTGGTCAGCCAAGGAATGCATATCTATCCTTACTATGAAATGTATGAGGGAGGGTCCTGGTATCCCTCTCACGGTGTTCACATTGACCTGATCACACTGTGTTGGTAGGAGGCTCTGCTTTATTGATGATACCACCTTGTCATGGTTTCTGAACATATTGGAGTACAGTACTTCTGTATGGGAAAGGAGGAGAGATGCACAAGGCAAGTGACATGAAAATGCAGATATGTTTATTTTTAAAAGGCATTGTGTTGTTAATATGCAAAAATAGAGACTCTAATCTCTAATGAAGCATTTGCTTATTAACAAAGTTGCTTTGTATTTTCACCCTGTGGCCTTAAAGAGTCTGTACTGTTTGAGCATAATCCTGCTTTTAAGTTACTAGTGATAATGCAGAAAGCTTGGCAACTCAGTGAGCAACAGTTGTGGCTTTATGCTGGAGGAGGAGAGAGATGCTGTCTGGGTTTGATGGGCCAGAATACAGTTGGTTTGTGTGTTTATCACTTCAGTCACAGTGTGATGGCTAATAATGTTGACATTTAAGGTGTGCCCAGACACTGGTCAATTGAGCTTGTACTTCTAAACTCATTCCTAGTATGTCTGCTTAACATGTGGAGCGAGCATCTGTATTTCAGGTGTCAATTTGTATTAAAGACATCCACAGTGTGTTTTAGTAGAGTACTGTATCTCAGTTGAGGGGCAGCTGGTAACAGATTGATTCTTACATAGTTCTTCAGTTTGTGTTGGGCCTGGATATAATACAGGAAAGTTAAAACCAGTACAACACAGATCAGAGGTAGAGGAGTCATACATGATAGCAGTATGAAATAATAATTACAACAAATGAAAGAGGAAACAAAATTAATCCTCAGATAGTACTTGGAGAACACTGATAGACATCCAGCCTTCAAGGGAAAGCTTACTTAAGTTTAGAGATGGAGGTAGAGAAGGTGAAGATGTCAAGGCACCTGGAGAAGGCATCCTCTGCATGAGAAGAGGCTAAAGAAAAACTATCTTCAAGAATAGTCCCTTTTCATAGTCATGATTATGCATTTGTCTTAATCTTTATGTAATTTTTAGATTAGTGTAAAAAATTAGTATCTGTGCAAGATAAGCAGTTTGACCATTCTGCTTGGTGATCAGGTTAGCTTTCTAGGCTTTTCCTGTGGAAAATCTTTTATTTTTCTCTTACTGTTTATTTGCCTGCATTATTTTTCTGTCATATTTCCTTTGGTATGGATACAGCCAAGATAGGCTTATGTTGTCTATAATTATTATTCAGGCTTTGCAGATCTGGTCTGTGTGTTGTTAATCACTTTCTAATGTAGTGTTTTGGAACTAAAGATTGCAAATTAGTAAGTTCAGATGGTAGGTCTCTGGTTTAACTGCCCATGCTAGTTCTTCAACTGTCTTTGGGGAAAAAAGTTAATAACTTACAGGTGGCTTCAATGTTTGTGACCTTGCCAGAAATGGAACTAGGAGCATTTACACCTAGAGGCTGTATAGAAACAAATGAATAAGGGGCTTTCTTCCTGCTTTTCAGCTCTTTTGTGCCATCTATATAAGACTGCAAGAGTACATCTAGTCTCTTTCAAAGCCAAACCAAAAAACAGGTTCCCAGAGCCACATCATGGCTTGTCTGGGAAGTCATAACTAACAGTTGAACGTGCCTGCAGAGCACAAAGGGTGTCCTCAGTTGTGTGGAGTGAACTGTGGACAGTTCTCTCTTCTTTGCTAATCTTTCTTGATTCCTTAAGAACCTCAGTAGCTTCTTGGAAATAAAAGAAATGTTGTGCAGGTCAATTTTTGCATTTAAATTGAGGCCCTTGCCTTCAGCATTTTGGCGATGCTGGTGAATTTGTTTTGTTTTGTTCTTTTTACAGCATGTGATGAACTGCAGCATTTTCTTGCAATGGAACTTCTGATTCTGGGAGATGGTGCTGTGGCCTCTGCAGGAGTTTGAAGCAAATCATGTGGATTGCATTAGGTTCTGGTCATGGTACCTGAAAAAGGCTGATTCTCAAGATCCAGATACTTTTCTACAGAAGCTCCTGTTTGAATGTTGGTTGTTACTGTATCGTCCTCTGGCTTGCATAGCCTGTTAGTTTCAAACTGTATGCGCTCACCGTAGCATGAGGAACTTTGAAAATACTTGGGATTTCAGTGCCATGTGCAAGAACCACATGCTGAGGTTTAGGCAGGGAGTTGAAGGTACACATAACACACAAGCATTGACTAGATGAAAGGCCCATAGTTGGTGCATTGACAATGGCAGTATACAGTTCTTCAGATTTAAAACTACACAGGAAGACAGTTGTGACCTAGCCACACACCTTCCTTAGCCACATCTTGGGGAAGAAGAGACCCATTGCAGTTAATCTGCATAGACTGCGAAAAAGCTACAGGTCATAATCTTTTCCTCTTTACTCTGTGGAATACAAAGCCACAGTCCTGGCTGGTGGTAGCTTCCAAAGAATCCTAAATGTACGCTTCTGCTGCACATGCAGCTTTGGAAAAGATTTTCATGAAGATGTGAAGCTGCTAAAGTCAAGGAATGGGTGGATTAATACTGGGAAGAGACTGATGTAGCTATATATGCTGTATACAACATTTTTATTGGGTTTTGGAAGGCCAAAGCATCTAGATAATCTTTTATCTAGGCCTCTGAAGCTAATAATGTGACTTCTAGTATGCCACTGTCACATTTTCACAGAATGCTTTTGACAGATGACATTCATTCTGTGACTGCAACCCAGGCATTGGGTGTTCCCGAGTTTTCCCTTGGCAGGACTATGGTCTTGCTGGCTTCCCCTTGTATTGCTTTCAGGAAAAAGGGCAGTAATTAGGAAAAGGCTGTGCCTCACTGGTTTTTTAAAGGCAGAAGATGTGTGACACCTAACCTTTTTTACATCCTTAAAGTAATTTTGGGCTGGGAAACTGCAGTATAAGCAGTGCTAATCCTAAAGCATTTTATATTTTTATTTTGGGATTATAATAGGTTATGTAGAAAGGAAGAAGAAAAAATGTAAAGCCTAACATGAAGGTATATTTAATTTTATTTGGGAAAGTTTTTGGCAAAAATCCCCTGGATCTGCATAGAACCTACAGATTCAAGATGTCTTTGCACAGCCAGAGACTGAGATCATGACTGTCTAACTACAGTCATATCTGCCAAGTTTAGCCTTAAATAAATAAATGAAAAAAGGTCATGCTTCATGCTTTGTTCAAACTCTTGAAATGTTTCTAACTTAATATTCTAGAGGATAGTGACCTCCCTTTGAAGATTCTGTCCTCCTGCTTAAAATCCTGCATGGAACGTAGAAAGTAGCAGTTTAAATGAAGCAATGAAATGTCTGAAGGTGCTTTCTGCAATCCCTTAAAATGACCCTGGTTCAAGAAATATGCCCTGCTTACTGCCAGGAGTGCAATAAAGTCAATCACTGGAAATCTATTAGTTGTGGGCAATTGCAAGCACGTTACCCAACATTAACCCACAGAAAAGGAAATTAACACAGTTAAGAGTAGTCCTTGCCAGTGAAAGATGAACAAATAGGAGCAGAAGATGAGTGGGAAGCTTCTAGCAGCAGGAGAGGGGAACTGTAAAGATCATCTGTTCAGACGTGCTTTTTTACTTCTCCCCCCACAGCTCCCCAGGTACCTCTCTCTCTCTCTCTCTTTCTCTCTCTCTCTCATGATTTTAAAGACACAGATGCAAATATATCTAATTGCTACTGTTAAATCTGTAACAAGAATCAACTAGCTAGAAGGCAGTTTTCAAGGACCACTGTGATCGAGGGTAATGTTTTTACAATGAGGTCATGTCCAAAGGCAGCCTCAGCTGATGGCAAGCTTGTACTTTAGCACTGAATAAGAACCTTGTCTTGAGTGGTCCCTACTCCATAGAGCCTGCAATCTAATAAATCTGGCACACACATACAGGACTGTATTTTTAAAATTGTTTATTTTATGGTTTTTGGGTATGGGGGTTTTTTGGTGTGTGTGTGAAGTCACGGAACTCTTATTTCTTTATCTCACTCTATTTATTCATGTCTTGTCTTAGTACTTCAGCAAGCCAGTTTTGTGCATAGTTGTTTTTTTTTTTTTTTTTTTAACTCACAGAAATACTGTCAAGTCATGTGAAGACACATGAGATCAACAGAAGGGAAGCAGCTGAGTGTGTTTTCAGGTAGGTCTGCAAAGAGAATCATAGAATATTCTGAGTTGGGAGGGACCCACAAGGGTCATTGTGTCCAGCTCTTGAGTGAATGCCCTGTATGGCAATTGAACCCATGAATGTGGCATTATTAGCACCATTCTCTAACCAACAGGCAGTCTGGTGTCCTTGCTCCTTCCTTCTGTATTTACCATTTTCTGATACTACTTCCCCTTTCCTCAGAAATGCCCATCTCTGTGAAAGTCAGCTGCATCTGTGCTTTGTGACAATGTTGCTTTTCAAAGAGCAGGATGGAATGGAGCCTATAGGTGAGATGAAAGTCAAACAAATTCAGGCAGGATTTGGCCAGAATGTTTTGTATCAAGACTTGTAAGCCCAAAAACTAAGTGAAAATGTCTTGCCTGGTTGAGCTATGTTCATATAGCCATGGCAAACTGCAAAGTGTCTCGTGACATTTTGTGACCTCTGAAGCAATGATCTCTGTTTCCCAACACACACAGAGAGTTCAGGTCTTTGCCAGCTTGTCACAACTCAGCTTGAATGACATCAGTTAGTTTATACAAATTAAAATGTGAAATAGCTCATGGTTCATTCTGCTGTGGTAAGATGGCCCTTTGCAGTATGTTTGCGTTTGAGGGTGACTCTTCATGGAGTTTAATGTCCCATCTCCTTATACTAAACCCAAAAGTCCGTATTTTTAAAAGTTATGGGAAAAAAAAGTTATTTTTAAAAGTTTCCATATTAGACATATGGAAATTCTTGTTTGATCATCCTTTCTTCTTGAAAATACATTTCTTTAAAAGTAACTAAATGTTCTCATAGTATTTTACTCTGCTGTGACAAGTTTCCCCATTCCCCCACAAAAAAAAGAGCAAAAGAAAACGTCATTCGCTCATCAAAACACCTTTCTGGGAGTATTGTTTTGGGGTGGTTGCATTTTTTATTTCTTTTCTGCTGCCCACTAAATTCAGGGGAAGGGAAAGCAAACCCACTTGATAATCAGCAAGAATGGTTTCCTGGTAGGGTTTGGTTTTTTTCTCAGGATGGTTTTCTTTGTTTGTTTGTGGTTTTATTTTTTTTTTATTTTTTTTTTGTGTAGTTTTGTTGTTGTTTTTGGTAAATTTATAAATTGTGAAAAAAATTACAAAAATATTGTACATTTTTGTAAAGGAGGAAACTGCAAAGGTTATAGTAGTACAAGTTTACTCTAGATTTGTGTTTGACCTGTGGTGCTTTTTACTTCTGGTTGTGGTGCAAAGTAAAGTGAGGAGGGGTTTTCAGCATCACTCTTGAAACACAAGTAGAATTTTTTTCCTTATAATAAGTGAAAAAATGAAGTTTTTACACAGATTTATTGAGAGTAGCAATCCAGGAAAAGATTCTGAGCAGATGTGACTTTGTTTTATAGCTCCCTTCACTGTATTTCTTGTGCTTCAAGTTGAAGTCTTCCTTTAGATTTTCTGTCTAAAACGATCCTTCAAATTCCCTTATGGGACGTTATCTGTGCTTTCGTCATCTCCAATTGTCAATGCTTAATTTAGAAAATTTGAATAAGTTCTACAATAGCATATAAGCTAATGATTTTCTTTAACCATTTTCTTCTATCCTCCAGATGTATCTGGAATACCATATGGTACAGAAAGTTAATGTTTAAATGAGTGCTGAGCTGGACTACATAAACTCCATAACTACTTGTATATCAGTTGAAGGAAAAAATCATGTCAGGTCATCACTGGAAACTGCTGGCACATCTCTCCTTTTCAGCAACCTTTAGTTCTCTTAAACTTTCTAATTTGATTAGAAAATAATAAGAGACATTAAGTAATTCCTCATCTGCTTTATACCCTTGCATAAAAGGAAAGGCCACAGTGGTGATGTTAGAAGTGCTGTTGAACTGTACAGCTGTGGTATCAGAGGTTATTAGAGATGCAATATGTCTGGATCATGGTGTTTGTAATACTCCAGAAGTTATTGCTGAAGTTCTGCATAAGTTTTTGATACTTGTAATGATATACCTACACATTATTAATACCATGGGGCGGTCCTGTGGCATAATGGTTAGCACTCTGGACTCAATCCCAAGGGCCTGAGTTCGAGTCCTCAGTGGGACCATTCCCTGGGCAGTTAAATGCCTCCCTGCCATCCGATCCCGTTAGATCTCGGATGGTCAGCAGGGTCAGCCCCAGTTTAGTACCGGGTGCTGTAGAAAAGTCCCGAGGATTTCACTGTCACTCTCCAAGCTCGCTCGGCTGTGGCAAATGGACCTTAGGACTTAAGCAGTGGGGCTAGTTCTGCGCACGCTGTGCCTCACCTAAAAAATCTACTGTGCGGGCTGGAAGGGCACACCCATGTGGGGAGAGCCCTTCCCCAGATCTTCATTCATGAAGTCTGGCCATTACTATATTATTAATACCAGGTTAGGCTTTACTGATTTTTTTATGTTTTTTTTTTTTCTTCCTGGAGTTCTTGTGGTTTGTTTTCATTTTTTATAAGTAGTTTTTTATTCCTTAACTGTCAAGTGATGTCTTAGAAGATTTCGCATAATTTTATTTAAATTATGACCAGACATGATGGGTCTTACTTTATCATGACCAGCCCTTCAGCTGAGCTCAGAAGCTATGAACACCTTCAGCTGTTTCATCAGCTCAGTGAACTTGGCAAAAGCAGATATTCTCTCTCACAGTTTGCTTATCACTGAAGAGCACAAAGACATCAAAGCGATGCTGAACAGTCCCAAATGCTCTTTGCACTGCCTATGTGTTATTGCATGTATTTGTTCATTTTGCTTTTTTCTGCTTTTTCAGCCTGGTAAAAACTCTTCTTTCTTGTCCTCCTTCTAAATCTACCCTGCTCGGCTCAAAACTTGCTTTCTAGAGCATGGCCATCTTGTCTGATCTGGGACTTGGTAAGGAGTGGGGTTAAGGAGTGAAAAAGAAAAGAGAGAGGAGTTTTGGCCCTGTCTCAACCTTATTCTGCAGACTGAATTATGCTATTTCTTATACTGACTTTTTGCATTTGCGCTTTTGTATTTTAAAGTAACTTAGGAGTTTGTCAGATATCAGAAGATGAGAAATTCCTAGTCCAAAAAAACTACTTGAATTATCCAAGTGGAGGAAATGATACTTAGTGTGAGTTCAAAGCTGTACTGAAAGAATGGGAGAAATTGTTACAAGAGCAGAGTGATATATTTTTATATATATATATATATATATATATATATATATATATATATCTAATAATAAAAAAAAAAATTT
>JAWWEU010000111.1:30493923-30529039 GCA_035583155.1 Acropternis orthonyx
GTTCTCCAATAATAACAAAAATAATTTGCTATACTTGTCAAATCTGAAACCTCTCCATGGAAAAGCTGCTTTTGTCCTTTTTTCCCTATTATCTCAGAATTCCTCAGCTTAATTATGGGTATTCGCTAACAGCTGGCCGTAACTTCTCTACCTGCCAGAAGAGATGCTTTTAGTTGCTGGAATCTGTAGAATTATTTTTTTTACTTCTTTAAGAAGATGACTTCTACTGACCTACAACATCTGATATAAAATTAGTAATTTTAGATATTATATTGATATTTAGTTTTGTTTTCCAAATCTAAATTATTAAGCACAAATCTTTGCATTTTAGCATAACTAGAAATAGAATTTTATTTCTGCAATCAGTGTTGTCCTTGCTGACATGGTACAGAATATGGTACATGAAATTAAGTCTCATCCTTACACAGGGGAAAATTGTTAAAGTTAGAAATAACAGAACATGCTGAATTGGAAGGGACCCACAAGGATCATCAAATTCATCACTTGGCCACACACGGGATCATCTCTGAGTCACACCATGTGCCCAAAAGTATCATCCAAATACTTCTTGAACTCTGTCAGACTTGGTGCTGTGACCACTTCCCTGGGGAGCCTATGCCAGTGCCCAACCACCCTCTGGTGAAGGATCTTTTTCTGATATCCAACCTAAACCTCCCCTGACAAATATTGCATTGTCCAGTACTGCTTAATTGCTCTATAGCAAGAAATTAATATTGCTTGGGAAAGTGAGTTTGGGGTGTACATTTATCTACTATTCCCACCCTTACTTGAGCTGGTGAGGGGCCTACTATGAATATTCTTGATGTGATGATTAAAGTGATTGAAATGAATCTGGCATGAGGCTGTAAGTAATAGTTATTGGAAGAAATACTTTTGAATATAGCATGTAATCAATAAACCCCCATGTTCTTCTTTAAGAAACTGTTATGGCGTTTGAATGTCTTTTCATGAAAGTTACACATGTGAAACACCATTACACATGTTTTGAGAGTTCTTCCACTCCAGAAGGTGAATTATCCAGATTATCTCTATTGTGAGTGGTCTTCTTTCTTTAGTAAGACTTGCAAGTAGCCATGTTATCTGCTTTAATAGTTCTACCTTCACATTAGTATGGGGATCAATTAGTGTTTGGAACTCTGGCTTCTGAGTTTTCCAAACTTCTTTTTTCTTTTTTTGTCAGCTGGGGAGATTTTTTTGCCTCCAGCATGGGTCATTTATCTAATGTTAGCTTGAACAGATGCTTTATTTTAAGGCTACTGACTTCCGCTTCTTCTTTAAGCGACAGACAGTTAATGCAAACATTTCCCCTTGGAAAATCCTTTTGATTGCTTTGAAGTGATAAGTAATTTTGGTTTTTGTTTGTTTGTTTTGTTGTTTTGGGTTTTTTTTAAGGTGGTGGGGGAGGCAGGATTATTTGGTTTTAAATAAAATAGACATTGGAGACATGCTTTATGTTGTGTTTACTGGAACTATCTCCCAGCACTTGCATATGCTGGAGGACTATCACCAAGTAAAGCACTGAGCAATGATTGCTATAAGAAAAGTGCCTATATTTATTTTGTTCCCTTCAAGTTTTCACATTTATGTGGGGATCAAAGAGGTAGATTCTGTCAGTGGTTCATGGCAGGACAGCATTGGCAAAGACAAGACCAGATGCTTCTCAACTTACATTATTTAGATCTTTCTTATAGCCTAAGAAGACACCAAAGACACCCTGAGAAATGTTACTTGGTACTTCCTGGCAAGCTCACTGAACATTCAAGTGCTAGATGGGAGGTCCAGCTTCCATGATGTCCCAACAAAAAGGAAGCTGAGGGCAAAGTTGCTAGTAAATTTGTAAAAGGCAAATGTTTCTCCTGAGTTTTGCTAACTGTATGGACCAGTTGTCTATAATTTTTAGGTTGAAGTAAAAGAGCACAGTCTCTCAGCTACCTTTACAAATGATCTCTCCACCTATAGCGATCTGCTCCACTGAAATAGTTCCAATTCTGGCCTTTTCTGTTGAAAACACACAATTTGTCACTGGACGGTTTTGAAACACTGCTAGCAATGAAGTAGTAGCGGGCAGCATTTGGGGATTAGCCACTGTCCAACCATTATTCATTTGTTTGTATCTCTCTATGTGAAGCTCCTCTTAAAGATCTTTTTCCTTTAAGGCTTACACACAATTGAAAATGAATGTTTATTACAATAACTTAAAAAAGGAGACCCAAGTAGGATACCATGGAGCCTCTTTCATTTGCATCTAACAGTCCTCATATGACTATTTTTCACTAAAAATTTGAAGAATCCTTGTTACTTGCACAAGTTTTCTGTCTCAATTTAGATTCTACTAGGGAAGAGACACCAGCTACAACTCAGTGAGAGGTGTGTGGTGTGAAATGTGGAAGAAACTTGCTATCAAGGAAAAAATTGGATCTTCAATTTCACTGAGGTCGGTTGGTCATGAAGCTCATGCTACTGCATATACCATTGCTGCATATACTGAAGACAGGCAGTCATATCTCAGAGATTTTCTTTCAGCAAAGGCTGATATGGAGAGCTCTCTCGCATTCAAGATTTTTGCTTGCCTAAACACTCCCTGCTTTGCAGTGACATCTAAAATCTGCTGGATAGTCCTGCTGGAAATGTATGGTTCCTAGGCTTTTGAATGTAATTTCTTCAGTTGGATACTTTTCCTTCACTTGTTAATATAATAATTTTGCTGCTGTGGCTCCGTTTTCCAAAAGAGGGAGGTGAACGCTTTTCCCAAAGTCTTTGCTGTAAGTCACAGCCCTGGTAGGTGATATTATCCAAAATGCTGTACAAACAGAAGCCATGTTACAGTTTCTTTTTTAAAGAGTATACAGATCAAAACAAAACAAAAAACCTATTCAGAGTGTGAATATTTAGGTAAAGCTGGAATCTGTATATATTTAAGCCTTTCTTGAAGTGCACCCCAACCTAATCATCTTGAGAAGAAAGCACCAAAATATCCACTATCTGTTGGTCCCTTTCTTAGGAGTGGATGTGTGGCAATATGACCTTCAGACTTCCTGAGGGATTTCTGTGGTACAAAAGGTAGACATTGACTTCTGTTCTCATCTGGGGGAAGAAGGAGCAGTGGTTTAAAGAGATTTAACCAGGAAAGGTATTTCATAGAGTTTAAATGCCTTTGTGAGTAATAGCAACCTTCTGCACTGGTTGGGAGGAGTGGGTACTGTAACATTCCCTTAAATGCTGAAAGTACTTAAGCCTTTCTCTTGATCCTGTTCTTTTGATCCTGTTCTTTCAGAGTCCAGCATACTGCTTTCAGCAGCACTTTTGAGAACCTTAACAACAAGGTGGTCTTTCTTTTTTCTTCTGTGTTTTGTCTGGCCTGTCTTTTTGCACACTGGAACCAAAGCTTTCAGGCCTCTTTTAGACCCCTGTGTCCTGAGACTGCATTTTATGGGGTTTGCCCCAGACATTAAAATAGTCCCTTCTTCCCTTTTTACCTATGAACTGAAAGTATAGTCAGTCAAAGTTTTGAAGTGTAGGTCTCTCTATTTTTTCCCAATGATTACTAGATTTTTTAAAAAGAGATTCTTCCTTTGTGTCCCTTTGCCTAAACACTCATCAATCAAAGAACAGTGAAGTGTCAAGTTATGAACAGTGAAGGAAACCTGTGGTGCTTGCCGATCTCAGTGGGTAGTTTGTGGTATGCTGCATGTTGCAAAGCATGCTTGGCCCTGGCTAGGCAATGTACAACACTGGACTGCTTAAGACTTGACTGCTGTGAAGAGTGTCAAAATAGATCCTTTTTCTATGGGGCATATGGCAGTGAAAGGAAAAGAGATGGAGTGAAAAACAAATTAATGTTAGGTAGGCAGTAGCAAAAACAATGGTCTATTTGTGAGGAGTGTATTGCTAAAAAGGCTGACTGGTGCATCTGGGGCTGAGGTGGGGCATATTTGCCTGGCTTGGGTTAGGAGATTAAATAGTGACAGATGGTTCACATGGTTTTCTAATGCAGGAGAAGGTATGAAGCATGTCTGTGTTTGTGTGAGAGAGTGCCAGAGCTTGGAGGATTGATTATGTGCGAGAAGCCTAACATGTGAGTGCAGTGTTTGTGTTCAAGCATGCAAAGGCAGGGGTGTCTGTGTCAAAGGACCTGTGTGTGAGGGAACTTGTTTAGCTGCTGTATATAAGTACACAAGGGATGTTCTCATGTTGATATTGTAGTAAGAGAGGATCTGAACATATTTGTGTAGGCTGATAAGTTTTGTTGTGATTTTTCTTTTTTTTTTAAAAAAGCTGATGTAACTTGCTTCCCTGTAAAAATATAAATGTTGCAAAGATGTATTTCCCTGCTGAAATGTTCTTTCCTACAAATATTGTAAGTTCTTGAAACATCATTAGTTTTAATAAAGCATTCTGTCATAGGACATAAAAATTTCTCTTCTGATATTTTAAAGTATGATGAAACTAAGATATCCCATACATATCTAAGTCATAACATATAGAAAACACTTAATTTGTGGACAATTACAACATACTTTGGGTCATGTTATGGCCAAAGGCTGTGACTTAATTTACACGAAAAGTATTGTAATCACATTGAAATGCTCTTCCTGAACTCTCTTACTGTTTTCCATTTTTTTATGGCCTGATTTTTTATTTGCTATTTTTGTTTTTACAACAAGAAAGCAGTCAAGCCTGTGCATTTACTGGGGACGATGGACAAATTTGCTATTGCTGACCATCTGTCAGGAAATTAAGGTTCTATCCGGAATTTTCAGTCATGTTATAAAATACGGATGTGTATATTATTATTATTGTTGTTGTAGTTGTAGTAGTATATAATTTAGCTAGATTACTTAATGAATAAATATAAATAAAGATTTGACCAATGCTTCTATGGCTTAAATATGATCATGAAGAATGATCAGGATTTTACAGAGCTTTACGTCTGCCTCACAGCTGTTCCATTCAGTCAGAATACTTTAGAAGAGCAAAAGCAAATGTATCAAATTTGGAAAAACTAAGAGTATGTCTTAGCAAAAATCAGTTTGATATTATTCTCTTTTCCTATATTTTTTCTTGTGTGTTTTATCATCCTTTTCAGACCTGCTGTGTTCTTTCTTCTCATTCATGGTCAGAGCATTAAACTTGTTCTGGGAAATCATCTGCGAGTGCCTAAGTTCTTCTAATTATAACATAATCTGTCCTTCAGAAGTTGTTTGGGTTTGGTTTTTTCCCCTGTGGTTTGGGTTTGGATTTTTTTTTTTTTTGTTGTTGTTTGTTTGTTTTTGTTTTCTTATTGCGGGGCAGCATTTGGTGCATTTGCTCTTCTACAAGTTTACTGCAGCAGACAAGAAATCTATGCAGAATTGGAACTCCATCCTAGTAGTAAGTCTGGTTGCAGATGTTAGTCTACGAGCAGCTCATTGGGAGTAGGAAACTGAACATTTTTTAAGGATGGCCTCACTTTGGCTCTCAGCTTACTGAACACATTGTAAACTTTCTATTCTAATATATATAAAAATTGTATGCCAAGAACAGCCAGAGACAGAGGTGTTGAGCATGAAGTTAGGCTATTCTTTTCATAACTTATTAGGTTGTTTGACACATTAGGGGAATGTGTTCTGTTGCAGTCATACTGCTCCCCCATCAACTTTATCCTGCAAAGCAGGGAAAACCATTCAGTGGGATATTGCCAGGTTGGAGTTGGGTGCTATGGAGAAGTCACCTCGGGGGTCCATAACTTCTACTGCCTCAGGAGTGCCCTTGCATGCTGCTAGGAGCAGGCAGCTACTGAAAAAGTTACACTGTAGTTGAGAGGTAAGAGGGAAAGCTTTAACACTTCAGGGCTGAAAGAGTTGATGCTGGACAGCAGGTGTAACCCTGCTGGTTCAAGTGGTCTTGAATGCTCCCAAAGAACAGGCAAACAGTTCTTATGTGGGAAAAGGGCATTAGAGGAGCAGCTTCTGATGCCTGTCAGCAGAGGATGGATTTTTATTCTGGAGAACGACATGAACCCAGCACCATGATGCTTTCATATTTGTGTGAATTTGTAGCGTGTGCTTGTCATATATTGCAAGCCTTCTTGGGACATGAGAGGTGTTGAGAGCTGTTTTCATTTTAATCCTTTGGTGTGAAGCTACTTTGACCCTTAATTACTAAATTATTCTGCATTTCTCCATACTATTAGAAAGTGAGACAAAACTGACAGAGAAGAAACTAGTTTTCTATCATCTTGCCTTTTTATTCTTTCCAATTTATTGTGTCATCACTAGGTTGTTTTGTACCGCCGCCCCGCCCCGCCCCCCTTACTTACAATCTCTCTGACTGTGTGTAGTTACTCTGCTGTGATTAGTGATGAGTGGCCTGGGAGAGTTAAATGATACCTCATTTGAGCAATGTTTATACTATTTCTGTCAGATTGATGCCCAGTAGGGGTCTACCTTGTCTCCCTTCTTTTATTGCAAAGTATGCACGTCCCCATTCTCCAAGTTTTTAAGAGTAAATTATTACAATCAGACATCTAAAGGTTTTATCCCAGTTACTGTGGATTATCTCCTGTACATTGTCCCTCTTCATGTATTTGAAGATATGCTATAGTTCTGGTGTAGATCTGAATTTCTGTGAAGTTTAAGGGGAAGAGTGGGGACCTGGTCTGAAAATCACCAGAGCTTTCACTGAATCGCTCTGTGTCTCCGTGTTACTCTCTTGAGTCTGTGCCTTCCAGATGCTTTCAGGATTTTCTTGTTTATGTGTCAGTGGTGCTTACAAGCTGTGGTTGTGATTGTCAATACACAGTTAATTTGGTTTTGACCCTAATATTGAAAATCTGAAAGCTTTTCCCCTCCTTTACCTATAAATCATTATTCAAAAATATTTTAAAAAGCTGAAATCCTGTTAAAGTATTTTTTTCATTCTGAAATGCCTTCTTAAATTGAAGTTGGTCTTTGTGTTTTTGATAAATGGCAGATTTATTTACTTAGCTATTAATCAATAGTCTTATCTATTTTTCATATGTCTGATAAATGAGGTTCTCCATAATTTTAGTGATTTAAAGCTTGATAAAACAAAAGTTTTCACTTTAAAATTAAGCCAGTTATTTTTTTTTCCACAATCAGGATTATTAAAATTTGCTGAAGTAAAACACTGATGACTTTGATTTCAAGTTATATCACAAACTTGTCCCCACTTAGAGCAGGTGCTGGGATCTTGCCAACATTTAACCCTTATAAGGAAGCACTGAACTGTTTTTCTTCTATCGATCTATGAGATTATGTTGGAAAAAGTTTTGAGTAGCCAAGCCAGACTAATGGCTGTTTCATATACACGTCTCCTGTTTTCACAATTATGGCTAGCTAATTTATTTTTTCCTTTAAAGGGGGAAAGGAGACTTTTTGTAGAATAACATAATATGTGATGATTTTACTGTTGTTACAATGAATCAATTAGAGCTTTCAAAAATTCAGTCATGCCAAATAGGATGACAGTTCAGGGTAAGACATAAAATATAATAAAGCATGAGTACACAAAATACTAGAAACAATACAGGGAAAAAAAAATCCCCAGACTGTGGGATTAAAGCTGACTGACTGAACATGCTTGAAGATACTCAAAAGACTAAAACTCATTCAAAATTCTAAGAGCTTGCCCCTGCAGTTTTTGATCTGGCCTTGTTACAGAAAAGCATGGGCAAACTTCTTATAAAACCAGACACCTTGCACACATTCTCACATAGGAAACAATATTTCATAGTTCTCAGTTGAAAAGAAAAATAAGATCTGATGGTATTTGGTATGTGTCAATAGTTAAATCTTAATGTCCTAAAATAAAATCCAGACTCTGAAATATTTTTTTACTCATACTGAGTAATTTCTTATATTACAATTTGCTAACAGAATGCCTCATGAGTAAAAGACTAGTACCTGGAATAAACCTGTGTGCATTGGTCTCTGTTAATTTTAAAAGATTAAAGTTTTTATATTTGCATAACTGAAATCTTAAAAGTTCCAATAGTGGCTCTGAAACAGCAGTCAAATGTAAAATCTTGGTTTTTGGTGGTTTTGGCATAGACTTCTATAGGATTGGCTTTTCTCTTTCATCAGTGTAGACTGGTTTTGAACTTAATAAAAGTTAACAGTTTTGTTAAGTTTTGACCTGGATTCTCACTATCCTAGAAACTTAAAGATACTTTGGACATGCTCATTTTTAGTGATGTCCAAGTCCAACAGGGCAGGGCATGAGCACTTCTCTTTGAATATGTTCCACTGTGATGGGGAAGTAGTTACAAAGAGAGGCTGGTTTCTAAACTACCAACTAGGGTGCTTTGAGAGGTTGTACTTGGCTCAGAACCATCTCTTATGTGGAAATGTGTTTGTCAGTTGTCTCTGCGTCCTTCTACTCCCCACTTCTCTTGTTCAGGGGATGTGTAGATTGACTTCCCAGCAGGCAGGTTGGAGGACCTGTGAGACAGTTTCATAGACTCTGCCCGTCACATGGTGAAACCAGGATTGTCTTTTTCAGAGCATACTTACTTTCATCCTGGCATGCCCATCCTTATTTCTGCTGCCAAATAAAGCACATATAGTAGAAGTTACCCTCTGCTTCTGTTCTGTTGCTTCTAACTATAGTTTTCCTTGGTTGTGCTCTAATTTTGGGTTATTTTTTGTGGGCAGGGAACTTCCTCTCCCCTATACAATGTACCAAACAGATGCATGCTGGATATCTAAGTAACAACAGGGAAGTTCTCTTTGGGAGAATCTATGCAGCATGGAAAAGGGAACTTTTTAGTATATGTAGGAAAAATGCCATTTCACTTAGGAAAAAATTATACTGACTTTATTAGACATATGACCAATACAGTTCTGTAGACATTATTGGACAACATTAATTGTTGTTAAGGTGGCTTTTAAAATCAGTTTAATACTTTGAATTATGCTTCAGTTTTCAGATAAAAGAAAACAGAGTCATTCTGCTGATGTGGAGGGCTGATAAAGGACTTGATTTTTCTTTTTTTATCTACCTCTTTCTTTCTTTCTTTCCTTCTTTCCTTACAGCTTAAAGGAAGAGAGAAAAGTTTTTTTAGCTAAGGATTGTTTCTAAGGGCCAAAAAAATGCCCACAACTTCAACTGTTTCTAGCTATTTGTGTTAAATGTCTGTGTTTTTTTGTCATTGAAAATTTCAGACAGCTCTAAATTGTGTTCTTAAAGGATTTACAGTCTATTAAAAAAAACTAAGGGGGGAAAAAAAAAGTCCATGTGACCTGAAGATTTAAACTCATTCTCCTTTATTCACTATGGTCTTAATATATAAGGCTATCAAGATAGAAATATCCTCATACTACAGAAAAAAACATTCTATCAGCTTCTAATTTGTCAGCTGTCTTCAAAGGCAAAGTTATTACATATTGTAATATATGCCTGATCATAAAACTGTACCCATTGCATTATGAAGGGAAGTGTTCATATGGAAACAAACTGTTTAGGTTAACTGTGTAACTCAAATTCTAAGTTATTCTGATTTTTAATTTTTATATGTTATATGAGGGTTTTGTCCCCCTTCTCCCACAATTGAGAGATTGGTTATTAAGAAAGTGGTTCAGGCCCTACAGGGGTAATATATAAACAAGGCAAGAACTTTATCATTTTGGGACACAAGTCACTAGTGGTAATTCTCATCTCTTCCAATTTACAGATGTCTCACTTTAAGACATTTAATCATAGCTGGTCAGCTTAGGTTGCCTTTGTATTCAGTGGAGAATATTTTCAGTGAGACACAGGCACCACCAGATGGTGATTCATCTAATCTATTTTAGACACCTATTTTAAGACAAGATGAATCACCCAGTGAAGGAGCCTTTTTCATAGTATCATAGAAAAATGTAGACTAGCAGGGCTCTCTCAAAGTAGCTGATCCAAGCCCTTGCTCAAATCTGGGCTAGCTTCCAAGTTAGATCAGATTGCTCAGGGTCTATCCAGGTGAGTTTTGAAAATGTTCAGGGATGAAAAGTTTGAAGCCTCTCTGAGCACCTCTATTAATGCTGAACCACTTTGATTAATTTTTTCATGACTCATCAGAATTTCCAGTATCACAATTTGTGACTATTGTCTCTTCTTTTGTTGTGCACCTTTGAGAAGACTCTCATGCTGCCTTTTCTACAACTTGCCCTTAGCTTGTTGAATTCAGCAATTGGCTCTTGGCCGCCTCCTTTTCAAGCTAGCCTAACCCAGTTCCTTTAGCCTCTCCTTGTATATCTTCTATCACCTTCAGCTATTTAAGTAACTGCCTTAGTAATTTAATGCTCTGCTGCTGTACTTTCTCCAGTTTGTTAACACCCTGTCATATTGAAGTCCTGTTTTTGCAGAGCTGCTAACCTGTCTAACCAGTTGGTCCCCAGTTCATACTGATTTTTTTTCTCTCTGCTGACTACAAAGGAATCCAGTGGTGACTAGGCTTAATGCTAAAGTTAGGTCACACAAATAACAGTCTAAAAGCTGATTTCTATCAGTAGATTAAATATTAAATTTGGATATGCTGCTATACTTGTAATCTTAAACCTTGAAATCCTGCCTGCCTATTAAATGCTCAGAGTTTGGAGGTACCAGATGGATGTGTTCTCAATAATGAGTCTACTTGAACTGAGTACCACAAGGGTTTATCCTGGGACCTGCCAATGAGTGTTTTTGACAGTAATCTGGAGGAGATTATGGAGAGCTTGCTCTTAGTTTGCAGATGAATACCAAGCTGTAGGGACCAGTCAATCTGCTTAAAGGTAGAGCCATCACTGAGGGACTTAGCCTGGAGGGATGGGCCAACAGAAGATTTATGAAATTTAGCAAGGACAAATGCCAAGTCCCATATCTGGGAAGAAACCCTGCCTTGGGACAGTACAGGCCAGGGAACAGCTCAGCAGAAAAGAACCTGGTGGTCCCGGTAGACAGCAAACTGAATATAAGTCTGTGGCATGCCCTGGGAGTGAAGACAGCAGCCAACAGTAGCCTGCGATATAGTAACAGGAGTATGGCATGTAGGTAGAGCGATGTGGTTGTAACCCTCTACTCAGCCGTTGTTAGGCTGCCCCTGGAGTGCTGTGTCCAGTTGTGGATCCCCAAATACCAGAAAGACATTGCTAAATTGTAGTGAGTTTAGAGGAGGGTCACCATGATAGCTGGGGCTGGACCACATGGCAGGTGAGGAGAGGCTGAAGGAATTGGACTTGTTAAGCCTAGAGAAGAGGTGACTTCAGGTGGACCTAATGGTAGCCCACCAATTTCTAGATGACATAACTGAGAAGGTATGGCCTGGCTCTTCAGAGTAGTGCATAGCAGAAAGACAAGAGACAGTGGACCTAAGATGAAACAGGAGTTTTAAGTTGGCTATAACAAAAAGCTTTTTCACTCTGAAGCCAATCAAACAGTAAAACAGGTTGCTCAAAGAGCTTGTTCAGCTTCCACCCTTCGAAGCTTTCAAGACTCAACTGATAAAGCCTTGAGCAACTTGGTGTGATCTTAACTTTACCATGTTTTGAGCAAAAGGTTGGAACACAGAACTCCAGAGATCTCTGTAGCCTAAATTATTTTATGATCCTAAGAATTGCATTTAGCACCTTCCTGTCATCTTTTAAAATTACTTTTTGTTCTCTTTGGGGAAAGGAGGCAGGTGGAGGGATTATAGTTTCTTGTTTAAAATACTGTGCAAGAAATGGGAATTAATTCTGTGAATTAGTGAAAATGTGATATTTAGGCATAAATTTCATTAGTCACATTTCATGTATTTCCATGTATTTCAATTGATATGTTCCTTTTTTCTATACACTAATAAGGTCTTTAAAAAACCTCTCTTTAGAAAGCAGTAGTTACTAAAGGAATCTCCAGAAGAACTGATTAAGATGCTATTCATACAATTACTAGGTACAGATAGAAGTACTGCTTTTCAGCCTAATGAGTTTGTCCTTCATGCAGTCCCAAAACACAAGTACAGTGTTTCTCCATTTTGTGCTTTTCCTTCAAACAAAAATACCACTCGGCTAAATTCAGCTCTGCAGTTACTCTGATCTCAGACAGATCTCTGCAATCTTGTTGATTCAGCTTTAGTGGAGTATAAAAAGAAAAGCAGTTAAATAGGTTCTTTAGACATTAATGGCTAAGGCTAGCAGATTATTTTCAGAACTAACTTTAAAATACTTGATTGTGAAATTAGACAAGTATCATGCTTTAAGATGAAGGTCCAGATGCGTATATTTCTATGTTCAGTCTTTTTCCAAAAGGGACCTCTGTGTCTCTGGATCTTCATTGCAACACCATCCAGCATCTGAAACTAAACGTTGGATTAGAATTATGGCAGGGAGGAATAAAATTACTATTTTTACTCTTTCAAGCAACCTGGATCTTTTACCTTGCCCAGGGGATCTGAACTTGTCTTAAAGGAGTAAAATCAGCCCCAGAAAGAATGTTTTGCAGCAGACACTGTCTGGGGCTTTTGGCAGACCTTGCTAAGCCATTACAGTGTTAAAGGGATTCTCACAATTCCGGCAACAAACTTTAAAAGTGGGAGACAATTTCTTTACCTAGGTTCTCTTCAGCCTCAGCTGGTTTGTACTGGATGTGATTGGTTCCTTCCAATCTGGCTAGAAATCGGAGGATCTCCCACCTGCTCCAAATCTGTGCAGTTCCTATAACAGAACTCAATAAAATGGTATCCGTTTGCCTGCCCACTTGCATGCGTAAAGACTACCTGCCTTAGTGGTATCTGTATTGTTCATGCCCTGCAAAGCTCTATTGTCATAATCTTCTAAGCAATGTTGGCATGCTCACATCCACGCTGTGGGTCAAGTGTGTTACTAGCCTTCTGACTGCCTAAGCTGAGGATGTATCCTCTGCTATGGCTCCTTACATGCCTGCATTCCATAGTTCATTTCCTTTAGGAATCAAGGGTGCCTGCCCAGGTCTCACCTTGAGACAGGGATCAGGACTCATCTGGGCTGTATGCTTGTCTCCAAGAGGTGGGACAAAACATTGTAGGTGAGGTTTAGCTGATGTTTAAATTTTGAGAGCGATTATGCTAGCATGTTTCTGGCCATTGGGAAAATAAATGGCTTCACCAGAAGGTATGGAAAAAATGTATGTTAATTATTGCAGGAAGTACCTTTACTTGAGGAGCAGAAGGTTCACTGGGATTTTGGGCTAGGAAAAAATGTTTGCTGCTGAACTCAAGGACAGGATAGAGGTATGTCATGGGGTTGGCTCTCTTTTGGCAGTGTAGTAGAATGATTTTACCACATTCGAAACATTCCCATGCAGTTAACACAAATAGCTTTCCTTGCTAGCGGCTTTGACTTTTTTCCACTTCTGAAAAGTAAAAGGACTGGAACTTCCCTGCAAGGCCTTAAAGTGACTCTGCCTTCCTGATGCAGAACCTCCTGTGTCCTGAGTATTTTAGCTGCAGACTCTTTCTGTGTACTTGTGAGACTTCTGTATAGGCACATTTGAGCTTTGTTCTGTGCCATCTTCCATGAATAACCTGTATATTTTGAAATTCCTCCTATGTTGTTTCTGCATGCTGACTGCTGTTCACAGTGTGCTGTACCTTAATTCTATACCTGGTGCATACACCCTGTCAGAGCTCGTGTTAATTGCTACCATCTGACAAGGTTCTGTGTATCAAAGAGGACATATTTTGTTTGCTGGGATTTGTTTTGTCCCAATAAATTGTAAAAGGCCTTTGAGGTAGGAGCTTCATCAGTTGTTTAGTGTTTTCATAGCATCTAACAAAAGAAGATTCAAACCCATGAGGGAAAGGTGCAGGTGCTTCTGGGATAGAGGTGTGAAATGCTAAAATGCTTGCTTTGCTTCATTTGAAGGGATCTCCTTGAGCTGAGCTTATAGAAGCCCAAGCATAGAGAAACCTTCTGTATGTTGACAGATACAAATTGATTGAAGCTGGATGATTATAATATGCTATTTGTAGATATATCCTTTCTAGATATATCTAGTTACTTTGCTTTCCTAATGAGGTAAGCCTACAATAGTGAAGGTCACATAAATTTTATTAAAATTAGCTGTTTCCCTCCTTCAAGTAGGTAGATTAATGATTATGCTTAACTAGCATTCTGATAGCTAGATCATGTTAAGATCCGTTTCATGGAAAGATTTTAATACCTCCCATTGCAATGGCACCATAACTATATCCAGAAACTACAATAGTAAGAAAACCGACCCACCCCCCCAAAAAACCCAAACTAAAAAAAACCCCAAACAAAACAATAAAACAAACCCTAAATCATTTTCCCCTTAAAATAGATAGATTTGATCAATATCAATATTTAAAATATTTGGTTAACATGAAAAATCAGTATCAGTATGGTATCTTGTTTTATTCTAAGAATGTGTAAATTCTTCAGTGAGTTTGAAGTTTTTTAAATGAAATATTCTTTTAAAGAATTATCAAAATTAATTTTTTGATCTGAATTATTTTTAATAGTAAGATAATTTTGCTATCTGTCAGTTTTGATAAATGTTACTGGTGCTTTGTACACAGACTATACCCAAGGCTTTAAACCATTTGACATACATATGTCATAACTGTGCTTGTCTAAAACTTTGATCAAGTTCTTCAAGCATCTGTTTTGATTAAAAACCAAAACACCTTTGAGGTCTCTTTATGATGAGGAAAACTTAAAACATGTGAAGGGAATGTAACCAGAGCAGCGAGGGGTTGCTGTACAACATGCAAGAGTCACTCCATGAGGTGTGAATCAAAGTAAGTTGTAGATCTTTCAAAATGTGGCTTTTGCACAGGCAAATCCAAACCATATAAAGTGTAAGGCTGTCCCAGAAATTTCCGCTTTAATGAGCTTTCACCAAAATCCCAGTTTCTTGCTGGCTTGCTGTCTGCGCTGCAGACTCTGGGGCCTTCACACTCCATGTACTGGGCAGCTACTCCATGGATGTTTTTCAGGCTGGGGGACTCCCTCACACTTCCAGCTGTGGCAGCTACTAGGAAACCAATAGGTCATGAGATCAACATCTTGATATCAGAAGTTTGAGGCTTTGTGCCAACTGCCTGCTAACTCTGGCAACAGCCAGTGCACTCGGGTTTTGGGAGGCTTGTTCCTCCCTCCAAGAGTGGAGTGTGTTGCAGGGTTTTTGTAGCAAGTTCAGAGTCCTGACCAGCTGCCCTAGCAACTACCACATTCAGCCAAGGAACTTGGATACCCTGGAAAATACTGTTCAGATGTTGACATGTGTTGACATGAACCCTTCTTTGACATAATAAAAAAAAAGAAAAAAAAAAAGGGAGAAATTAGAAAATGTACCATTACTTGTGAGTAGCTTCTGGTTTTCATGCCTGCTAGTGGGGGCATATTTAACAGCTGTGTTCTCTTGAATTCTGCAGCACAGAGGTAGGAGATCTGGGAACGTAACCTGGGATCATACAAATCTGCAGTGGAAAGTTTTGGGAGTCTTGACAGCTTGAGGTGACAGCATTTGAAACAAGTCACAATCAGACATAAACAGACACTTGTGGCGGCTTGTGTTAAGAGTGCTTGTGTCCATCAGTTTTCCTACCATGTCTGTTTTCTCCAGCAGGAATCCAGGGCCGCTGGGCACTGCTTACAGTCTTACCTTGCTACTGGGGTCTGTTCAGAGCTGGCAGGGGTGCTTTATCCCCACCTGCCTTGTATTTGCACATCCAAATTTGCAGGAATGTGTTGCAGACTCCTGATGAAGTTTTGGATTATTTCTAAGTGTAGTTAAAAAAACCCAAGTACAGATCTTCCCTGGGAAATGTAAAAGACACAGCTGGAGTGTGGCAGCAGATTTCTGTGCAAACACGAAATCTTATTTGATGGCTGTGAGCATTCTTTGTAGTAGATGGGTGTGTGACAGGAAGAAAATTCTTGAACAGTATCAATGTGGACCAGTTTTAAACAAAAAGTGAAGCTTTTTTAGCAACTAAAGTATGTGTTGCCGAAGGGACAAAAACACTTCCGGCGTTCATCCTGCAGTCAAATGTAAAATAAAGGTACATTCTTCTATGTAAGGCTGTCCTATTTCTGTATAGATACTGGCCAATTTTGTGAGAACATCAGAAAAAATTTTAATGTGTAATTCTGAAGTCCCTTGAGGTATTAAAATAGGGAACAGTGATCTGTATCCCCTGAATATAAATACTATATATAAAAAATTATAAATGCTTTAGAACCCTAATCGGGATTTTTTTATTTTAAATTTAGTTTTATTTTTACAAGCACATATTTCGAATTCAACTTTTCACTTTGTTTTTGTGTGTGTATGTCATTGCCCTCTACTGGACAGATTTAGAGTAATTTTTTGAGCAATACTGCCAGCTTGCTTGGAGTCTGTGGTTGTTACTTCAGTGTAATTGGAAGAGGGATGTCTTCACACTCCAAGTATTAAACAAACATGTGGAAATATCTCTGTAAGGTGGGTAGGTTTGTCTTTGTATTCTGTGTGTTTAACCAGGAGTTTTTTTATTTTTAATTTGTGACAAAAACCTCTTACAAAACTAATGTTTTGAGATCTTTGTTCATTTTGTGGAAAGTTATGCAAGATAAGACTGCTTATCCTTATTCAGAGCAATCACTTATATGGGATGGATGTGGAAAATTCTCTTCTCTTGGTAAAATCTCCTGAACACTTCATAAAATGAAAGGATTCAGAAAATTATGTTGGCAGTGAAAATATAACTGTAATGGGCAATGTACTTGTGTTCTAGTTCATGGCTAGGTCGGTGTCATATACTCTAATCCTTAAAATGGTTTTTTTGGATTAAATGTTAAAATGGGTAAATAATTAAAACCAACTGTCTCACTATTTTCACGTTGCAGTTTGGGGACTTACTTGATCTTGCCTTGTGCTCAAAGAGCTGAAAGCAAGCCCCTGTTTACTGATGGTTTGGGCAGGATGAGCTCTTTTTTGGTTAGATGTTTTTTAGCTTTATTGATATCTGACTTTCTGCTGCTAACTGAACCTTGCCTGGAGCTGGTGTCATTTCATACTGAACAGGGACAACTCTCTGATGCATTGAGGGTTTTTGGACTTTTGGGAAGGAGAGGTTGGAAATAAACACACATTGCACCTCTCATACAGTTAAATGATACACAGACTGGAAACTTTACCTAGACTTTGTGCAATCCTTGCTATTTTCTCTGAAGCATTTTAGAAAAACAAGATGCTCTTATGGCAGGAACACTAAGAAACAGTATGAAATGAGACCTGAAAGAAAACAAACCTGAGTCACCTGTAAAGTGACATGGATAATGCAGATGTTTCCAGTTGCCCTATATATGCAGTTCATTAGAGCTTGTGCATATTAAGATATGTATCATTGTGCACTTACTACTATCTAAACAGAAATATCTAGGCAGAACTTGATCTCCTTGACATTTCAGAAACAACTTCTTTTGTTAACATTTTGGAGTGTGATGAATTTGTATTATTCAATAAAACAAATTTGCATAATGGTTTGCATACAGGATATGGATCTTTTGACAAGGCATCAGGTTATAAATGAAACTCATCTGCATCTAGCCAGGAAGCACTATGTTTGCATATATAATCTGACTCACTCACTATCAGTGCTCTAGCCTGTACTATGCTATGCCAGAATAGCTTGAATCAGTCATGAACTATTTCTAGCTTAAATTTGGCAAGGGATAGGGTCAAAAGGAAAGAGGAAATTAAGGGTAAAAGCAAAAATGATACTGTGTATCTAAGTTAAATGTTTGCATGCTGCATGGTGGTTATTAGAGTAGCAAGAGCTAATAGGGAGTAATTTTTACCAAAAGTTATAATGTTATGTTATATTGATTTTTTTTTTCTAAACCAAGTTTAAGTCATACCAGCACTGGATGCTGAAGTGAACAGGAAAACTGTAGACTAGTAGGATGGTTTCAGTACACTGCACTTTCCACAATATGTTAGACTGCAGAGGCAAGTGCTTTATATATCCTGAAATTGGAAGATCCTTCTGAGAGTGAAGTAGCAGTGAAGATCAGGAGAGCAGGCAATGGCTAAAAACATGCTGAACAGTGGAGGTGGTTTCTGTAGGCAGTGTGTTAAAACTGTGGCAAATGGTTATTGTCATGTGAACACAAAGTACATGGAAGGATCTTCTTTGCTCGTGGCTTCCATTGCTGTCCCAGCAAACCACGCTAGATAATTTCTGCTGTCATAAGTGTGAGACAGTAATGCTAGGGATTTTCTCAGTGCATTAAAGTTAAGTTCATGAGGTGTAGGAGTGTTTGGTCAAAAGTTACCACCTGCATGCCTGACAAAGCTCACTTAGGATCTACTGATGAACAAAAGGAAACTTAAATACTTCAAATATAGCTTATTTACCAATCTCACTAGAAAATGTGATGCCTTTTCTCTCACTTCATGGACTGAGTGGACAAAAACTGGACTTCATCACTTTTGCTATAACTTATGAAGGAAGAGAATTGGGATGTAACAGTACAACTTCTGAGTATGCTGGAGGAGCCACATAGAAAAAGCAATTAGGAATGGAGCTGTCTCAGGAGGGAATTGGAGTTTTGGACAGCAGTGGAGCTTGCCCAGACAAATGTGTCCTTCATCCTGTGAGGCTGGCTGGATTCATAGCAAGCAGAGATGGTGAGGGTCCTGGCTAGAATGAAAGAGTGGTTTCAGGATACTGGGCGTAGTGGTATAGAGGTGCAAGTTGCCATTTATGAGAGGTGAATAAACACGTAAGGCAGCTGGTTATCAAAACACTTGGCAGTTTGTTTAAGGGTAACTGCAAACAACTTGAAATGACAAGGGTTTCAAATAAACCATGCTTTCTCTCCTTCTCAGGCAGCCTCTTAAGTACAGTTTGAAAATGTAATTCTTCCAAGTAACTTTGTGTTTCTCAGGTTCCATTCATAGCAGCCTTGTTTCTTCCAGTCTAGAAAATACAGTACTGTGCCTGGTAGGTTTGGAGGAAGAACATAAGGCATCAGTGGTTTGGATATAAAGGAGTATAAAATCCTTCATTTTGACCAAATAATACAGTGGCTGTTTGCTGTGAGAAACTCAATCATGAGTGTACTGGGCAAAATCTCCTGTGTGTCTCCCATTTACTAGTGAGGGATGTCACTACCTATTTTAAACATGTCTCTGTTTTTGTAAAGGGCAGCACTATTCTAACCAGTGTTAGTTTGTTTTCTTTTTTTTCTAAATCACTCTAGGGAAAGTCGAGTTCATGGCCTGAGTAAAATCTTAATGATACACAGAAAACATGTTCAAGTGATAGGCCCATATAATCTTCATAAAGTCTGTGCTACAAATGCCAAGAAATCAGTCACTTCAAATAATTTAGATTAGGATCTTTTTGAACCATGTGGCTTGTTTCAAAGCCAATATCCTGCTTTTCCTATGAGCAAGGAAATCCTGCTGATGTCAGTACAATTTCAGGCATGCATGCCAGAATATCGGCGAGAAAGCCTTTTGCATTGACTTGGACTGGAGAATGCCTCTGCAGTTCCAGGACTCTGGAACTTACCCTGTTTTGTTTGGTTCAAAGTGCTTGGTGATCTTGCAGTCACTCCAGGGAAGAAATTTGTTCAACATGATTTTGGATGGGACTAACCATATATGCCACACAGAAATGAAAACCTGGAGTGGCAGGAAGGAGCTTTTATTTTGTTTTTCTTTTCATACCTGGAAAGTTGGCAGAGCCATTATTTTAGACGCGGCTGGAATTCTGTTCAAATACTGTAAAAAGACTGCCTTGAAGATTTTGTTGTTGTTTTAAACAGGGGAGAAAACCCATTAAGTTATAGCACTGGACCTGTGCATAAAAAAGAATGTGTCATTATTCCTGCTTCTCAGCTCAAGGAACTGAAGTAAGGGAAGTAAGCCTGGCTTGCCCAAGATCATGCATCATGGAGAATTGGATGGAGTGCTAGAACTAGGAACTGGTTTTTTACCCTGAAGTAACATCCAGTCTCCTAGAGAGTAAGGCCTCAGTAGCAGCCCTACTTTCACCAGGTTCTTTTAAAAATATGAAAACTTCCATCACCAAAGACCTGCTCAAATCAAACTGTCTTGAAATAAACTTAGAGTTTAGTTAGAATAATGTGAGAGAGTCAATCCAGACTTACAGCTACTAAATAAATGTATATCAGAACACAGCTGGATTTTTTTTTTTAAGCCCTAAATTGAAAACTGCTGGAAAAGACTAAAGCCAGTAGCAAATTTCCACTCTGTTCTTCCAAAATATTTAATGTATGAAAAATCTTAGAGGAAAAGAGGGAAGGATGATACTGTACGGGAGCTTCTATTTTTCATCTGTTGTAATTTCTGGAATGATTTTGCATGTTTGACTGTAAATTTGAACTTAAAGCTGCAGCATGGATGTCAGCCATGGTTTTTACCCTGGCACTCAGAGACTTAGTGAGTATTTTTTTTCACCTGTTTGGATTTCTTAGTGTTTAGGGTCTATGATCTGCATCAACAGATTGCAGATGAGGAATTGGCTGTAGTCTTTTCCAGCAAAATCTCTAGTGATTATTTCTTTTGTATGGTTTTTATTTTGGTAGAATCCTTATCTATTCAAGAGGTAAGGTTCCCATAGCAATGTTAACATGGCCACACTGCACATATGCAGCATTTCCAATAACTGTTAAGTTATGCTCTGCTCTGTATCTTGAATGTTGCTGAATTACTGTTGCTGTGGGAACCTAAACTTTTGAGCCTCCTGACTTCTTTGCCTAGCTTAATGCCCAATTATAAAAATTCGCAGTGTAAAAATGTTGCTAGAATAGAACTCCTTTCTTAGACTCTTGAGAGTTGGATATGTTAGAAAACAACAGTCCAAGTTGAAAGAGATTTTGAATGTATTTTCACGTAAACGGTTTTAAATTTTACTTCTAAGGTAGCTACCCTAGAACAGATAGCAAAATAGTTGCACAGCCTGGGCTATGTCACCAACTCCTTCAGAAATCAAGTACTGGTACAGCTGCTGGCATATTCCTCTACCCGTATTTATCTCAGCGGGAAAGGCTCTTTGTGATTTCGACCAGGGCCATCCTTGGCAGCAACTTCTGACCGTGTGAGTGTAGAGAAGACGACATTCAGTGACATGGATACTATTTTCAAATCATGTGATGAAGTATGCCTACCAGTAGTAATACTTGTAGCATGCTCTGAAAATCACTGGATTTACTTGTGATTTACTTTATGGACTTCTCTTTAAGTGATTTAGGGAAACTATTGGCCATAGTTGTTATAGGTGGATGAAGCTTGTTCTTGAAATTAAAAAGTAGGCGTCTCCAGTTGTGCAATGACATCTTCTGCATTGTTCCTTCCAATGGCACGATGGTTTAAGGATTCACCCGTATGGGGAAAATTGATTGGCAGGACTGTTCCCTTCTAATTATTAGCATATAATTTAGCTGTTCTAGAATAACTCCCACATGTGGATGAAATATTCAAAAATAAAAATGATTTTATTCTATAACTATTATTTCACTTTGGAAATGGAGTAATTATCCCAGAATAATCACTCTACTTCCCGAGCAGAATAATTATTACAGAATCAGAGCTGCTTATTTTGGACTAGAGCATGAGCACTGAGGAGCTCTTAGAGAGAAGTTATTCTACTATATTTGCCCTCCCTAGTGTTCACAGGCAAGTGAATCCTGCTGGTCATACTGTGCAGCTGGTGGCCTTGAAGTTGTGTTGTGTGCTGTGAAGAAGAGTCTTCAGTCATATAACCAAAAGCTTCAGGTTAAAAAAATTCTCTTAGTCTAGGAAGTCTTTGAGCTCTACAGGTATTTTTAGAGGTTGATTATTGGTACTAACGATTCAGAAATAATTGATTTAAATAGTGGGTCCGTTACTAACATGACACAAGGGTTTCTGAGAGTTCTAATGTTGAGAAGCCTTGCTGATTGTGCTTATTCAGGGCCAAAGGGTCGGAAATTGGAGCCATGCTCAAATGAGAATGAAACTATGTTTGCAGGACGTTGGTTAGGCCATGGAAGAGAATACCAAGGGGAGAGATGAGTTTGCTCTTTGCTAGCATCTTCAAATCAAGATGTCTAGGACCCTACCCCAGCCCTAGCCAAACCAGGCTGTCCTTCCCAGGAGAGGAAGAGTGGAGGGCAGGTAACAGGTTAGAGGTGCTGACCTGTCAGGTGTGTGCCTACAGCAGGTGCAGGAAGTTTTGAGATGCCAATGTCTGAAGGAAACGTGACATATTTCCAGAGTCTGTGGTTCACTGGTGACGACACACAATTGCTGTCACCTAGGAAATGAAACACGTTCCCATGGCAACCCCAAGGCTGCGTTATTACTCAGCTTCAAAATGTTGACAGTTGGAAAAAGACCTCTTCAGATATCACCCCCCCAACCACCCCAAGGGTTTTTTTTCCTCCCTAATAAATGTACTTTATTATTTAATCTGAAACAGTCAGGAGAAAGACATATATTTAACTCAAGATACTTCATGGATACAAACCTTTGGAAGGAAAAAAGCAGGATGCTTTAGATATTAAAAGACTCCACTGCCTCCTAAAATAGTTCCAGATCTTGTGAAGGTAATTTTAATGAAGTGTGTGGCACTTCAGTTTGCTTAAATCATCACTCAGCTTCTGAAATTATTTTTCTGGATCTTTTTACATAGTTTGAATCACTCTGAAAGTCTCTAGCTGTAAACTGTAGCTTTGTTTTGTAACCATATAAATAACTGGAAAATGAAACCTTCATTTTGTGGTACTCTGAATGGAGACACACTTGCTATATGCTGCCTTCAGCATTTCTTTGGTATTTTTTACCATGGTCTTTCTCCTTCAATTACCTGCTCAGATCTTCTCATCAGTTCTACTGGCAGCACTTATGCATGCATAGACACGCTTCTCAAACCAATGGGTAGACCCTGTAGGGAGTAAATGCTGAAGTTAGTTATTTGTGGCAAGCAGGAGCATGCTTCTTGCAGAGAAGCTCACTGACAGCAATGCGGGCTTATGGCCCCAGCACCTGCTGCTGTTTCTGTGTGACCTTAGTGAGGTTGCAAGAGTGGGAGGAAATTCATCATAACACTTCTTAGGTTGTTCAAGTGTTTTTTTCTTGCTATCTTAAGTCTTGTTGGTGTTGACAATGCCTCTGAAATTCATGTTTTATGTGTGCTTTGTACTAAATCTTTAGTGAAAATATTAGGACCAACCTATGAGGAACACAGTTTCTCTCCTATAGATAGGAGTGTTTTTCAACAATACTTGTTGCTAGCTATTTCTCCACCTTTTTAATACCTCCAGCAATAATTTTTCTTCCATTCATAAATGGTTTCCTACATGGCATTATGTCACATACTTCTCAAGTAGAAAAGAAGTACCACTTCCGGTTTTTGTTTGGGGGGGGGGCGAGGGTGTTTGTGAGTTTGGTTGGTTTGGTTTTGTTTGTCCCTGTCCTCCCCCTGCCAAAGAATACTTTAAAAAGGGTCTGTCAAGTTAGATTAGCACCGTTTATCCTATTTTCTTTTCAGCTAAATGTTTTATTTTATCCTTTGATTTGAGATCTGTTGTAAATCCTTGCATGCAAGATTCCATGGCTTCTTACTTAGATCCTTCCTCTCCACCCTCTTTCTGAAATAGAGGTCCTGTTTTTGCTGTTCTGTAGTTGATATAGTCCCATGTTTAATTGCATTCAAAGACACAGAGCTAAATCAGCAATTTAAGCCTTTGGATCTTTCAGAGTCCTAGTGGGGTTACCTGTGCCCTGCCTCTGCGTGCACGGACACACAGTGAATGTGTGAGTACTTTAAGCTTTTGGCTGGCTTGCAAAGTTTGTTTCCATATCTTCATTCACTTTAGTTATCCTGCTGTAACAGACATCTTTATTATCATACTGGTAACTCAGACAAAGCATTCACTTACACTTGAGACCATACTTGTGTTAGTTTTTGTGCAGTACCAACTGCAACATGCCCTTTCTTTTTCTGTCTTTATTCTCTTGTTTATTTAACAACATAACCTTTCCTTCCCACTCATAACATATAGTAAAGTATATTTTGGCTTTATTTTTTCATTATTTTCACTTATCCTTTGCCTTCTTGATCTCTGGCATTAGGAAGATTGTATTCTTTGCCATTTTACCCTGGTTTCCATTACTTGGTAGGCTTTCCACTTACTTTTCATATCCACCTTCAGGTCATTATTCAACCACTAGATCTGAAGCCCTTTAACTCAAGTCCTTCTAATTACTGAAAGTATCATTTGGTATTTATACCCTAGGTACTTCTGACTTGGAGCAGTTCCAGACCTGCTTCACATTCAAGTGCCTGACATCCTCAGTCCATCTGATTTTACTAATAGAGTTTAACAAAATTATCTCTTTTCATTGTTTCCACAGTTGTGGAGTTGGTTTCTTTATATTTCCAGTTAATTTAAACAGAGACTTCTTGTGATCCTTCTGTCCAGGGTCATATTTTATATCTAGATTTTTTATAAGGTCCTTACTGCTCACCAAAAGCAAACCTAAATTTTCTTTTGTTACTGCATTCAGTAGCTGAAGAGGTCAGAGTAGCTGATTGTATCTGTCATCTTTAGCTCTTTAATTGTATAAGAAAAAGGTTTATCATTGTTAATATTATTACTCCTTCCTAATGCTGTTGAATAAAACCTATCATTTTCTTGTGATATGTTGTTTTTATTTTACTGTAAAATGCTAAAATTAAACTTCTGATGTAGTCTGAAAATAAGCAATCTGGAATAGCTCATAATCTGCTGAAATTTTCTGTGCTCATTGTAAATATTACAGTTTACATGTAGTGCCACTTCATTCTGGATCAACTAAGGATCAGTAATATATAAACAAAAATAGATGGTGATTCCTTTACATTGAGAAGCTGATGTGGACTGCTGGAGTGTTTCGCTGTCTGTGCTAAAACTACTGCTACCTTAAAGAGGCAAACTTCTGTCTTGATATTTTACATAGGTTTTTCTGAGGAATCTTTCATCTGGAGGTGTAAAAGTATTTCTGTATTTATCTCACTATTAACTCTGCTCATAAGGTTGATATTGGCAGTATTCCCATCAGCTGCTGATTTGGAAGGTGCTGGACTAACCTAATGACTGTCAGGTAATCTCTTGGCTGTGACCTCAAGTCAGTTGAGATGTTGTGAGGTTGTAGAGATGAAATGACAGATTAGTCACAAAGCCCACTGAAAAGGATTAAACCTGTGCAAAGAAGGTAGAAAACCTTGCCCCAGAATTTGATTGTGTTTCCACAGTCTAACATTCAGAGATGATTTAAAATAGATGTTCTATTTCTAAGTGTCTTGGGAGATAGCAGGCACCAGTAGATCAGGACAAGCTCTCTGTGTCAGATGCTGATCAGAACTGAATGGAAAGATGGAATCATAATGTTATAAAAATAAAAACAACACAGACGCAAGGTGTATTACCCTTTGTCAGATATACAAATGCAGATATCTGCATCTGTTAAACATGGATTCTAGGAGGGATATTTTTTTCCCCCAGCATTCATTAAAACCAATAAAGGTTAAACTATTTGAGTAGGGATTCAGGGACCAAAGCTCAGGCAAGCACATAAAGTGGTTTTAGGTTTCCTGTGGTACCCCAGATATTAGCAAAGACATAACAGCTAAAATGTTGGGTTTATGGGAGACCTACCCTCTTCCAGGGCAGCAGCTGAAAGCCAGACTGAATACCTTATGACTTCTAAAATGCTCACATGTGCCTAAGTTTAATCACTTAAGTTCCCCTCTGAATAGCTCTGTGGATGTAGGCTTTACCTGTTGGTGTCACTGCTCTGTTGGATGCTCATCTGCCGAGTCCATTCACACAAATGACTATGTGTGAGAAAACTGTGCTTGGGAGCTTCATTTTCCAGTCATTTCCTTTCAAACAATAAGCTTTTCTGATGCTCTAAGAGCTGTGAGTCCTTGCTGTTCTGCCTGACAGTCCTTATTCTTTCAAAGAAAATCCTTCTCCAGAGCTCCTTGGGGAAAATGAGAGACTGTGGTAAGGTCATTGATTCCTTTTTGCTGACCCTGACAGAGAGGAAGGGATTAGAGATCTAATTTTTATTTTATTTCATTTTTGTAAGCTTCCTCAAGATAGAGGACTTTTTTTACCTTTTTCCACTTCGACTTCTCTCCCTGTCCCTCATGTTTTCCAATAGCCCTAGGTCAATATCCTGTCTCTGGTTACTCTATAAGGTATATCTTCCTAAGCCTATGTGTAATTATTGAAGGGCAGAGTGTCCTGCAAGCTTAGCAGACAGTGCTGTTTCTGAGTCGTAGTTTGCAGACTGATCATGGTGAAGACCAATAAGGTATTAGAGAACAGGGAGATTAAGGAGAGGGGAGAAAGGTTGCTGAGCAACAATGTGACATAAGCATGGTTGCAATCTATTTTTACAGCAAGAAGGTTGCAGAAGACTATAGAAAATGTTTATTTTTTCAGGACCTTATTCATATTTATGGGATGACAGTGGCCTGAAGGGAGGAAAGACTGTACTGACATGGCTAATATCTGTGTCCTTGTAATTGCCTCATTGTACAGCCAGGAACTGGCAGCAGATTAGAAAAGAACGGTCATGTACGATGGTCATCACACAGCTTTTGAGGGAAAAGGCCATGACTATAACACAAGAAGATATAGTAGAGAAGCATAACTGCAGGTAATATCCAGAAGTCACTTTCCCCCCATGCATCAGATATCTGAACCTTTTTGATTTCTTTTAAAAGTTTAAAACATGTTAGTATAAATTTTCTTTGGCCAGCCAAAATGTCTACCACATAAATTGTTTTGTGCCTGCAAAAGGCATAAGCCTTTCCAATTTTTCTTTTCACATTCCTTCCTAATCCCTCAGGAACAATTGTGCCCCACACACATACCACCCCTCCCTCTGATTTTATGTCTAGAATGGGCAAACTGTGATCATGTGATTTGTCACCCTTTTCTAAGGGGGCATTCAGCTGTAGTCAAGAGGGAGAGTCAAGTCTAGCTGTCACAGTGCAAAGATCACAAGTTTGATTAGTTGCAGTTCTGAAAGCAGAGTTAGCTGTGCTAGTTATGGCTTCCTCAAATGAGTGTCATTGATATTGTTGGGAAGAGGTGCATTCAAGCAATTGACATAGCCTATAACTTCAAAATACTGATAACTTGCCAACTATGATAGTGTGCCTCTTGACTAGTTTGGCATTGGACAGAGAAGCAAAATGGTAAGGTAGGAAGAAAGTGAAAAAATTTATAAGCAGAAGCAGATGTGGCATGAATTAAAAAGAAATATTTCATCTGAATTTACCATAAAACTTTTTACACTGCTCGAAGGATTAGAGAGAATAACTTTGCACAGTGGTAGCATCCCTCTATAAAGCCTTTCATCACTAGAAACTGTATGAATCAGTTCCTGTCAAACTAATTAATAATTTTCAATTAAAAGTGGTACTGAAAAATTGCATTAAAACCCTATCCTGATCCATTATAAAAATGTTCTTACTGGCTCATGAGGTTTTCTTTATTGTTTTTTATTATTTAATTTTATAATAACAATGATAAATATAGACTTAAAAATCCCATCTTTTGAAGTTTACAGCCCACATGAAAAGTTGAAAATGCCACTATCAGATTATTTGGTGCTTTTTCCACAGGCTCCGTTCTCTTTTCCATGTCTTCTTTTTGAGCTCCTCATTACTGAGAAGGCTTTTTAAAAAATGGTGAGGTTTCAATTGTGAACTCCATGTAAAATATATACACAATTTACTTAATTTTAAAAAAACCAACATCTTTTAGTTTCCCTGTGGCAAGTGTCCTCAATCAAATGAACCTGTCTACATAAAATATTTGACATACATTTTTTAATGTACCTGAAACAGGAATAGTATTTTGCTTTTGAGATGATTTTTGAACTTGTTTCATCTGGCAATTTTTATGGATGTCTTTTCAATATTAGCACATATAAAAAATATAGTCCTACTCAATTAGAATTTACTGTCATTCCACACAAATTTGTACTCCATCTCAATTTTGCTGATTTTTATTTACTTTGGATCAAACAAAACATCCTGTCAGTTTGAGTTACTTTGTGTTATGGCATTCCATATAATTTGTTTCCCTGGAACAATATGTCTGTTAATGCCTCTGACCTGCAATAGTGTGGATTGATGCGTTACTGTGCATATGTGCCTGAGGACATGTGTCTTTGCATGTGCATTTGGGAACTTGGACTACAGTTCAGGAACTAATCCTTTTTTTCCAACGCCCCCCCCCCCCCCCCAAGTTACAATAATATCTATGAATCCACTCTAATACTCTTATTTTGTGTTTCTCCTGTTTTCTGTATATTCTAACATTTGCTGCCATCCTGTGGTACACGGAGAGAGGCACACACACACAAACAAACGATAGTGTAATATAAATGGGGAGTGTTTAAATATATAGAATAAAAGAACCTGTAGAGGTGTTGGGAAAACACAGCTGGCCTTCACTTGTTGCTAGTTTGAGCAGTGTAGTGTGCCTCTCTTTCTCACAAATATCAAGAGGAAGTCTTATGTATCACTGCACAAATGGAGAAGAGTTTTATCTAGTTCCACTGAAGCTGCTAAGGAAACCTGAGATTTGGATTTTTTTTTTAAAATTGGAAATTCTTCTTTAAATAAAAAAAACCCCTCAGACACCTTTCCTCCTCACTGCTTCGTTATTACAGTGATAAATTCTTTAAGAGCTGTCAAGTGCCAGATGCTCGAAAAAATTGTTCACAGTGCTACAAAGAAGGAAGCTTCATGCAAAGGCTGCTTATCAGGAAAGCTGCATTCTTATACTGGTTTGATCTGCAATGATGAGGAAAACCTAGGGCCACTTTTTGTGACTAAACTGAGAAAGAAGGTAATGACATGCTTTAGATTATGTGGTATCTTACTGGCTCATGTACTTGCACTGACTGTGTAAGATCCAAAGATATGTCAGACACTCATCTCGAGCTTTTCTGTCTTGTAGGATTGTTACCTTTGAGAGGAGGATAGGTACTCTAAGCAAGATAGCAAAGACTTAGTGAGGCTGTAAATGTCAACAGTCCTGCAGAAGACCCAAGACAGTGAAACAGTGAGCCAGCTCTCTAGGCAGAGAGATGGGAAAGAGTATTCCAGGAGAAAATACCCCTGAAAGCCATTTCCAAACATATTAAACATAAGAAGGTGATGGGGAGCATTATGAAAGGGAAATCATATTTGACCAGTTGGATAACTTTCTATGATGAGATAACTCAGTAGATGACTCAGTAGATGTGGGTAGAGGAGTGGATGTTGCTTATCTTAATTTTAACAAGGCTGTTGAAACTGTCTCTTCTAATAGCCTCATTGACAAGCTCATGAAGTACAAATTAGATAAGGGACCAGTGTGGTGGACTGAAAACTGGCTGAATTGCTGAGCTGAAGGGTTTTGACCAGTGGCATGAAGTCCAGCTGGAGTTTGGTCACTGGGATTGACACTGGGGCAAATACTACTTAACATCTTCATTAATGACCTGAATGATGGGACAGAGTGTATTGTCAAGAAGTTTGCATACACAAAATTGGGAGGAGAGGTTGATGCATATCTGATGGTTGTGCTGCAATTCAGATAGCCTGGAGAAATGGGCCAATAGGCATCTCATGAAGCTCGACAAAGGCAGATGCAAAAGTCTTGAGCACATGCTGGGAGCTAAATGGTCAGCAAATGGCTTTGCAGAAACACACTTGTGTTTTGTGGTGAACAGCAAGGTAGACATGAGTCAGAAAGGCACACTTGTGGCAAAGGCAGCCAGCAGCTTCTTGGGCTGCATCAGGGAAAGCAGTATCAGTAGACAGGAGCAGGTGATCCTTCCCCTTGGTTCAGCACTGGTGAGACACATCGGGAGTACCAGCTACAGTTCTGAGCTTGCCTCAGAAAGGAAAGAGATGTGGACATGCTGGGGGTGAGTCCAACAAAGCTTTGGTCATGAAAGAGTAAGGGCTTGCTTGGGGCATTTGATGTCTGGGAAGAGGCTGGGAGTGCTGGGACTGTTCAGCGTACAGAAGAGAAGACTCAGGGTATCTGATCAATATATTTACATTCCTGATGGAGTGGAGTAAAGAAGACAGAGCCAGATTCTTCTCAGTGGTGCCCACCAACTGGATAAGAGGCAATGGACACAAACTGAAAGACTGGAACTACTGTTTAAACATAACAAAAATATTTTTTAAATTTAAGGATGATTGAACACTAGTGCAAGTTGCCCAGAGAGATTGTGGACTCTTGATCCCTGGTGATACTAAAACCCCATCTAGACAGAGCCCTGAGCAACCTGTTGTAGTTGATCCTGTTTGAGCAGCGGGGGCTGGACTGGGTGATCTCCAGAGGTCCCTTCCCACCACCAAGATTCTGTGACTGCTGAGCTGAACAACAGGAAAATGCTGCTAGACTACCCTTCTCCAAGGGGTAAAAAAAAAAAGAGAGAGAGAGGGATTTTATGCTGTGGAAGGCACTAGATATGGTGCTATTAAGAAACAGAGACACTTGCTTGATGGGAGAATTTGCTTTAAACAGTGTCTTTTCATCCTTAAGCACGTCGTGTTTTTTGTACTTGCTGCAGGCTTTTCCTGCCACATTAGTAAAGCAGAGCCCACAGATCTCCCTCAGATCAGCAGCTCAGAGATCTTCATGAGTTTGGTAGCAAGGGGATGCAAGTGTGAAGCATGCTAATATATCCTGCCACTTGTTCAAGGCTAGTTTTTTGGTAGAATTGAATAGGCTGAAAGTGGGAAAGGCTAATGGTCTGTGTACAGTGAATGTGTAGAAAAGAGGATCCCTCAGAATGGGGCCTGGGGTGTTTATTGTTGGGGGGCACCACCAGGCCTGACTGTTCCTGCCTAGCCCTCCAGTGGTGCTGCAGCAGGGCCGGTCTCCTGCCTGGCCTTAGGCCCCACTGAACCAGGTCCATGGTCTGTCCTAACCTCGGCTCATCTCCATACTCAGGGAGGTGCCCAGTGCCTGGCACTGCAGTGTGCCAGCTGCCCGCATCTGGCTGGGGTAGTGGGACAGAGCCTGGGGGACAGACCCTGGCCAAAGAGACCCCCATCACCTGGGGCCCTAGTAACTGCTCTGCCACCCTTCTAGAGATGTTCTGAGGCCATTCGTTAGTGTTGTGTTCATTTAAAGTTAATGCTTCCCTGGTGTTACTCTGGGACTGGGGTCCCAGCCAGGGCTCTGGCAGGCACATCAATACCAGCACCCCTTGTCACAGCAGAGTCCTTGGGTGAAAACTTCTAAACTTTACCTAGGTCGCATTGACTTTGAAAGACACTGGTGCTGGAATCAAATTAGAAAATGTAATGTGGGTACCTTGAGAACTCTGTTCTTTTTATTTCTGTGACAGAGCCTTGCTATTAAAATAGCATAATAGATGTGCACTAGGTGGTGCATTAGGAGGAAAAACAATGGGTAACTAACTTCTGAAAGGCTATAGATAGTGCATTAAATGGTGACTTTTTTCCTTGCTAACTTGGGTATCTTGTCATATGTTAATTAAATGCCTGGAAAAATCTTTAGAAGATAATAAGAAGATAATAGTGCATAGACTTTAATGTAAATTGGAAGCATTATGCTGTATATATTCTTCTGTCTTACTTTTAAAGCTCAGTAAGGATTCTTAGCTCAAACAATTGATCTTAATGTACTAAAAAGTAAGACAATTTAAAAGTAAATTAGAGAGTTGAAAAGCAAGCTTTTCAAATTCAAGTGATTTAGTCTGTCTTCATTGTTTTACTTCCCAATTTCCCACTTGTTTATGTGTCATTTCAGAGTTTATATAAAGGTAATCCTTGTCCTAGCTCATCTTGTCCCATTGGGAAAAATCAGATCTCTTATGTACTTCTTTGTTTCTCCTTCACCCCCCTTTTTCCTTCCCTTTTGGAAGTCTGCTTCCTGTGGTTTTGATCATGAGTGTAAAACTTTAGTCTATGTGCATTCATGCAAAGGCGTTGGAAAGATGTCTGCCATGGCTGTAATGAACTGAATTCTGCTATCGTTGGCATGATGAGATGAGAGAGGACACAGCTTCTGATTATCCTCATGGCTGTGCTGGCTGGAGCTTGTCATTGTAAAGGCCGATACTTGCTTTCCATCAGGGCTCAATTCTGTGAACCACACAAAGGAATCTCATCATTCATCTTTGTCTTCTTCAACATTAATTGAACAGAGTATGCTTTACTCTGAGGAGGAATACCAGACAAAGCTGTGCTCTCTCATTACTATCGTCTTATCTTGTAAGACTGGATAGTTGCTTACATTAGATCTAGATCATAAAAAGATATTTGGCGGGCATGCCCAGTCTGGCCAATATATTCATCATATAAGTTCCTGAACAGCCTGATGCTTTTGCTGCTTTAACATCTTGTGTGGTCCTCTGAAATCCTTCAGCAGAAGAATACATTTCTCAAAACACAGGGGAAAATGGAGTTTCTTTTACTTGACCTGATGGCACATAATTTCTTTCTTTCCCTTTCTTCCTTCTTCCCTTACTCTTGAAAAGGAAGACTTGACACTGTGTTCTGTATTGAGACGAGTTTTCCCAGCTGTTCCAAGCAGTAAGTTTAGAAGGCACCCATTCTAGCTGTGGGTATCCTCAGCTGGAAGGGACACTGCTATTGACCTCCAGGATGCTTCTTCCTAGGTAGTGATCCATGCGGTGTATGAAAATGGCCCACTTGAAATCCCAAATAATTTCCATGGCAGTTCAAAGTGCTGTCATTTACTGTATGAAAATAAAAATTATTTCCATGATGTCTAGGGAGTTTTGGATCTTGGATCAGAAAATAGAGGTCCCACTTTTCCTATGTTACAGGATGATTATTTTCTGCAACAGATGTTTGCTGGTTTTGCCTGGTTTTTGGCTTAAAAGTGAAGAGAAATTGATGCTCTCTTCAGTTGGGAAGATTGTGTCCATAGGAGCTGCTTTATTCTGCACCACAGCAGTGGTAGCTGCAGCCAAAGAAAGACTTAAATTCAACCAGATTTTCTTATTCACCTGCAAATCCCTCTAAGGGTATTGGGACTGTGGCTTAAAGGTATGTGCAGCTCAGCAAGGGAGGCTTGTACACCTCAAAGGCTTGTGATAAAGCCATACAAATAGCATGTAACTATGACTTTCATGTTCCCTTTGCAATCAAGATGTTACATGGGTGGAAACATCAGTTTCTGTAAGAGAGTTCCCATTTCCGCACTGTTATCAGTGGTTTTGGTGACACTACACCAAGTGGGGGCTCCATGTAGGCAGTTAAAAGCATAAGTCACATCTGTTTTTCAGAAAAATGTACTTTGGGAGGTAAGAACTCTCTGTTTTGATGTGCAAAGATTTTTCTCTCATTTCTAAAATATCTAACCATTAAAATAAGAAGTTAGTGTTTTCTGAAATTAATCTACAATGAGTTTGATTTTTTCCTTTCCAGCTCAGTCATCAGCCATACTGTGATACTTAGGACAGCCTGAGCTCACATACCTGGCAACTCAGCTTGCCAGTTTCCAGTTCAGAATATCTTTGTGTTCAAGAGTAACTGTTTTCCTGAAAAAAAAAAAATCACTCAAAGCATGTATTTATTCTTCCTTTCTTCTCTTCTAAATAATGTTGTCATAAGAATAATGGGCCAAATTTTTGAACTGTGGGTTTGTGTTACGAGTTGCATTGCTTTCAGCCAAACAGTCTTTATGTTACCAACTGCAGGAGACAGAAAGGTAGGTGAGAGGACAGCACCCCAATCTGTATTGCTCTTTTGGATGTCCCTTGCTGTTTTTACCTCAGTGACAGAAAACAAGATTATAGCTGAGATCATGTAGCTATCTAGCATTTTTCTTTAAAACCACAAACATAAAAAGGTCAAAAGTAAATTTCACAATTTCCATTTTCCAGAAATTCTCTTTCTACCTGGATAAATTTATCTGTTTAAATCTGTCTCTCCCATTGTTCTTAATTTATGGGAACAACATGAAGGGTCAATTCATTGTAACACAGGTTTTTAGAGTACCAAAGATCCCATACCAAAACATGTGGAAATACCAAGAAGTTGCTAAGATTACATGATACTTTGGCTGGGCCACATTGTGTTAAGACCCTCCTGTGTGCCTCCTGTGGTACAGTGAATAAGCAGCAGTGGAATTTATATAGTGTGAAAAAAGAAATCCTGAGTAGCACTAGCAGTGTGGGTGACTTCTGTGACAATAATTGCTTTGTGAAGAGGTGGTGTCCATCTCTATTCTGTAATTCTGCAATCTATAGCTAAACAGGCAAATTCTGTATCCTGTCCTGGAATGATGAACAGCTAGGATCTCCTTATATCTCTTTTGAAGATACGGACACCTGGGATATGGACATTCACAGTGGATTCTGATGGTTTGAGGAACTTAGGCGTGTGCATTGCCTGTGAAAAATCTACAGGCAATTCACCTATAGAATGGGAGCAGCTGTTAAAAAAAGAAAGGAAAAAAACAAACCAAAAGAGATGACTTCTGCTTGGTGTCAGTAAATTTCTGTTTTGACTAGCAGGTTGATTTCAAGCAGTATTGAAAAGAGTTTTGCAACACGTTCTTTTTGGAAAATATGTTTAATAGATGCAAAGAGTTTTATGAGCTGTCTTCTGTCACATAGGACATGATTTTTATATCTATTTATAGAAATGTACGTTCAGATCTGACTTGAAGTTATTGCAGAATATGAGTTTTCTTTCATTCCTGCTAATAGCAGGGTCTTCAAAATACATTGAAGCATCTTTTTTACATTTATATTTCTAACATCACATTAACAGTTATACTTAACTATTAGTCATGTTGCATGTATTCATAGCAGCAGCTTTAAATGACAGAACCAGCAGAAAGAATTTCAAACTTAAGAAATATTTATTTATTGCATATCAGTTGTTTTATGCTGGTAGCCTCTAAGGTACCCATATGGGATCAGGATACTGTTGTGCTGGTGATTTTGGAACTGTGAAAATCTGTACCATTGTATAACTGCATTTTGGGCTTTTATACAGTTTGAAAAATAATAATAATGGCCAGACTTCGTGAACGAAGATCTGGGGAAGGGCTCTCCCCATGTGGGTGTGCCCTTCCAGCCT
>JAWWEU010000111.1:30534143-30563476 GCA_035583155.1 Acropternis orthonyx
ATTAATCGTGTGGAGTCCTCTGTTCTATTAGCCCCCAGATATCTTAGTTTTCTTTTTCAAACTAAGACACCATGCTACAGCTTTACCATGCTCCAATGCTACTAATAACAGATTGTCTTGCCGGTTTATATTTCTTTATTTTTATTTTTTTTGTAATAAATGTGTGATTAAGAAACTATATGCTATACTGCCTCTTCTAGAGTCTTCCTGGAGCAGTTTACTTTGAAGTGTTACAGAAACAACTTCTGTCCAAACATAGCCAGAGTGTCAGTGGATATGGAAAATCTCATGAGTTGTGGCAGTCAGGTGATGCTTCATCAGATCACATATGTAGCTTGCATGTTAGACAATTGTATATTTTCAATTGCTAGCATTTTTTATTATTTTGGAAGAAATCTGTTGTGCTACTTTGATAATTTTAACCGATGAAGAAAAGATGGTAATATATGTCTTTGTAAACAAAACTATCCTGAAGAACCATTGTCAGTTTCACATGTCAGTTAACAAAAATGTTTGCTTTTAGCAGTAAATATCATTTAACAACATTATCCAGTTTAATCAATTCTAGTTACTCTCCAGCATTTATAATGCATTTACTTTATATTATACCTGAAATATCTGATTACAGCTTATTATATCTTATTACATTCTGTAATGCAATAAGCATTACATGCTTATTTTGAACAGTGACACAAATATTTGCTGTTAGCATGCTCCTGTGGTATCCTGTTTTCCATGCTTCCTGCAGCCCTCATCATCAGTGTCAGAGGCAGTGTTCAGACCTGGGTAGGTTCATAGGAAAAACAATTAAATTACCCTGGAGTTGCAGAAGCCAAAGTGAAGAGTTTCTGACCATTGGTCAACATTGTGCTGGTCCACACAGTGCTAGGACTTCATAGAGGACATATGTTAAGTCACACATACCCAGATTTGATGTTAAAGGTCAAATAAACCATCTGTGTTGTTAGAGGATAAGCTTAAGCTTAAATGGAGGGGTTTTGCCGATAGTATTATTAAAGCCTTTAAGCAAGCAGAAATTGAGAGAGAATGACAGAAACTGTTACAGAGATGGTTAGTGTCTCTGTAAATTAATTTCAATCTGTGGGTTGCTCACAGACTGCATGGGATTGACTGATTTTGTTTTGCTGTTACCAGTGGAGCAACTGGTCCAGGGAAGTTCCCTTTTGTGTCCTATTCCTGAGTTCCCTTTAAAATACCCAGAATGACTTCCTAGTCTTGTGTGAACATGCCTGGTTGTAACAGTGCAGGGCTTGGGAAGAAAATGTATGTGAATGGCAAAGGGCATGTTAAGGTGAATGACAACCTGCTGCTTTAGTAGCCAGGTAGGCTCTGGAAGCAGCCCTCTCACTAGAGAGCTTACTAATTGCCCCATGGACAAATAAGTGGGAATCTTTGTGAGTTTACTGGGGAAGGCACCCACCAAAGCTAATCTGACACTGCACATGATTAGTAATACAAATGTTTTTTTAAAAACAGCTAAAACTTTCACATATAAATGTTTCCTATACCTCATGCCTGCCCTCATTGTTTGGAGTGTGTGTAGTACATATGGGATATATTAAAGCTGTGTATTAAGCTTGGGTTTTGGTCCTGCATGCTGCCTGGGAGCTGTGCCCCACCCACATTCACTGAAAGTGTCTCTCTCCTTTACCATCATGGTGTAAAGCCACAAAGGGCAGTTTCATATTGCTGTTAGTGAGGCTGATTCAAGATTTTTTTTTTGCTTGAGTCCCCTCTTTGTTTTCGTTGCTGCTGACAGCTCATAAACTTAATAGGAAACTGAGGATACTTGCAAGCCACTCTAGTGAAGGACAGCTATAAAGAGCTCTGCCTGTGAGGTGGTTAGAAGGGTTTTCTTCTAAAAGTGCTCCTAGAGATGTGGTAGTGTTTCTCTTTGATTTCTGCAGAGGGTGTGTGCCCCAGCTGATGTGAGTTACTTGAAAGTTCAGCCCAGGGTAAGATCTCTGACCTTTCATGTAGGCTGCATGTATCATCCTGGATATGTCCAGCTGGAATAGAAAAATCAGGGGCTGCTGAGGACAGTCCTACGGCTTTAACAGAAGATACAAAAATCTGATCTGACCCAGCATCTTTGTTTTGCATGGACTGTCCCAGACATAATGACTAATGGGATTGATGCTTGTTCATAATTTCCTTTTGGATGTTTTGAGGTTAAACATAATGCTGTGATTTGACATTCATGCAGGAACCAGAAGCCTTGTTGCCATACAGTCCTTCTGTCGGCTTCTTAGCTGCAAAGAAGTCCTGCTGCCAACAGTTTCTATCAGATTGAGCTTTCCCCAGTTTTCTTTTCAAGTGTAAATTGCATACTGGTCAGATCAGGTGAAACATGCACTCCTTTCCTCCTTTCTTGTGTCCCAGTCTTTCAGCTTAACTCACTCCTGCTTGGCAACAAGTCTGGGCCACAGATTATTGCACTTGTTAGACTGCAGTGCTGGAATTGTGAAAATTACTGTATGATTGACAGTCATGAAAATGAATCCCACAGCACTAAAGCAAAAATCCCTCCACTTTTCTTGGCAGAGTATTGATTTCAGCTGTGCTCTGCTTAAAAGATGTAGAGTTTCTCAGAGATACAGAAGCTGATCATGATCATTCCTGAAAGCAGTGTGTCTGCGCATATTCTCCTGAGTCACAGGTACAGCTTTCTTGCAGAGCTGCAGGGAGGGACAATGTTGCCACTCTCTTCATGCAAGGTCTGCTGGTAGTGTGGCATTTCATACAGAATATGAAGTATATAGAAAATAATCTCTTAGCATGCTGTAATAGTGATGTTTTCAGATTTGAAATATTAAGTGATCAGAGTTCACTGCTGTGAAATTCTTTAATTAAAAACAAATCGGCTGTGTTTATAAAATGTCTAAATGTGCTGTTATGGTTAGGAGAACACACAAGAGAAGGCTTTGTTGAAATGTAAACACTTTGTGAATTATTACTGCAGTGCGCTGTCTGAATGCTCTCGTCTAATGACACACTGCTCAACATTCAAGTGAATATAATTGTAGCAAAGGGCTATTAGGCTCAGATTCAGTGCTTAGGCTCCTAACTTTCCACTGAAACAGTTTATTGAATCCAGACCCTTTGTTAACTCTTGCCGTTTTTTCTTTCTTTTTTTCTTTCTTTTTTTTTTTTTTTTTCTTTTTTTTTTTTTTTTTTTGGCATTTCTATGAGCATTTTTCTTTTTTAGGGTGGTTCTGTACAGTGGTGAAAACCGGTAACTTACTCTTTTTAATGTCACTCTGCAAGATTCATTTGTTGAGATTCATTCACTTGTGTAAATGAGACCTTCAGCACTGTATTTTTCTTTAGCACCCTAAGAAGAAATGGCTCTATTACAACGCTAGGGAGGTTGTGGGAATTGGAGGAAAATGGTTCCCCCAAAAGGATAAATAGAAGAACTATTCTTATTTCAGTCAGAATATGAGTTTAAACCAGCTTTTCCACTTGCCTGCAGCCACTGCAAAGTGTAGAGGAGCTATTGTAGCAGGTTTGTGGATGTATGCAGGGCAGTAGAGACTGTTTGAGAGGCCATAGACATAGATGACATTGGACTCCTCCATAAACTGATCTACTGCTGTTGGGTTTTCAATGCCCCAAATAATATGGGTTAGACTTCTCTGGTACCCCTATCAGTAGGAGGTGCTGAGGTGAACTGTTCTTCCAAAACCAGAGCTCCTGAGCAATGGCAACACAGCTTAGACAGTGGAGCGGTGTTTTTTGCAGATTGAGGAGTTTGATCACTAAAGCCCTTGCAAACTACCTTAAATTTCACCACAGCAAACAACATCACATTGGAGTGTCTTTAGAGTGAACTGTGGAAAGCTTGGATGGATTTCAGAAGGAGAATAAGCTCAACTCTCTATTCAGAATTTGCCTGCTGAAATTTGTAACTGAATCATCTCTGGGAAACATTTAGTGCTTGTGGGCATAACAGTGTGTTAATGTTATACCCACAAATTTGATTTTAGTTGGGATTTTGAAGAATTTACTAAATGGTAATAAGAAATTGTGAACCAGCCATCTGAAAACTATGTTGATGGGAACTTCTGTATTTTAGTGTAGGCTAAAGAGTATAGCCTCAGCTTTGGCACTCGGGATTTGATCAATAAATTATTTGTTTTTCTGAAGTTACCCATTGTGCTTTTCTGCTGATGTGAACTAATGAAAACACAAAGTCATGCCACATCCACAGTTCTCCTCAGTTTTGGAAACTGCTGAGTTGATGTAGATCTTGCTGAAATCATCCACAAAGCTAAAAATCTTGCATGTAAAGTGTGCAGATGATTTTAAAAGGAGGCAGTGGCCTCTGCCTAGTGTTTTGCTGAGAATGCTACAATTAAGCAGTGCAGGGGTAAATACTTTTATCGTGTTGAAGTGAGGTGCGTTAGAGGCAGCCAAGGCTTGGTGAGGGGAGGATGCTGCAGAAACACAGAGCCGCGGCCTTTCGTGGCTCCAGTATCCAGCACTGAACACCAGAGGGCACAAACTCTCTAACAGTCACCTCTTCTCTCACGGCTCCGTGAATACCAACATTTAAACAAGTCCAAATAAAAGCAGGCTTAGAAAGGCAAACATGAAACCTCACTGGAAAACCAAAGGGAAAGTCGATGTGCTAGTGCCTTCACAGCACAGATAAAAGCCTCACACGCACGGGATGTGTACAACCGTTATGTGAACTTGTGCCAATGACACTTGCATGATACACTCGTGTATGGGTTTATTTTTAAATGCAAGGTGTTAGCACTGTGTTGCTGCCACATATTTGCAAGAGTTACTTTATGTATGAATGAGAAAATACATGGATTAAGCAGATAATTCTGAACTGACAACAGCTAAAATTGGTACAAAGAATGCTTTTCTTTTTCTGTAGGTTATGTTTAGTAGAAAGATCATTTTAGAAAAAAGATAGGACAACTTTGAACCATTTACCTACCTGATTGCCTGATTCTCTTTATGTGTCAAAGTAGGTACTTCTGTTGCCGTGGTCTCAGTTGCACAGCATCACAGGAAATATCATCAGTATCAAGTCTAAAAACTTTTCTAAGTCATACATAAAAATATTGCTACATTAGTCTTTCCTAGCTAAAAATATAAGTGAGAATTTGCAAGCAGATGCATGTGAGTTTTCAGCAGACTTTTAAGGTGAATCAGTAGCCAGACTGTGGCCTTAGAACCAGTCACTTGGGACCCTCCAGGCCTCAAAACAAATGTGATCTGTCCCTTTGTCAAGCTTCTGCTGTAGGAGTGTGTAATACTTCTCTTTTGAGCTGTGTGATGCTGTCAGCTTCACAAAGTTAGAATTAAATCTGGAAGAAATAGCTTAAGAGCTGACTGCAATTTATCATGTGATACAATCTCAGTGTATTTTATTTTAAATTTGAGTCTAAAATGGGTGAATAAAGCTGTAATCATTCTGTCAGCACATGTAACTACTTTCAAAATTAGATACTGATCAGTCTAACTGAGTAAAATTCAGTTGTAATTTCAGTAATGCCATTAAACTTCTAATTAATAGCAAGTGTGACTGGTCCAGTGGTCTCAAGTGTATCTGTGATTTGGGAGAACCAGATTTAGTCCTTAGGTGTGCCACTGGCCTCCTGATGGACACTAATCTCTTGGTACTTCAGGTCTAAGGCTCCCAGAGAGAGGATTAACTCTCAGGAACCTCTCAGGGCAGAACATACCCTTATAGTGTTATTGAGGGCCCTTTTCCTGTGGTCTGGTGATCTCAAGAAGAGGTGAAGCCCATCTCAGCAAACTCATTTGTCAGGAGGGAAATCCTTTACTAGCTTCTTGTGTATCATTGGCTGGGTGTGTAAGAGTCTGTGATGATGTGGAAAACCTGAACTGTTCTGAGTACATGAGAACCCTTGTCTGAACGTTTGGTGAGGCCAGTGTGTGAGGCTGCATCCGCCTGCATCAAAGAGCACCTTTGTTTATATCATCCATAACTGGTTGCTGGAGTTGATTTTTTTTTTCCTTCTTTTTATCTTTTTCGTGGAAAACACTTGCATTTAGGATGCTATAGGCCAGAGGTTGTGTGTAAGCCTCTGGGGAGGATGTGATTAGCTCAGTGTATCATCACAGACTGTTGACAGATCACAGCAGAATGAAAAATGGAAATGGATCTGCCTGCAGCTGCCCACCTCTAGACCAAAATGACAAAAAGTGTGTTTTCCTCTATGGCAGGCAGTGGCCATAGCAGGAGAACTTCTGTCTTGTGCTCTTGGTCTTATTTTTTTCCCATGGCAGCCTAAATCAGCAACTGGTGAAGAAGACCTTTCACTGATTAGGAACACAATGTTATCCCTGGGGAGGAGCTCCCCAGCAGAAGTGTCCTTTCAAGCTGGCTCTGAACCAAAATTGTCAGTCCCAGGTGGCAGAAGTGGCAAATGCATGCTGTGAGTGACAGGGACAGTCAGAAATGTTATCAGCGCTCCCTTGGTGTTGGCACCCATCTTATGCTGGTTAATATACTTCCCCTGGGGAGCCTGAGCTCCTTGGGGAGTCAGAGCTCCATTACACTCAACATTGCTGAGGCTTCCTCTAGTCCCTTGGTGTTCCTAGTCCAATTTTTTTGCATATTTTGTAGATCTGGTGATTAGCCACATCTTCCAGCTCTTTTTTGAAGGAGTGACTCAGAGTAGAATGATTTGGACAATGCAAGTAGAGACTGGAGCATGTTGATACAGCTGCAAAGAGTTATTTGCACTATGTCTGCCTACAGCCTATGCAAATAGCAGGAGAAGTGATTCCTCGCTTCATATGACCTGACTTCAGGTGTGCATTCACCTGTGAATTTATGGAGCATAAACAGACTCTGTAGCAGAAAGGAATATCTGTGAAGAAGAACAGAAGTACCTGTTCTGTCTCTGAGACTGAAATGGCACCCAGGAGAGCACAGCATTTGATCAGGATGGAGAAACACATTTGCAGTGTGTTACTAGATATTTTGCAGGCATATTGTCAAAATTAAAAAATCCAACCTCCCTTAGAAACAGTTGTCTTTGATCTCTGTGGTTTTTAAGTAGCTCTTTGTTTCTTTTAAAACAGCTAAGATTCATCATGCATCAGACAGTTAAAAAAATCTTGCGTGAGATCAGGAAAATGACTGTAAGAAGCGTCTCTCCTTGAATTTGGTGCCTCTTTTATGAGTATATTTATCAAGGAGGTAATGGACAGAGATGCATTTAACACTGATGTTATTCATCAGCAACACATCTCTGAATTTTAATTAGTTCTTCCTAAGCTTTAGGAGCCTCCTGTTTTGTTCCCATCAAGTACCCTATCCTTTCTCTATTCCAGCTCTGTTGCACCCATCAAGGACGACTTCTTGCTGTCTTGTGCTCCTGGGAAAGTATTCATGTGTCTTCATGGGCTTATAGAGCTGCATCCACACTTCTTCAGGTTCATAGAATCATAGAATGGTTTGGGTTGGAAGGGAACTTAAAGATCATCTAGTTCCAACCTCCCTGCTGTGTGCAGGGAGACCTCCCACTAGACCAGGTTGCTCAGAGCCCCATCCAATCTGGTCTTGAACACCTCCAGGGTCAGGAAGTCCACAGCTTCTCTGGGCAACCTGGTACAGTTCCTCACCACCCCCACAGCAAAGAATGTCTTACTAAACCTACCCGCCCTCATTTTAAGGCCATTTCCCCTTGTCCTGTCACTACATGCCCTTGTAAAAATTCCCTCTCCAGACTTCTTGAAGGCCCCCTTCAGGTACTGGAAGGCTGCTGTAAGGTCTTCTTGGAGACTTCTCTTCTCCAGGCTGAATAATCCCAGCTCTCTCAGCCTGTCTTCATAGGAGAGGTGTTCCAGCCTTGTGATTAACATAGCAGCCCTTCTCTAGACTTGCTCCAACAGATCAGCATCTTGTTTCTGTTGTGGGCCCCAGAGCTGGCTGCCGTACTCCAGGTGGGGTCTCACAAGGGCAGAATAGAGGAGGAGAATCACCTCCCTTGACCTGCTGGCCACTATTCTTTTGATGCAGCCCAGGGTATAGTTGGCTTTCTGGGCTACAAGTACACATTGCCAAGTCATACTGAGCTTTTTGTCCACAAACACCACCAAGTCTTTTTCTCCTGGGCTAGTCTCAATCCATTTTCCTCCCAGCCTGTACTTGTGCTTGGGATTACCCTGACCCACATGCAGGACCTTGGACTTGGCCTTGTTGAACTTCATGAGGTTTACACAGGCCCGCCTCTTGAACCTGTCCTGGTCCCTCTGGATGGTATCCCTTCCTGCCAGTGTGTTAACTGTACCACACAGCTTAGTGTGATCTGCAAACTTGCTGAAGGTGCATTTGATCTCAATGTCCATGTTGCCAGCAAAGATGTTAAACACCATGAGTCCCAGTGCTAACCCCTGAGGAACACTACTTGTCACTGCTTTCCACTTGGGCATTGAGCTGTTGACTGCAACTCTTTGTTACAGTCTGTCCAGCTAATTTGTTTTCCACCAAGTGGTCAATTCATTGAATTCATGTCTCTCCAGTTTAGAGATAAGGCTATTTTGTGGGACAGTGTCAAATGCTTTGCACAAGTTCGGTAGATGATGTCTACTGCTCTTCCCTTCACCACTGCTGTAACACAATCATAGAAGGCCACCAAATTTGTCAGGCATGATTTACCCTTAGTGAAGTCATGGTGGTTGTCACTGACCACCTCATAAATGCCTTAGCATATGGCATTTCCAGGAGGATCTCCTCCATGGTCTTGCCAGGCACTGAACTAAGGTTAGAACAGTGACGGAAAGTTTGTAAATATTTTGTTTAGGGTTTCAATGTTGCTCCTTCTAAGCACTTTAAAAATCAGATACCTGCCATTTCATACTTGTTGGTTTAAGAAAACCCACAAGTTATTTCTGTTTTTATGGTCTTCCAAAAACTGAGCTGTCTCTCTCGTCAGTTGGTAGCTACCTTAACCCAGCTAAAGGAATGACTACAAAATGCTTGAGGGAGATACTTGCTTTCTTATACATGCTTCACAGATGCACTATTAGGAATAGCAATGGCGTTGCTCTAACAAATAGTAGTGTCATTTCCTAATAAACTTAAGCATTTAATGAAAGAAAGGACTTGCAGGTAGTGGTCTTTCAAAATTAGGCATTATTTTTCTGTAATGTGCCTGTGATCTGGGAGAAAATCAATGAAACCCCTTAATGTCTGCAGTCATTCTGAATAAGGACTTAATTCTCTGTAAGGTATATAATACTTTTATTTTCATGTACATCAGCATTTCAAATGCAGCTGCATTCACTAGGATGCTTTTAGTCTTGCCTGCAGATCAAAGTTTCAGTTACTCTGTGAAAGCAGTGAGTATTCTGGTGGGGGGAATTTACCAATATTTTGTTATTTGATTTTTGGCTTCTTGCCAAAACATAATGCCACTAGGGCACTCACTGCTATTTATATGATTTTCATTGACTTCAATGGGCATTGAATCAGGCCTTATAAGCACAATTTCCTCATTGTTAGCAGCTGTTCATTGCTTAGCATTAGTTGAGCCACTATTCAGCTGGCCATCTGTGATCTGGGACTTCTCAGACTGCAAGAAAATCATTAGCCATTCCATTTTGGCAGGAGAATATTGTAACTTATCTTAGGGATGTCTTTGTACAAGGAGTAATAATGTTTTCCCCCAATAGCTATTGCTTGTTTCTTGCCCATCTGTGGTTCTAACTCACAAATGTTAAATAATAAATACAGTAGCAGAACCGGTGCTTTGTGCATTCAAATATATGTTTTTTTCACCAAGATGCTGAGATATTGAGTCTGTTAGCATGAAACTAACTGTATTATCGGTATACATACTTGTTTTTCTATCTCTGAGACTGGTCAGTCTACAGAGAATGTAGTAAAAGCTTAAAAAATGACGAACATAGGTCCTTGTCCTGAAGAGCTTTTACAGTGAGTTACGACACCCAAATCATGACTGAGAGCTTGGGATGCAACTGGATTAAAGGGTGTAAGAGAAGCATTGAATATACATTAAATGTTTATATCCCTTTAGGTGTTTATATGGCTGAGAACATACAGTAATTACCTACAGTAATTCTCCAGAAATAAGCAACTGTGGAAGTGGAGATTTGTACTGATAAACTGACATTTCAGTTAAACTGTTGAATATTTCTCTGTATGGCTAGATTCCTTCCAAGATACACCTGTTCCTATGTTCTGCTTTTGCTGGAACCATTTGCAAATTCCTGATAACAAATATTTCCCCTAAAACTGAGCCCCATTTTCTAAGAAGGTTTAAAGGAATTCAGTAAGGGTCAGAAAGAAGGAATGAAAGATTGTTTATGTAAGTGTGCTCGTTTCAAAAAAGGAATTTATTAGCCCAAGATCATAAGTGATATATGGAGTGCTTGCTAGGAGGGAAATGATCTTTTTATTTTGAAGTATTTGACCTGTATTTGTAATAATTCCTGGGCTGAAAGCTGTTCCTCATTTTGGTCATGTGATAAAGTAAACAACAGTAACCCCAAGTCTGGCTTCTGCAGAGTAGCTCTCTGTACCTGATGTACTGTCAGCCATGTTCTTGGTATGTACTGGAGGTGCACATCTCTGGCATTGAATGGGAAAAACCTGAGTGTCCTCTGGTTTCTGAATCGAGCTTCCTTCATTTTCAAGTGCTCATCTAAAACCAGGGAAACTGATTTCACTGTAGCTGCTGAAGCTTGACTGCTCATTTACATGAGCAAGAACTGCAAAAACGAGGTTGGGCGGAGGAGGGGAAGGCAATGGGATTTCCCTGACTTCCTGAAAACAGGATTTTACTGAGCCCAAATTTTCCTTCTGACATAGAGCATTATTGTCCAGTGCTAAGAAAAAAAAATAAAATAAAATAACAGTATTTTATCAGTTTCCCAGACTATGGGAACTTGTCAAGTTTGATGCAGATTTCAAAAAGAGTTTTTGGGATGCCAAAATAAATGTCTGACTTCACTATGCCCTGGGAGGAGAACCTTCTGAGCTCTCCCACAGGAGAAGGAAGGGTCTTTGCACTGTACTAAGGTCTATGTTGACTCTCTGAATCCATCAGCAAAGTTTTGGAGAGAGATAATGTGCAGGATTTTACCTTGCTCTAGGAACTGCCAAGAGAAACACAAAGATTCCATCCTATAAAGAAGACATGAGACACAAGTTCTCTCTTTCTCAGCCATTTTAACAGTTCCAAGACTATTCCCTCCATCAGGCAACAGCGAGGGCAGTGAGAAATTATTCATGCATCCTTCAAAGTTTGTATTAAAAGGGTTTAAAATAATTAAATGAGTTTCCCCCATAGTCAGGCTTTGTTTGTCAAATCATGAAGTCTACATAGTAAACCATATGAAAATGTAATAAATCTTCTACATATTTAGCAGATGTTGGTGGATTTATCCACTATAGGAAGTTATATATCAAACTGTACAATTTAGGGCCTGTTTTGTGTACTCTGTGAATCCCAGACACGTTTAATATTTCTCCTTCTGAGGTTTAACAGCATATAAATAACATTTAATAAACAACCTTTAAATTTAAACAAATGCATTCAGATAGATTATGTCTGCTCAGATCTCATATTTTAAGAACACTTATAAATACTGAACAGGACTGATTAAATCTAGCAATATGTCTTTAATTTACTTGCAGGCTCTCTCCCAGCAGCATCATTTCCAGTGTCCCAATTAAGAATGCATTACTTTTGTTATGGACTATTGTTTCAAAGGTGGGTAATTTTGCACTCTGGATTTGCAGAGATTTTAAACTTGGCACATTAAATTCCTGTCCAAGAGCCAATGTTTTCCCCCCTAAATATATTCAGAGAAATAATTTATTCTTCATATTGTTACAGTGGAAAAACAATGTCTCAGCTTTTATTCCTCTGATTTTCAGGCCTATGAACATGGTCCTTTAAAATGCAAACTTGTTGCATATGCACCTGAATCTCAGGCTACTTTTCAACTAGAAAAAAAATCTTTTAACAAATATAAAAACCCCCAAAACAAAACAAATATACTCCTTTACTTCCTTCAGCAATTGAGTTATTTTTGGATTTGAAGCTTTGAGGCATGCAGCAACTCTCACTTCCTTAAATTTCAAGATAAATTTTTTAATGATGGCAAATGGTGGTCTAAGAACAACACAAGGAAGATACAAGAACTCAGAGGACAAACACATTTGACACAGGAAAATATGGAAGACAGATTAGCAAGTATTTAAAAAAATACCCAAGCAATCAACCAAGGAAGTGAAAACTGTGAGCTGCTGTGATAAGCAGATTGCTGATGGGCTTTGGTGTTCTTCTAGGGTCCAGTATTAGCAGTTTTGTCTGGGTTACCCTCATAATGAAATTTGGTTGAGGAGTTCTATAGGATTGAGAAGCTAGTTGTGGTAAGGCATGAGGAGTGAAAAAAACAGCCTTTTTCTCCTCCAGGTTTTTTGATTTGGGTTCTCACCCCCTCAGTACATTTTCTACTCTTCCATAATTTTTAATGTTTCCTAGAATGGAGCTCTCATCTTTGACTTTGAGAGATTTTTGGATGCTCTGCAGTTGTTAACATTTGACTTGGTGTAGCACTATTTGATGTAAGGAGCCTGCTCAGTGTAAGTGGGGATGAAGGTGAGTTGACTCAAAACCAAAACTTGAGCTATTGGAGATACTACCTCCAGCCTCTGGATGCCTTGGATTTCTTGATTGCAGTCATGCCAAGGAATCTTGCCATAGCTCACCTCAGAATACAGATGTCTTCTTCAGCATTGCTCTAATGTGCATATAAGGACATTAGGAGTATCTGTTGGTTATCATTTGTGTTTCTTAATGTGCAGTGTTTTTTCTGTGGTCATATGAAAGCAGGTTGGTTAGCATTTTGATTAGATTACCTACAGTAAGACTCTAATTCAAAGAGGCAGACATATAGCTGACATACAGTAGCTCCCAAAAGCACAGATCTTTGATCATTTCCATAATGCAATATACTGTGTATCTCTTATTGCTAATGAGGTTATTAATGGAAGTCTAAACTTGAGTGCCCTGAGGGTATCAGGGCAGTCATATTTTACGTATTCTGCTCTTTAATGGTAAAGGCAAAGTGTCTATTACATGTTTAAAACTGCACTTTAGTTGCTCAGGAAAATGAGAGCTGTTTGGAGCTTCATTTTGTATTATCCACTCCCTGCTTTGCGCAGAGATGAATAGCTGATTAGGTAGGGAGCGGAGATTTTTCTTGTCTCTAAACTGCCTATTCCTTGAGAAGAAAATTGAAGGTAATAATTCTTGGTGGATCTTAGCTGGTGAAAAGTCCTTTGCCTAGATATAGCAGCAAAATGTTACTAAGTGCTGTACTTTGTTTCTTTTGGTTGAAAACCCCAGAGGAGCTTTCTCAGACTAGTTCTCCAGAGATGTGTGAAGAAAGCAGTGCTCTAAAACAGTTTGCTCTTGGAATTAAGAGCACTTTATTGTCAGGTACAAATATCAACACCATAAGTGAAACAGGTTAATGGGCTTTCACATAGGGTGAATTGGTAGACGCCCCACAATTTGTTTTTCTGCTGGCTTTATTCAAGATGAGGTGGTATTACCTGAGGGAGAGAAGTCAACAGACCCTTTGAGTCCATCTTCAATTTAGAACTTCAGCAGATGGGATACATGAATTACAATGTTCCAACATCCAGTGTTGCTGAAGTGAAATTTGGGATTTCCTGGATTAGTTTTCAAATCAAAAAAATGGCACAGTGGGAATTCTAAGTGTTTTGTATAACGATGAAACAGTCACTTTTCAATCTATTTAATATTTTTAGCTTTTTTTCCTCATTTTAATTTTTAGTCAGTTAAGAAATTCTGTGTTGTAGCAAAACATTGACATGTGTAATAATGTGGAAATGAAACTTTTCAGCATTTCTGAAATGAATGATTATGGTTAGAAAATGTTGAAATAAAACCTTACATTGTTTAAAATATTTTTCCTATTCTTCCTGATCAAACATTTTCATTAGATGTGACTTGAAATGGGAATAGTTCTGTATGTGCTTGTCCCCATCTCTCCTTCCCCCAAAGTTGTAGGTTTTGGCTAATTTTAGCTGTTTATGAGAATAAAAAAAAAAAAAAAAAAAAGGCCAAGTCTGGCTGTACTCTTCACTTACTTTTATAGACTTTGTTTTCAGTGCTAAATTAAGTTTTATAGGATTCCCAGTTGTGTCTTCCACTCCTCAGATCTTTAGAGGTCAAGGAACAGTATGTAGGCAGCAGAAAGCAAAACTAGCTAAGAGGAGTAAGCATGGACTAGTTGTGGGTTTTATGCTTTTTGTGAAAGGGTTGAAATATTTCACCCCAGAGGAATATTGGCTGGGTTCAGGTGCATTGCTGAGTTACCACAGCTGGAAGAGTTTTTGCACATTAACTGAGCTGCAGAAAATAGTCAACTGATCTGGCACCTTGGGGCAAACCCGAGGTGAGACAAATTTGTCTAAGTGTCTTTCAGTGAGGTTTATGCTAATGGTTCTACCTCCTGTTCCTGGCAAGCATGCTCAGTTGACATCAGCAAGTCCTAATAATCACAGAGAAGGATCTTCACATTGGTGAAACACACCATAGCTTTTAGGTATGATGTGAATAAAGGCCACCATGACAACTTATTGGCAAGGTTTGAAATTAACACAAAGGGTGTATTTTTCAAGTGTGCCTTTTCATTCAATATGTCAGCTAGTTCTAAGTACAAATCAAGTGCCACTGTAGCAGTGGTGAGCAGTGCAGATCAAGAAAAGGGAATTAAAAGAAATATTAACATATTTTGTGACACCAAGGATATGAGGTGCATTTTCAGGCAGCAATCACCTTTTTTCTGTGTGTTCATAACCTGCCTTGCTGAGTAAAGATCCTAGCTTGAGACCTAGCAGCTCTAAAATGCAAATGGTTGTGCATGAGGCATCTTGATCAGCTCCCAGCTGGCTGCTGCTGTTTTCCCCATCCCCCTCCAAATTACCAGGGTTACTGGCTGGCTCAGATTTGTTCAGGGTTACGTCTGCAAGCGTCACCTCTGCAACTGTAATACAGATAAGAATTTACCAACAATCTTGAGAGACATTCCCTGGCCTGAAGTGCTTGGAGGCACATGACAGCAGGATCCAGGGTTGTGCTACCAGCAAGACAAACAAACACAGTCATCTATGGGGTTGTGTTGCTTTGTCAGACCTGGCCAACTGATGATATCACCTGTCCTTCTGGACTCTACAGGGAGCTCTGCCTGGGAATGGTTTTATGCAAAGGTTTTCTAAATGCTTCTCTTCTCTTTGCTGAGGTTGTCCTTTGCAGATGCAAAGGAAGGAGGAAGTCAGTCTCCTGAAAAACAGGTATTGGGAAGCTGCTAGGTCAAACTGGAAAAACAGAAGTAGTCTTTAGATCTGCTACATTTTCCCTAGCAAATGTGAGTGTCTGTTTTATAACTGGTGCATCCTTACCTGGAGACTGCCATTTAAGTGAACTGCTTCTGGCTGTGGCTGTCACCAGGCTGCGTGCAGAGGGGCTTAAACTTGAGAGCAGTCCTGCCTCTACTGTAATTGGGCTCTTTACAAGGGATTTCTGTTAGTATGCATACCATTTGCTCTTGGACTGATTCTCCTGGGAGAAGGGAAGGAACTGAAGAAGATTAAAAGATGTTCCCTCTATCATACCAAAAAGGAGACTATGAAGGATATGTACTGTCAGCTCTGGCACACTCCTCCCTTGCTGAAGTGGATGAACAGGGGACCTGTGTGCTGCAGGAAAATGGAGACTGAGGGCATAAAATCATATATCCACGATGGTGATAATTCATTCTCAAATACTTGGTCATCTGAAGGCAAGTAGAAATGGAGCTAGCTGAGAAAATCTGAGAAAGGGAGTAGGTTTGGCATCACTGTTGCCAGCTGCCTGCTACTGGGGCTCTGTGGCAACTCTGTGGCTAAGGAAACCCATGGGAGGCCCTAGATCCCAATGTGGTGGGTTCCAAGGACTGCTTTTACACCAGGCTGTGAAGCCTTTATCCATGTTGTGCAAGGTTGTTTTTGTTCTGGCTGGTGATTCTATTCCTAAAGCAATTCAAATAAATGAATACAATATGTTTAATGAGTATGTTACTGTAACTAAGATTCCCTGTTGGGCTTCTCATTTAAGCAGCAAGATGGTTGAGGGAATTAAATTATGAATTGGGAACTCCTCTGTCCTAACTTTGCTCTGTAGAGTGATTCAAACCACAAGTAGGGCCAATGTTTCTAGACTCAGGTGCCTAAAGATAGGCACTTGAACTTGTATTTAGGTGCTCACATGAATGTTGTTTATTTTGCAGAGGTGCAGCTTCCTGAGAAGGGAGGGTGTTTACAGGCATTTGGCCTCTCTGGGAAAGGAGCCCAAACTTTGAGCACCAAAACAGAGAAGAAAAACTTTACCATTTTGGGGGAGGAGCACAGTTCACTCATGTGAAAATAGCAATAATACTTTGCTATATCACAGAAGAAGAATGAGGCTAAGCTGCTGAAGTTGGCATTGAAGGGGCATTTTGAAAGCTTTTGGTGCATATGTGCTTAATGTCAGCACTCACAAGAGAGAGAGCATACCTTTATGATGGGAAAATAGTGGAGAAGTGAATGGAAGCAGAAAAAACATAATTTTGACTTTCCTACCTTAATTGCATGTTTAAATCTCAACCCTAATAAGGATGTCAATCTCCATCAATTAATAAAGCTTTTTTCTTTTATATTTCTTATGCAATATGGGAAATAATAAATAGGCAAATGTAATTTACAAGGAAAGAAAATTCACCAACAGGGTTTGCTGAACTGAGCAATTGAATAGTATTCCTGTGGAGTGGTTTTACAGTCACTTGAACCCCTCAGTTATTCAGTCTCTAGGTAACTGGAGGCAGGCCTGTTTTCCATAATATATTGACTAGCCTGGAACTAAGCACACACACATAAAAATCCCCAAACCTTGCTGTATCCATTTCTGGAAAAAGTAATAGAGCCTGTTTAAAACCCTGTGCATTTTATCCATGTCAAGTGGCTTTTAAAGAGTTTGGTACGTAAAGAAAAGGGAGATTTGCTTGGCAAGTTGTCCCAAATCATAGTTACATCTTGATACAAGGCACGTGCAAGAGAAAATGTATGCTTTGCTAGAAGTGGAGAATTCAGAAAAAGATGTGAATTTTGTTTGGCTCTGGGACAGAGCTTTGGGGGAAGTGGGCAACAAGGGAAGTGTGATATTAATGAATATAAAGCCTTACATGGAGGGAAGAGGAATGAGCCTTGTTATGAGAGAACAGAAAGGTGGCAGGAGGTTGATGAAAATGGGCACAGCTAGAGAAATACAATGGGGGAGTCATGGGACAGAGCAAAGGAGTTAATGGAGGGTGCAAGAGGTGTTTCTCAAGGAGTAGAGTTTGGTGCTCAACTTGGTGGAGCTGAAGTGAAGGGCTGGATGGAGTTGGAGATGGCAGTGAGTCACAGGGGAAGCCCAACTAGAAACAAACTGAAAACTTTTCCTCAAAACAGTGCCAGATGCTTCTGGCAGTCTTGCTGGTTTGTGCATGTTGGAGTTCATGACACTGTTTGCAGTGTCTGTATTATTCCTTGGATGCAGCTAGGAGGAGGTAAATGCTGCCAATCTGAAAGACTGTTTATTCTAGACTGGTTTTAGAAGACTGAAAAAGGGGGAGTTTTTACTACCTCTTGCCACAACCGTCAGGATGGGGAAGTTACAGAGGGAAGACTACCTTGAGAAAAACGAATTTTGGACTCTGTTAGAGATGCAAAAGGCACAGACTGTGTATGTGCAGTAGTTAAAAGTGGAAGGGAAATTTAAGCATGTTTTTACTTCTAATTCAGTCACTTCTCACTGTAGGCAGGTTGACTAAATGTTGTATAGCTGCATTTCCAACAAGGAGGGAGCTGACACCGTATCTGTTGTACCATCTGTTTACCAGTTACCAGTGTACTGGGGAAAAGCTTCAGCGAGGAGTGGGAAATCTTCCAGAGTTCTCAGTTGCGTTTAACTGCTTGAATGCCAGCGATACGAAGTCAATCTACTGGCAAGCCTCCTGTCTTCTGAGCTAAAACTACTGTGTGTAGCATCTCCTTTTTAACTAGTGCCACTTTGCCAGTCGGCTGCTTCTCCTTGCACATTGTTCTTGGTGGCAAAGGAGAACAGGCTGCAGCAGGGGAGACACAATCCATACCTGTCTTCTTATTGTTCTGTGCACAGGGAGGAGGAAAAAAGCCACCTCAATCCTGCTAACAGTGTTACCAGAATAAAAGGCTGGAGGGGGAAGTTATTTTTCTATACCTGGTGGTCTGCAGGGTGCCGTGCTGTTGTAGTGGTACTGGAATGTAAGTTTATTAATGGATGGCTGGTGTGAAATTACCAAACACATGGTAACTAAAAGCTCAAAAGAAACTAGTGTCATCAGTTCAGCTGATCATCCTGTTCTCTATGGTTTGCGGTTTCACTTTCAGATTGAGAAAAGCAACAAAGCTCCTGCAATCATACTTTGAAAATTCTGCTTTGGTTTCCCCTCTCAACTTTTTCCACTCCAAGGCTGACAAAATGGGGTCACTGCAAACAGGCTTGAGTGAAAGCTGCAGGCCCTCTCTAACCAAGATTAGAGGTTTCAGTTTCAGATCTCAGTGCAGAGCTAGATACAGAGTATGAATTTTCTAAGTAAAACTTGTGATGCTGTAGGAGGAATAGCAGAATTAGTTTCAAGCTGATAATGATTTTGAGCCCAGGAAGATGGCACTGACTACCTTTGCTTTCTGAATACTTAATTTCCTTATTAAGTCAGTGCAGCTCAATTATTCTTTGCCTCTGACTCTGAGTGTCAAAACTTGGGCAAACTGTCACAGTTAGACTTGTAGGAAGCAGTTTGATCTCTCACAGAACTTTGTAGATATGAAAAGTCCTTGCCAATTTCTGCTGTGGTCAGTTTTGTGTTCTTCTTATGACATCTTTGTCAGGCTCGGGGCTATGTGCCTTTCCCTTCCTTCCAGCCTAAATTTCCCTGATGTTCATTTACCTTGGCCTAGAGACATAAATCCACCCTTAAGATCAACTCTATTGATCCCTCAGGTCCAGCTAATTTCAGACACCCGCAATTCTCCTCTTATGCATAGTGGGATTCACAGTGAAGAGGACTCATCTGTCCTGCAGTATCCCTGGGGCAGAAATGAGCTTGTTCTGCTTGAAAGCTCCATAGTGGTGGTTAGTGGGCCACTGAGCCACAAATTAATGCCCCCACATATGCCCCTGAGAGGCAGGGCATATGTTTTTTTTTGTTTGACATTAAAATAACAGAGCCAAGCATCTTCTAGCAAACTCGGGGCCAGGAAGAGTGAAGTGATGTCTTTCTGCAGAATAAATTGAACCTCAAGTGATGGCTGCATGATGTAATTTATTTTAATACTTGAAATGATGCACTGGGACCAGACCTTTTAAGACAAGAGGTAGATGTGCATAGCTCTTCCTGAGGCTCTGCTGTTCTATGAAGATAACCTAAGCAGGCTTACAGGTCCTCTCATTTCTGTTTCTTTTCCTTGAGCAACTTTAACTCTTCTGCCACCATGACATACACCCTTTTAAAATCACTAGAGCCCTTTGATCTCAGATGCACACTGTTGTCTTCTGGCACTGTCTTAATGACACTCAAATGCTTGCAGAGAAGAGAGTTTTTTTCATGCCAATCTGTTTTCTTCTTGCTTGTCTCTCTTGAAAGTGCTAGTAAGCTAATACCTATCAAGTTAACATTCCCAGGACAAGATTTTTAGGCTTGTTTATCATCAAAAGCCCCACTCATCTTTCAGGTGAGCACTAAACAAAGTAATGCATTCACACAGGAGAGCTCTTTTTCCTTCTTGATGACTCCACTAGGAGAAGCTAGTATTTACTGGACTTTGAAGGCCTTGCCTAGAAACAGTAGCCCAGAGTTCCTGGGGTTTCTCCTGCTCCCAAGGCACATAATTTTGATGGCCATGCCGTGTTTCACTATGGAATTTGTATAGCCAGCCCCTCTGTATTGGTCAGCAAAACGGCCTGCTCTCCACCACCCCCCCCCCACCCCCCCCCAAGAGGGAAATAAAGGAAAAACAAAAGCCTGACAGCAGTCTGTACTGAGTTCAGGTTTGCTCTCCACTATATGCCAGATCTGCAGGGCATGAAGGCCTTGAATGCATCTCCCCTCAGTTTATTTTTTTTTTTTTTCCCTCAAGGACCCACCTGAGTAGTTGGACTCTGAGATGGAAGCCTTTGCTCTTGCCAGCCTGGGAAGACTGCAACATTTATGGCAGGCTCTTGGCTTTCATTCTTGGCCTACCCTGCAATAACCAAGGATTTTGTGTGTAGGAAGATGTGTGTAATTGCTCCAGCACCTGGACTTGCCACATCAAACCCCCTCACTGGCCAGTCCCTGAGCCATGCCAGTTGAGAACTCGGCCAACAAAAACGCAGTTTGTAGTTGTAGCTGTGAAAAAAACTTCTTGTTTGGTTACAGTCAAGTACATATGGCTTGCTGGTTGGTGTATATATTACGGAAGAGAATGGTTTATGGTTTTCTTCTCTTCTCTGACAAGCTTTTTATGTAGCTTACATTTGATTATACAAGAGAACTGGAGCCAGTTCTTCAGAAGCAACCCACCTGTCCCCTCTGAGTCTTCAACTGTCTGGAGAGGAAGGGAGTCTCTATGCCCATGTGCAGCTGCCATGGTAAATGGGTTAAGATTTAGGTACTCGTGCCATTTGGTATTTTGCATGACGCTGCAAAATTTATCGTTAGGGCCCACTCTACATAGCTGGTTGCTTCTGTTCTGATCTTTCTTACACATGTGCATCTAATTAAACAGAATGGCAAAGAAGACTTGGCCCCACAGTCACAACCCTCTTGTGATGCCAGGCACATCTCCAGGTGCTTGTTTTCCCCATTCCCCACTCCTCAAAGCTGCAGGCCGCCCTGATGGAAGAGCTGTCCTCTCGTGTGGTGTGCCCATGCAACCGAACACAGGAGGGGCTGTGTCCTGCAGTGGCAGGAGGGCTCAGCCCTCCTGCACCTCTCTGCTAACCCAGGCATGTTTTTTGGGGTTTTTTTGGCAAGGCCTCTGGACAGGATTTTGGGGCCAGGTGAAATAGCCCGCAGGGCGCTGGGTGCCGGTAGAGGCAGGGGCAGCGCGGAGGCAGCGGCTGCGAGGCTGATGCAAGCCCTGCCTTGGTGCCCTCCCCTCCCCCTGTCCGCACTGCTTCCCTTGCCTGCGTTACAGCAGGCTGGTTTGATTCATGAGCTTTCTCTCAGCTTGCTGGTGCGCTGGGTGACTCAGAGCACAGGCTCTGTGCAGGCTTCGTTAGCGGAGATTAACGTCAGCGCGCACCTTTTGTTTGTACGAGGTTCTTCTCGCCGCTTCCCCTCCCCAGGCTCCCTGGCCTTGTGGCTGCTTGCAGAGCGAGCATCGATTGACAGACCCACGTACGCATCCTTGCCCTGTCTATGGTTGCCACCAGAGTGGGCAGCTTTCCAGAGATGTAGTTCAAGTGCCACCAGCAACCTCCGATTGAATCTGGAGTGCAGGCTTAGACGTAAACCGAAACTTTCTTCATCCTACTGTTACGGATCCGCAATTATGTTTGGCCTCTGAGTGGAAAATAAAATACTCTTGTTTGGAAAGGGTTTTTTGGGGGCGGCTAGTCCTGTGTGGGGATACAACAGTTAAGGTGTCACAATCAACTAAACAGAAAGCCTCAAACTGTAGCACCTTGTAATGTAAAAACGCCAGGCAGTAACTTCCAGTGTCACAAGAGGAGACCCTCAAGGGACCCAATATGTCTCCTTCAGATTGGGGACAGATGTTTAGCAACGTTTTTACCACTGCCCAAGTCCCTCCAGTTTGCTGAAGTTGCTTCCTGTAGTAGAGGCTACAACTTCTAATGAGGCAGGGCAGGGAGGGAAGAGCTTTGGTTTTCTTTTTCCTTGTGGAAAGAGGCAAGAGAAAGAAGAGAGGAGTGTACAGCTTTTGGAGCCAGTGAAGGAACATGGAGAGCAATCTCTGACCCCTACTTCTCCAGTCACAGATGGCTTAATTTTCTATTTCTGACCTAACAAACTGCCACTGAATGTTCCTGTCACACCAAGGTGCTTTGGCAGTTTATAGCCAAGGTGTTTCTTGTCTTAATCCAGCCCTGATTAGCCCTTCCTCAGCAGGAGGAATGCTGTGGCCCTATGAGTCCTCTTGGTCTCTCTCAGCTCTGGGAGGGTAGGAAGCACTACTGGACCCGTGGACACTTCACCTACCCCCCAGTGAAGTTGCTCAGGGCAAACATAGGGTCCTGGAGAGGAGCAGTAGAAGCCAAAAGGTACTTAGTCATTGCTTTAGCTTTCTCTGAACTGCCAATCCAACACTTCCATTACTTATGAGAAGGCTTTGAAACCAGTACCAGAACGCTGCAAAATGGCAGCTTGTGCCTTAAGCCCCAGGGCATGCAAATTGGACAGCAGGCTTTTGTGCTTCACCCAGACATTCAGCAAATCACCGGCATTATGAGAAGACTATATTCATTCTCTAATAGATGGCAGACAGAATACCTTCTTGAATCTTTTGTCCCCTCAGTGCAGGGTGAGGTGGTTAAAGTACAAGGATTTCTGATAAGTGTTTATGTAGTTGCCTTGTTCTGTTGCTGTATTTCAGTTGTAGGTGTTCCTTCCTTAGCAGTATAAAATTATTTAATAACTAAGAATTTGTTCTTTCAGTCTGGAAATTGAAAGGGTAGGAAAATGCAGGGAGAATAAATGCATAGAAACATGCTTTTCTATTTGTGTTTCCATTGAACTTTTCAAATCAATTTGCAAACAAATTTGCCGGCAATTTTTTGGTGGAAGTTTTAGCCTGTTCTTCTGAAAAGCAGCATGGATGTAATCATAGGGATGAGACACAACCTGCCTCTAGATTCCTCAGCAGGAATATTTTACCAGCTGCAGAGATTTGTTCTTCAGGATTTTTGAAAACTTGACTTTTTCAAAGGCTTCCTGGAATCAAGAATTTCCATGAGGCTTTCTCTCTTGTTCTTTAAAAAAACATAACAAAAACCCCAAACAACTTTTTGAAAACCCTTATGTTTGTATAGAAACACATGTAAATATGATGTGAATGTTCTCTAAAGCCTCAGAACACATTATATAAAAAAAAGTTAGATAGAAAAACATCTTAGGCATAGGTGAGTGGAGTGAAAGCAGTGAAATAAAAGCTGGCCGCATTTCTTTGATGCCCATTTGTAGCATCATGGAATAGGTCAGGTGGGAAGGGACTTCAGTAGGTCCTTAGTCCAACTTTCTGCTCAAGGCCGGGTCAGCTCTCAAGTGAGGCCAGGTTGTATGAGGCTCTGTCCGGTGACTGCACAACCCCTCTGGACAACTTGGTCCCATATTATGGCATTGCCTGTATAGCTATTTTGTCCAAAGGCAACTTTTTCTTCTGGGTGGAGAAAAAAAAAAAAATTATAAATTCTACTGAAAATGTGGCAGTCACCTCTGGAAAAACTCTAGGGAAACAACACAGCACAGCAATGTAGCTCTTCTGAGATGGCTGTGGCATTGGTAGAACATGGGAACAGGTTTGTTGAACCTGGTACTGGATGCCAGATTTCTGAGCTATAAAAACATGAGTGTTATGTAGTCTCATGGAGAAATGTGGTATCTGATTACTACAGTTGTAATCACTGGCTTTCAAATATATTTTATTTTGGACCTCTATGGATATTCAGGTAGAGCTGCAGACACCTTTATCATTTGAACAAACCTTTCCTTGACTTGCTTTTGTTGCCTCCTTCAAATTGGCCTGTAGATCCATGCACCACAGTTTAAAAGTACTGCTGGGAGTCTTCACCGGTTTTTATGTATTTCTTCTCCGAATGGGTGACTCATCTGTTAATACAAGGAAATATTTGTACTCTCATCCCTTATTGTTAGTGCTAAATGATCAGGGTGATACCTTAATCCACTTTTTTTTGCATAAGGCAAACAGAATTTTGTGACTCCATCCTAAGTCTGTAATTTCTGTTTCTTCTGCTGTGATTCTTCCGAAAGACATTCAGAGCTGGCTTGCAGTCGTCAAATTATCCTTCACATGTATTAGCAACATTTTGTACTGCAAAACGGTCTTTGCTGTGAAAATTTAAGATTAAGATGTATTTTCAGTTCTGTAAACACTGTTGGTCTTCCCAGGATAATTTGCTAATTCCAAATATGAATTTTCTATGGAAAATAAGGTGAATTTGAAAATTCTGATGAAAATGTGCCCTGTTTTGTCTTGGCTTGCTTTTCTCCTCAGGAGTTTATTTTGGCAAAATGCTGCATGAAATATTTCATAATATTAAAGCCTAAAAGAAATCAGTAATAAATTCAAAATTCTGTGTTTATTAAAATGAAGCATTTAATTTTCACCAAATGCAAGCAAGATAACTGTAAAATGTTTCAATCTGTAATTTCCTGGTGGGAAAAGCTTCTGCACCAAGAGAATGAAATGTTGCCAAAATCTATTGTAGAGTTTATTGGGACATACACAGAGGTGCCAGAAGTTTGGTAGAAGCAGCAGGGAATGCAATGAAATCAGTTAATACTTGTAGGATTTTGTGGGTATTCTTTACTTTTAAGCTAAAACTCCTTTTCTCTGGTTTTCCAGTAATTTTAACTCTGCAATTTATATGTTTTCTCTGTTTATATATGTTTTCTCTCTCTCAGATGCTTACTGTATTTTTCTGGAAAGGAGGCAAGAACAGGAAGCAAATGCCTGAAAATTCTGATTAATAGTGGATGTTAGGCTCAGAAAATTTGGATGATGTGAAATTCTTTAGGAGCATCTTTCTTTTGTAGTTATGAAAATTGGATGGCAGAGCTAATTCACCTGGTTGGGAATATGGGAGGAAATAATGGGAGGAAACAAATACTCCATCAGTACTTGTACTGCCCCCCTCCACGCTCAGTAGAAGAAATTTGATGGCAGTAATATTAATAAAAACCTTAGTCTTTCTTCTGGATTTTATACCATGACTGCTTGAACACTGATAATATTTTTTTTTTATCTTTAAAGATCTGGTACTTCTGATTGAAATTCAAATGAAAACTCATTTAGCATTAACAATAAGGGATGAGAGTACAAATATTTCCTTGTATTAACAGATGAGTCACCCATTCGGAGAAGAAATACATAAAAACCGGTGAAGACTCCCAGCAGTACTTTTAAACTGTGGTGCATGGATCTACAGGCCAATTTGAAGGAGGCAACAAAAGCAAGTCAAGGAAAGGTTTGTTCAAATGATAAAGGTGTCTGCAGCTCTACCTGAATATCCATAGAGGTCCAAAATAAAATATATTTGAAAGCCAGTGATTACAACTGTAGTAATCAGATACCACATTTCTCCATGAGACTACATAACACTCATGTTTTTATAGCTCAGAAATCTGGCATCCAGTACCTGAGAATATAATAATAGAATCATCAGATATAACACCAGAATGTAATATTTTATTACAGGAGTGGAGTTTTGTAACGTGGATCAAAGCTTAGCTCTTTTTTGAAATTTATTAAGACAATGCATTTGTAAGGTGGCTTATCCAAGTGCATTGTGAACAAGTAAGGGTATATTTTGCAAAAGTTTATCTGTTCAGCTGTTACCCAGCCTCTACCAAAAAAGCTGCAGTCTCCAGATTTGTCTTTTGTAAGAATCACATTTTTAAACAAGCATGAAAGTCTTTGGAAATTCCATTTATAATGTGGTCTTCGGTGCCCTAACCAGATCTGAACCTGCATAGATAAGCATTCCCAGGTACTGAGCATCTAGTGCCTCTGCAGTGGAGAGCCTATGAATGCATACTGCAAGTTTTGTAGCAGCAGTCTGGTTCCATACGGCTGAGAGGGAAACATTGGCGTGCTCTAAAGGAAAGCTAGTTTCTCAAATGATTTATGAGGAGTCGCCTCTCTGCAAAATAACCAAGTTCAAAATTTATTTCAGTATGACATAATAACTCCACCATTAAATTCTCCTTTGATGTTTCAGAAGAATTAGAAGAAACCTTTCTTAAATACCTTGTTTTAATCATACATGCGTAGAAAGTTAGAAATTATTTGGGCAATTTGTCAGTAAGCTTTGCTGAACAGTAGATTGCTCTGAATTCTGAACCTGTCATTTGATAAATGGGAAAATATGAATGTATATGGCAGCACATTGCAGGAGAGGAAAGGGCAGACAGGAAATGAAAAAACAGCTGGTGGGGGTCACTTGAAAAACATCCAAACCATCTTGATTTTGAGTCTGGAACAGATGTAGGTGCAGTTGCAGTATACAGAGATCGGCAGAAGAACTGCAAGTGGGGGTTTTACTTTGAGGGACTGAGAATATCAGTGAGCTGTTTCATGATGTATAAAAGCCTAAATCACATTCTACTTCTTGTCTTTATTTCTGCTTCTCTATTATCCTTTTTACCTCAGAAACAGTAAGTTTCGCTTTTTCTATTTTTAGTAGAGGCCTACTTAGAGGGTGTGGGCAGTAGAAATCTTCTTGGAAGGGCTGATTTGAAGGGGCTACATTGTTGAAGAAAGGTATATTCAAGTTTGTCAGAGGTATAAAGAGACTGATTAAAGCACTTCTCTGAGTTTCGAAAGTACAGATTTTATGTAATCTCATCATAAAGACTTCTCAACAGAAAATGAGGGAACTAATGTGCAATAGTACTCTTTATTCCATCTTGTTTCTTGGACATCAGGTGGCTCAGTTACACAAGCTTAATAAAAGTTGTGGGGTATTCTTTTGCTTATAACAAAGGTGCTGAATTAGAGAACTCAAAATTCCACCCCATTTTCTGAACATCTCAAAAAGAACGACATTTGGAGTTGTTGTATTATCTCATCAGAGCTTATGCGTCACTGACTACCTTTTACTCAGATTTAATTCTGCAATTGTCATTAGTACATGGGTTTAGGCAGCAGGCTGTTTTTCCCACATGAAGAAACTTTTAGTCCTGGTTAGATAAATATTTATTTTTCCGTCCTTTGTTATATTTGTAGAACCAATTCTAAATATATGTTTCTGGCATAAAACTGCCTATGCAACACAGTCTTCTCTATATAGGAGGTATAACTGAATATCCAAAGTTTATTATTAAATCAGTACACAATTACTTTAATTGTATCCTAAATATAATTTAGTAGCATGCTTTGGCATAAGGAAATGCAAATTCAGGATTTTAAAATGCTCTCTCTTTTATTTAATTTTTTTTTAAAACATAAGCAAAAGTCTGCTGATGCTTTTAGAGTATTATTAAAGTCTGAAAAATATATTTTTCAGGTGTTCCTCTTTGAATTGTATTCTTAGAATACAGGATCTTGCCTATTTGGATTTCTGTCTCCTAAAATTATTTATGAGCTATACCTGATGTTTGCAGACATATTCCTCTTTGGAAACAGCTCCCAGCTAGACCTTCTAGTTATTTGAGATATTCAGCATCAAAGATATGGGTATGAGTTGCTGTTACCTCTCTGCTTTTGTGCAGCATAATAGTTACATGTGCACACACAAAATTATTGTTCATTTCCCGCCCTCCTTCAGCAAAATTAAGGAAAGCAATTGTGTCTTTTTTCTATGTTAGATATTTGTGGAATTAGTTGGTGCTATTCTCAATGCACATAGCAGGATAAAAATGCTTTTTTATGTATTCTACGAGGAGAATCACAGAATGAGTAAGGTCTAAAGAAACTTACTTTCTGATAATGAAGCAGATTAATTTTGAGTATGAACATATGCAAGGAGAAGATGTAATTTTACACATTATTTTTACACAGTCACTTTCTGGACCGTTGAACAATAAAAGCCACAAAAGGTGCTTGGCTAAATGAGATCAAGTGTATCAGACTGAGAGATGTTAATAAAAATCATTTATCTCTCGCTTTGCAGTTGAATGCAAGGAGTTTCAGAAAGGCAGCTTTTGGTTCATAAACCAAATCTTTCGGTTATGTTTTTGTATTGGGAACAGATTGGTATGGTAAAAGAAAATGTATTTGAATATCTAATTTAAAATTTGATGTTTCATCTGCAAATACTTTCTGAACAGAAATCTGATGTCTTAAACAATTTGATTTTTAACTATTTATATTTGTAGATCTAGGGAATAAAAATCTTCTCTCCTTCAGCTTCTAATCATCATGAGTCCAAGTTAATTATTCCAACTTTGTCTGTTTTCAGATGGTTTTGGTATCCTCTTCCTCCACTAATACTGACAACATTGGTATTGTCAATTTTAACTATATCTGGACCATGAGAAGGGACTTATCCTTTCTGAGGGCACATTTAATCATTATTGCTAGCATTTTGAAAGCATTAGATTACCATGCTTACAGTTAATATTCCATGCATATTTTATTTTCCATCCAGCCTTACTAGTTGCCTCTGTCCTTTACTACTCATTTAGGTATTTTGAAATATTTTGCAAAGTTTTACAGGAGATGGGATAGTTGGGCTCAGCCTTTGAAATTTTGTCTCTCTGGATGCCACAGTAAGGAAAACTAAGCACCTGAATGTTGGGGGTGCAGCGGACTATGAGACCTGGCTGAAACATTTCACAAGGTGGACTTATGAAGAGGATCATTCCAGACCGAATGGTGACGCAACATTTACTACGTTTGCCTGAGGAATGTAGTATTTGGACTTGCAAGGACATACAATATTTGCCACTCTTCGGAGTGGTAATGAATTTTTATGAAATATTTCCTGTTACTAAAGACTGTTCAGAGTTTGGATTTCATGGGTTTTTACATGTTACGTTTGCCGGTTATGGTTATTCATATTTTGCCAACATGGCCGTTCCCCTTGTTGTTTTTCCCCTCACGATCCCCCATATTGTCTTCTTCACCCTCACGATTTTCCCGCTTCTTGCCCAGTTTTCCCGCCGTTTCCCCGAACCCTGAGATTTCATTGGTTGCTTGTGGAACCGTTGCCCATTGGCTAGCCTGTTACCCCAGTTACAAGCTCCGCCCCCAGTTCTGTCCAATCCCTTCCCTGTTACTACCCTTGGTTCCGGAACCTTCCCCCCGTACCCTATATAAACCCCTGCCTTCAATAAACGTTGCCCTTTTGAGCCCACAGTCGCCTTGTGCTTGTGTGGTCATTTGGGTCTCAGTCAACGGTCTCCTGCACCTCATCAGTCTCCCTGTTTTCACTTCCCCTTTTTTGTGCAACGTCTTGATCTTGAATTAATTGTAAAATTAATCTCCAAGAGATCACAGCCTGGGAGGCTAACGAATCATGATTCCTCAT
>JAWWEU010000111.1:30571447-30621017 GCA_035583155.1 Acropternis orthonyx
AGAGGTTTTTTTGCTTTGACTTTTTTGTCCTAAGTGTAAGAAGGAAAACTGAAATAATTGTAACCGGGGTGGGGGCGGGGGGGGAGGGTACAGTCCTTATTTTTTTATTCTGTGTTAGTGATAGGAAATTATGCAGAGAAACATACTTATTCAGAGGGAATGTCTAGAGATAATATTAAAGAATTTCACAAGGTTCACTGAGCTTAATGATGTGGTCAACAGATGGTTATTTACTACTGTTCCTAATATGTTCCTTTCTGAATGAATGTTCATTTTGACAGCAAGCAACTGTGGACATAACAGAAGCTTCTGGCTAGTTTCAGGTTTCTGTTCCTAAAGCTTTTTCTCCTAAATGAAGTGTCACCTTTTGAAAACAACCTAAAATGCCAGGCAAGCTCAAGATTCAATATTTTAGTTGAAGTGAAATTTCAGATTCTTATAATTATTAAACAACAGTATTAGGTTCTTCCTTCCTTCTGAATTTCTCAGGGCTACAATATGCTCTCTAAGGTCTTACATTTAATAATATTCTGCTCATGAAATGTAAATACAAAAAAGGAATGAATTATTCTGTTAATTGCTTATTTCAATAGCAAATATTTCCTTGTTCTATCACCTTATTTATGGAACTAAATGTTCTTTAGCATTTTTTAAGCCTTCAATATATTTTAAAAAACCCTTATTGTTAGTCTTAATATTCCTAGCTATTTGTACTTCATTATTCCTTCCTGCGCTCCAAGTACCATCATTACATTCTTTTGATTTTTCTTTTTAGAAGTAACAATGCTGTAGTTTTATGCTCCCTGTAATTTTTAGAGCTCCATTTTTACTTGCAATTAACTTAACCAACTTGTCACTCAGACTTACTGGCTTTGAAATTTTGTACTTAATTTTGCATAATGGTGCAACACTCCCCCTGAGACACCTTCATCATGTCTTTAAAGTTTAGCCAAATTTTAACAACTTATCAGCCTATCGCTAATAAGCTTTGCCAGTTTATTTCATTCTTAATTCTCAGATTCCACTGTTTATTTTATTCATATTTCTAGCTGAATGCCCTCCAAGAACTGTATGAGAAGGCAAATTGTAGTCTTCTAGCAGTCGCTAACTCCGTGTTCATCTCTGCTGTGTAAACCATTTTAAAAACTCTTTTGCTTTCTGTTACCTGCAGCTCAGAGTGCTGTGAAAGCAGAGCTTCTGCAGGACTTGAAGAAGTGCTCCTCACATGATCTTTGAATACTCTGTTCTTCTGAGGTAAATTTAAATTATTTAGGTGCATAGTTTCTAACCTCACAACAGTCATTTGTTCAGCAGTCACCACGGAGGCTCCTTTCTTCTTTCTGTGGTGTCTGCACAAACATGGGGGCTGAACGGCAGCAGCATAAGGGTCTGCTCTGAAGGTGGTTAGAGTAGCCAAAACCAGCTGAAGACAATACCCAAGGGTTTGTCTAGAGTTTGGCTCTTGTCGTGGCTTAACCCCAGCCAGCAGCCAAGCACCACACAGCTGCTTGCTCACTCTCCCACCCACCAGTGGGACTGGGGAGAGAACTGGAAGGGTAAAAGCTGGAAAACTCATGGGCAGAGATAAAGACAGTTTAATAGGGAAGGCAAAAGTCATGCACACAAACAAAGCAAGACAAGGAACTGATTCACTGCTTCCCATGGGCCTGTAGGTGTTCAGCCACCTCCAGGAGAGCAGGGACCCATTGTGTACAATGGCTAATTGGAAAGACAAACACCATCACTCCAAATGTTTGCCTTTTCCTCCTTCTTCCACCCACTTTATATACTGAGTATGATGTCATATGGTCTGGAATATCCCTTTGGTCAGTTTGGGTCACCTGTTCTGGCTATGTCTCATCCCAACCTCCCATGCACCCTTGTCAATGTGGCAGTACAAAAAGCAGAAGAGGCCTTGGCTCTGTGTGAGCCCTGCTAAGCAATAATGAAAACATCACTATATTAGCAACACTGTTCAGCACAAATCTAAAGCATACTAGCCACTGTGAAGAAAATTAGCTCTAGCCCAGCCCAAACCAGCAACAAACTCACTGGTCTGAAATAGACCTCCACTCCCTTGTGGTGATTTCCAAATTTTAAGTTTAGTTTATGTTAAACATGATAGATCAGGGGTGTTATTTGCCAGGTAGGGACTATGCAGAATCATCTTGGACTCTGCTTCACTTGTCCTCTTCTTTAACTTGAAGACTATTCCTCTCCCTTCAACTTGTTGCCTAAATATATATATATATATTCAGGGTCTAATTATGTTCTCTCTCAGTTTCTTTTCTGAAGAGCTAAATAAACTGAACTCTCTTCAGTCTCTTCTTGGAATGTAAGCTTTTCTGTTCCTCTGCTTTTCATAGCATCGTTCTCCTGTTTGTTTCCTTCTCATATGCAAGTAACCAGTAACACAACATTGCAGATGAGAAATATGTGTGTCAGATGTCTCATTTGGCACACTGTTAAATAACATTTGCCTCTTTCAGGCTGCTTGATCCGTGGTGGCTCACTGTCATCTCTGAATCGATCCTGGGATTACACCCCCAGCCTTTGTCAGTTCCAGACAATAAATTTACCGCTTATGGGTTTTGACGTTTATCACTTCGCTTTCATGTTATTACATTTCATACTGTCTCTGAACACTCTAGTTTTTTTCTGAATGATACCTCAATTGCATCAGTATTGGTGAGAACCAGGGCTTAGTCTTTTAAGCAGATTTCATCCTCTTGTTCATATTTTTGTACCATAGTAATTATAAAAATGTTGCTGTCAAGATTAAGTCTGGAGGAATTCTATTAGACCTTCTGAGGCTTGGAGTAAGGCTTTCATAGTATCTGCTATAGCTATCTTCCCCCATCAGTATCAATCTCCATTTTAAAAACTTCCTCTCATGGCACACAAACCATGAAAGGCTTTTTTAAAATCTGATCTGTTTCATTTTATTTCTCAGAAAATTAGCTATCCTGAGAGAGAAATAGGCTATTCTGACACTAGCTGCCTTTGATAAATGATAATGTATCAAATTCCCCTTTTGTCTATGTCTTTAACTGTATTTTATATTGGTTTTAAAGATTTTTATACTTCTGGGAATGAGCTAATAGTATTTTAGACCATAAGTTTAATTTGCAGCAACCTCACTCACATGTTTTTCTTTTTTAAATGCAGATGCTATGCTTGTTGTTCCCCAGTGATACATGACGTATCATGCCTTTCTGTAAAGGGAATTCTAGAGGGAATCCCTATAGAAAGAATTTATTGTATTAAAAATTTATTCTCCTGGATTTGCAATTTCTTATGTCAGGTGTTTTAGTGTTCTGGGATGCAGATTTCCCGTTCCCTACTTAGCAAATTACAGCAAGCACACATAGGCTTCTTTCCACCTCAGATGTGGCAGCATTTGCTCTTTTATGCTCTTTTCATTTCTATAAAAAATACTGAGTTTCAGTTCAGATCTGTATTACATTTATACTTCTAGTTTATCTGTGAAATAATGTAGATTATCTGCCTTATCCATTTTAAAGAGGTGCAGGCATTAGCTCATAATGGCAGAAATTAAGACACAGGTATGGTTGTCAGCCTGGCAGAAGAAGACAGCAAAACTATCTATATTAGACCCCATGTAATATTACCCATGGAGTGTGGTAGTAATTGTGAAATAATCTTTTAGTTGCATTGATACTGGTGAGAAACTGACGGACTCTTCATAGTGTTACTTAAATTTTGCCTATGAGCATATTCAGTTGTTGCTACTAATTCACTGTTGTGCACATAAATATTAATGTGTGATTGCTTTGAGGTATTTATAGGAGAGGACATTAAAACCTTGCAGCGTGAATTGTGTTCAGGCCTTTTTCTGGTGAATATTTTGTCTTTTCCTTATTGATCAATAATCATGTATTTCAATAATATGTAGCTGATGGACATAGTCTGGATCAAACAGTGTTTCCTTTGACCAGATTCCCTGAAGGTCTTTCAATGTCACCACTCTGATGGGATTAAGTATTCAGTGAGAGCATAAAGATGATATGTTCAGTGTTATCTGTATTGCTGAACAGGCTGTCACCTCTTATGCCAGATGGAGGGTTTTTCAGGATGTGTGTTTTCACTTCCAGATATGAATTACAATAATCAACTTAGCTGTGCTCTGCAGAGCTTTCCCTTTTGTTGCATAATTTTAACTTCCACCACAGCTGTTAAGACCCTCTGTGATAATAAATATATATAGCTCTATTATAGTGGAGGAATTACTACTTTCAGTGAGCAGTCTTTTGCAAGTTAGCTTTTTTAATTTAATATGCTTCTTTTGCTGTGACAGTTCAGGTCTTTGAGATCCAGCGAGTACTATGTGGCCATCAATTAATGCCATTCTCACTAACAACATCAGCGTTAGAGCCAAGACTTCACATAATTTATATTTGGATATAATGTTCTTGCTGACTTCTTAAGTGATTTGCATAGGACCCCCTGGAATTTGCCCTGGAATTTCTATCAAGACCTGTCTTTGATAGGCCTTGTGTAATGACGTTTATGACTCATTTTCTGTGGTAATTTTTCAACAATACATAAATACCTCTGTAATGCACACTGAAGACTGCAGCCCAAACCAACTTTATTTAACATTTAGGGACTGAAACGTGTTTTACTGTCACTTTCTTTTTGCCTAATACAGTTATTGTTTGATAAGGTAACTTTTAAAATATGCAATGACCACATTTGAGTCAAATAGCAGTCTTGCTGAATGATTTCAAATCCCTAACAAAGGGAAGAAACATCTGCTCTGTGGGTGGGAAGCTAATACCTAAAGTAGTTCTTTCAGGAGTTCAAGGAAGTGGGAAAGATGAATGCACTTAATTTCCAAATCATTCTGATACAGGAATTTCTCAGGAGGATTACTTCTGTAAGAAGACTACTGCTTGACTTGCTACAAGTCACAAAGTTCTTTATTTTCTAAGTATTTTTTCCTGCACACTTTTATAAACATCTTGAGAAATGATAGGATTTACTTCTGTGCTGTCTGTCTAGTGATATATATTTCTCTCCTGTACAGACATTTCATTTGTGTGTTGACGATGACTTCTTGAGTTTTGTGAGATCCACCTGGGAATTAGGCTGATAGCCACATACTTGTTTGCCATTGTCCAAGAGCTTGTAACTAAGGAGATCTTCAAAATTATCTAGGAATAACACAGTGTGTGTGATAATATAGTTTTGAGTCATGAGGGCATAACTGAACCCAACTTACAATTTTTTTATTTTTCCCCCCTCTAGAACTACTGGAACTAAAAATTATTTTTTCTTACGGGACTGTTCAGACCCTTATACAATCACCTGACTCATCTGATTCTGAGAGCTGGGGCTTGAAGATAAATATAAAGTTGTTATAACAGCAATGATAAAAATGCAGCACTGTGTTGCAATATGTTGAGAGAGGGCTATTAAAGCATGTTATTTAAAACCTATTTTTATTAAGAAATTTAAGGCAGACATACAGATTATTGTCTTCAGCAGGGGAAAATTACATTCCAAATGTAGTGCTTTTAGATATTTGTCTCCTTTTTGGCTATTTGTCTCCTATTTGGCTTTTAACTTTTCTCACTAGCTGGCAGTGAAAGCCACATTGTCTGTTGTAAATTAGCCTACTTTGCTCAAAATCAAGGATGCTATACATATTTATGCAAAATAAAGAACTGATTCTAAATAGTGTATTTTGTAGTTAGGTAATAGGAAATGAAACTAAATCCACAAGGCAACAACATGCAGCACTTCTCATGGCAGTAAGTCTTGTTGAAAACTTGTAAATAAGATTTTAAAATTTTCAATTTCTTTGGGGTTTTGAAGAAAGCAAAGAGGTATTTTTGTATTTTTTACCCACTATTGGAAATTTATCAGTGTTTATCATACTGATTTCATTTCCCAGTGGTGCATCATTACATTATTTAAACTTTTTGAAACTATTTGGAAACAAGTCTTTAAACAAAAGAACATACTGGTTTTGTGGATGCTTTGTTACAAAATCTTGAACTATTTAAAAGAAATATTTGTAATATGCTGCACAACTGTTGTGGATCATTACTACCCTGTTTTAAATTCTTCAACCTCTTCAAAGACAGCTGTTTACCTAACTGATCCGTGTTTTGAGGTATACAATGTAGGGATATATTCTGTTCTCCACAATTTGTTGTGATAAATTCAAGATGACTGGTTATTCCCTTGTTTTTCTTCTCTACAATGCTTTTTACTGTGAGAAAGAAAGGAGAGAAAATTTTGGATAGAACTACTCCTTTAAATATGAGTTACATAGATTTCTATATTTTCCAAGCATGATTGCATTTAACTTCCTTTGGCTTTTGAAGCATGGGTAGATTGTTGGTGTATGCAATTACTTGGACTTTGTAGTGTCCTAAAAGAACTAGCATGACTTATATGTGGAAAGTAATAATACTGATGTAGACAAATGTCTTTCCTCTCATGTTCCAGTACAGTTTATACACTTTTCATGAGGTCTGTTTTATCCCCTTCCTGAATCTTGACTTTGTCAAAAGTCTAATATAAGAATATAAACTGAAGGTTTTTGCTTTTTCCTTCACAACTCTGTTGCTTTTTCTCCATCTATTCTTCAGTCTGCAGACTGAAACTGTAAAGCTGACTGTTTATGTAAAAAGCTTATTAGGAAGCTTTACTTCTACTTCTGCTTCAGTACAGCTAAGCCAGAGTTTGAAGAATTTAATCATTCCATTTAGACAAATGTGTTTGAAAACCCATGTCCCAAATTAAATGTGAGTATGTGTTATTGAAATGGGGGTTGGATTAGGATGTGCGAGCAGCATCTGGCGAACAAAATGAGGAAAATGGGTGATAGCAAGAACAAAACCAGAACCTTGCATGTTCCAATTGTGTATGTATTTAAAAATGTCAAAATTGTCAGCAATTCTGTTTTAAAGCTGAAAAACCCACTGTTCCTTAAATTGACGAAGAGAGGTTTTCCTTCTGCTTTGTATACATTGACTTCTTTCTGTTTCCTTTAAGGATTCACTTCGGTGTAATGAAACTACTTTCTTCCGAGTTCTTGGCCTGAAACAACTTGAAAATTGGGGTCGAATGCTGAACTCGGGTTTTCACTGGAACTGAGGAGGGAAAGGAGATTAAATAAAATGATCAGGAGTGATGAAGAATAGCCTTTCTAAGTCTAATGACAGACTTATATTCTCTGCTAGAAAGGTTTTGAAGTTTATATTTTCTATTTGCCAAGAGAACTGTAAGCAAACTACTGGAGGATGCTCTGGAGGAGGAAATATGCACCTCTCCTGTGCAGAAGCTGCCTTAAATTTGATGGAGGTCTGAAATGCATAGATCCCAACTCCCACGTGTGAGTGATGTAATATGTTCATTTTCCCATGTGTATTTAATTTGTTTAGAATACCTCTAGTAGAAGACATTTTAATGGATATGTCATGGCTGGAGGTTTGGACATTTTTTTCTGAAGGAGAAAATAAATTCATTTACATCACCTTGGGCTGTGAAAAGAATTTAAACTGGATACTGGGATTGAAGTGTGATGTGTATGTGCAAGTGCTCTGACCAGTCTCTGACCAATTTGATATTTGCTGAAGAGATGGGTGACAACTGCTCACAAGTTTAGAGTCTAGCCCTTATTTGTCCTCCTTCACTCTTGTCATGGTTCAAACCAAATTACATTGTGTATAGGTGTGAGCGGCATATTCTTTGTCTTAATACAAGGAGGAAAGACTGGAAATGAAAAGGAGGGTTTATTTTATTGGAAACTTTCTTGTCTTCCATCATCTCTCTCTTACAAAAAATAAATAAACTTCAGAGTTGGTTTAATCCAAGAACAAATTTTTTTTTTATTATTCAACAAGTGAATTAAGGATTCAGGATTAAGTTCTTAATTGAAACATCAATAAAAAAGCCCAACCAGCCAAGTGAAGGGACTGGAGACAACTGTTGACTAAACTCCAGGAAGAAAGCAAAGATTGATATTCTAAGAGACCATCTAAAGATTTTAAAAGAGGAGCCTATTGGTGGACAAGCAATGTATGTCTTTTGGGCTGAAAATGGCAATGTGATGCCCCAGTTTGTAAGGCTGATGTTAGAAGATAGGTTTGCCAAACCTTTTGAATTTAGATACATCAGGTTTTGCATAGCAGGCTTAAAATTGTATACATATGCACTACAAAATGAGGGTTACCGAAATACCTGTGTAGCTTTTAATACTTAAAGTAATTTAAAGTTTTGCAGTAAATTGAACTTTTCAATAGTTATATGTAAGTAGAGATCATTAAGTGAAATTATAGAATTGAGAAAAGTAATCTTCCCCAGAGTTGTCTAAAACCATATTTTTTCCCAATATGCTTCTTAAAAGTCAGGTTAGAAAAAAACTAAATAGATTAACCATTTTTTTCCATAAAATGGAATTTGGAATGGTCATGGAAATTAAGTTTTTTACATGTTACATGTTTATGCATGTAGTGTGTTACAAAAAAAATGTGAAAGCATTTCTCTTTTCACAAATAACTTTCAGTCCAAGGTCCTGACTCAATGGAGGTACTTAAGTGTGATTCACAGAATCATCTAGGACATAAGGCCAGAAGGGACATATGATCACCATGCGGGATTTGTGTTGTAATACAAGCGGTTTCTTGTTACCCATCTCAACTGCCTTGTACCAAGAAACATTTGTTTGGCTAAGCAGATATTCCAGAGAAGTGCTCAGACATGATTCAAGGCTCTCACGGGGTGGAGCGTCTGCCTCTTCTCTTGGTAGCTTATTCCAGGGATTAATCATCTCCTCTGTTTAGAGTTTGCACCCTATTTTCAACTTGCATCTGGCTTTGGCTTTCAGGCTCAGGGCTGGTTCTGTGCTGCCGGAGCTGTCCTACTTTAACTCTGGGCATTATGGAACATCTCAGTGATTCTGGTGAAACATCTCCTGCTCTTGAATACACGCAAAACTCTTGGTGGTGTGTGTTCATGCTTCTGCATGCTTTGGGATAGAGCAATTGTTGCTGTCCTTGCAGTAGGTTAGGAGAAGGGCCTGTGTTTTTTTTCTGTTTCCTACCTGCTGTATAATTGTGCAAACACCAGTTGTGACCTCCTTTGAGTGGTTTTATTATGGAAAAATACTTTAATAGGCTTTTCTTTAATCTGTGATAATTAAAAGCAGCATTAGCTTTTTGTTTCTAGAAAAATGGTTAAGAGGAAACAATTCTTCTGGTTCTGTTGTTGAGTGTTTCTTACATATGCTTAGTGAAATATGAATCTGACTGAAGTGTATCTTAATGGTATTGCTTATGTATGTTACAAAGCCTGTATGGCATGCCCTTAGCTGACTAGTACTGCATTCACATTTCTTGCAGTTGATGTCTGTATTGACTCATCTGAAGATTCATTCCTTGTTTGCTTTCCAGAAGCACATGAACACTTTATATTTTATATTTGCATCACGCTATTTGATATTGATTACAGTCTTGTATTTTTAATATATTTTAGGTGTCAGGAAGGCATTTCCTGCATCACTTGGTTTGCTTCCACACATCCTGAATCAGAATATTCTCTTGTGTGTGAGGAGCTTTTGACTCTTGGATTACAGCAATTTAGTTTTGTTTTAAAAAAGTTCTCTTCAAGCCTAATAATTTTTTTTAAGTTGAGGATATTAATCTGTCACAATCTGATTTATATTGAAGAGAGGCATGGCTGCACCTGCATCAGATATGAGGTAGGCACTCCTTGCACATTTCTGCTAGTGGTAGCACAAATTTGCTTAAACCTCCAAGTTCATCTGCACTTGTCTATACTTTCATTGTAAGAGAGGGTAAAACTGTGGTTTTTTGCTAATACCTAATGACGCGTGGTTCATAATGCACAGCCCAAGTAATCTGAATGATTGATAATTCATATGTGACACTTCATTATTGTGGTAAGGTATTACTGAATTTATATTCTTGTGTGTATAATTAGTTTCTTTTAAGAAAGACTGATCATGAGATATATTACTTAACATAATTTGTGCTATTTTTGCATGGATGAGAAGTGATTAATGGTTCTCAGTTATATCTGAGCCATGACACTGCAAGTGATTAGCAGAGATATAGATAGTTATGAAGCAAAATTTTGTGGGGAAGCTGCCTGTGCCCACAGTTTGCAGTAGTCTTGCAGTAATTCTACCTCATGGGGCCTATGCTATCTATATAAAAAAATAGACTTGGTGCGTCACCCAAGGCAAGGTATTTCTGAGCCCAGTCTGAGGCAGAAGTGAGAGAGGTCAGAAGGATGCTATTCAGCAGGTTTCCCCCAGGTGTCTTTAGGGGTATGAGCCCTTAGAGGTAGTTTCGTTGTCCCATATGACAACTTGTTTCCTCTTCAGCTCCTGGCCTCATTTTTAAGAGGAGCCAGAACAGGCATGTGGTTGAAGGAGAGCTTCTGGCTGCCCTAGGCTGCCCTGCTGGAATACTATGCCAGAAGCAGATGTTCTAGTAGCCCTTTGCTGGTTTAATATGTTCTAGTAACCCTTTGCTGGTTTAATATCTCCTGGAGTTAACCTGCCAAGGATGTGGAACAAGAGTGAGTTCCTTTTAGCCCCACTGTGCATCCCACTACAGTTTGCATGTACCAGGAATTAGGGATTAGTTTTTGCTATGTTCTGATTATGAAGGATGTGTAAGAAATAGTATTTCTCTACAAGAGAAAGGGTCTGGTCTTAAATCTTGATATTCATAATTTCTGTGAAGCTGTAGTGCTGCATCTGGCATACAGCATTCCAGTGAGGGAGCATAAGGTATTTACAAATCCGTGATCAGTCTGTGAATTGATCAGATGGGGACTGGTTGTTCAGAATTCTTTCTGTCAATGTCTAGCTTGCATATTGTTGTCCTTGTCACCTGAGTATATGTTTACTGAAGTGTGCACCAATTTGGCATACCCAATGTTTAAGAAGGTGATGCTTAGGCAAGCTGAGGTTTTCAGGTAGCTAGACAGATTTTATTCTAAGATGTGGTTCTTAAATTGGGACTCCAACTCTGAGGTACACAGAACAATTTTATTAAGATACTACATTCATATGATGTTCTGCTACCTAAACCCCGGCACAAGGTTGAGTCCTTTTGTGCTCTGAATTGCACAGAACATAATTCAAATGTCAGTTTATATTTCAAAGAACATACACTAAGACACTTACTAACAATTTGCTTTTAACTTCATTGGGATGATGGCCTGCCTAATGAGAGAGGTGTTATTAATCAATCATTTGTAACAAAATCGTGGATGTAGGTTGTGCCATGTTGAAACTTCTTCAGCAAGGGTAGGCATCTTTAAGAAAACTCACTGAGGAAATTGCATAAAGTCTTAAAGAAAATACTTACAAAAGCCAAAAAGCTACATGTTACATGAAATGAGACATCTTGTCAATGTATTTAACATACTGCTTACATTTGGCATTTAAAATTAGTTGAAAAGAAGTATGGTACACATCAAGGCAGTTTGTGTGTAAAATGAATATTTTAATAACTATTTGGTTTTTTCCATTCTGAAAGGCAGTCTTTCAGGCTTGCCTGTTTTGTTTTGGGGATTTTTTTTTTTTTTTTTTTTTTGGTTTTTGTTTGGTTTTTTGTTTGATTTGATTTGGTTTGGTTTGGTTTTTTACACTTTTCCACCTTCCACCCTAGTCATTGGCAGTTTAAAGGAAGTAGTGGCCAAATGTCCTCTGTTTTCAGTACAATGTGATTACTATGCAAACAAACACATCAGAGCAATGTAATTCTCTCTGTCTGTAATAGTGTCTGGGCTTGCATTTTAGAACCATTTACTTCTCTGTTATGAAGAAAACTTGCCTAAGATATCTGTATATCCATGTTAGGGCTTTGAAGTGCATAAGAGTTGGGGTTGACTTCAGAGTTGACTGAATAATTTGCATACAACATGGGAAAATGAAGTCCTGAAGTTTAAATCTGAATGTTGTTGCTTCTGTTTGCTTCTGTGCATTTTAACTAGATAAATGTTACTGCTTTCTGATGGTATTTCTCCTCCTAAAAGTCGTTCAGGATTTTAACACAGTACCTCACATGATATATAATCAGTGGTGGAGGTACATAAAATTAAATCTGCTGCCTTTCAGTAAGGCTTCTCTTTAAATCTGCAAGCTTCAGACAAAAGCCTTGTATAACTTTCTTTGGGTTTTCCTCTCAGTATCACATCCTTACGTGTTGTTAGCTGAAACATCATTTAAGCTCCCCCAGCTATGAAGTGACGTAGAAGTTACGTTCCACCATAGACCAGCATGTAATGGTAACAGCACAACCCAGCCCAAAGCAAAAACAGGTGATGGCCACCTTGGTTCTGGCTGGAAGAGCAGCCATGGCTGTGTCTGTATCTGGGATGTGGGGCAGTAGGACATGCAGGAGAACTGGATGTGAATTCTAACCCTGGGTCTCCTAATTATGTACCCGGGTGAAATGTCTGTGGAAAGGTGGTATAGATCTCTCCCAGTGCAGCAAGAAAAAAATGGTCTCCTGTTTGCTTCTCATACCTCAGTTCCACAGAATGCTGAACTTGGCTATTATTGGAATTGCATTGGGATTTTGTCCTGGTGACCTGCTTCCTGTCAGTTCTTCCCTTGAGGAATGCAAGCTGTAGCACCCCAGGGAGGCTAAGGGGACCATGCACGCAGACCACTAATGATCTGACTGACTAGTGACTACCAGTGAGATGACCAGTCCTTGTCAGGGCCACAATCTGCTGTTGTTTTGACATTAATAGATATGAGGTAGCACGTCTACAGATCTGGATACTTCTGATACTTGACAACCAGTAAAACTGTTTTTGAAAGGAGTTGTCTCTGTTGAAGAACAAGATGGGTGGAGACACCTTGCTCAGCAACCCCAGGCTTTACAGAAAGTATTATTTTCTGCCCATGGAGAAATTTGTCATCCAACCTTGCTAGATAGCACACTGTCTCTGTTAGAGAAATAGTTTCTGAAAGCAGGAAGCTTAAACTGGAGGTGAAGTAAGAGGGAGATCTATGCCAAAGAAAACAAACTAAGAAGGCGTTCCTATTTGAGGTACAGGCCAGAAGCTCATATGGATTATCTGAGACGTGCCAGGACACTGTCTTGGGAGTCATTACGTATTTCAGAGAACACATTCCTACTCTTGCATTCACAGAGACACACAAGAATAATTATACTGCCCACTTGTTTTTCTTTACTGGAACTGAGATGAGGAGAATCTGGTAGAATTACTTTTTCTTCAGAGGCAACTGAACCACACAGATTGGACACATGGCCATAAATTAGTTTTGCCTGAATTTGAGGAGACTAGCAATAGTATTTAACTGATCAGGCTGTCTTTGATGTTTGTATTGTTATTCCAATTAGTATTTTTAAGATAGAAAAGTGAGGGACCCACCCTGTCAGTTTGCCTTACAATACCTTCACCGTAAAGACAATTGCTGTTTTCCTGTTGCTGTTCACTTACCAGACCTGTCTCGCACAGTGTGAGCTCAGGTCTCTCCTGTTCAGCAGGCATTATTGTGGGAGCTGTCTTGTCTCTTGATCCAGATTTTGAACCATTCGTATAGCACTGTGAGCTATATGAATGTTTTGAGGCCTAAGTTACTAGGTCAAACCCACTTATCTGAAAAATTGAGAGCTGAACCTCCCTTTTCAATATGCAAAGACATTTTATGTATTCGGAAAACAACAACAACAACAACAAAAATGTCTTGGAAGAAAATTCAGTCTCCCACTCCTGCTGTTAATTAACAATTGCCTAGGCAAAGAACATTCCTCCATGGCAAAAAATGACTCACCGTGGGTAATGAGTTTTGTTGTGCTTTTCCCTATTCAGTGGCTGAGCAAAGACTTTTCATATAAGACTGTGTTAGCTGCCACCTTCCTTGTCCAGAGCTCCCTTTTAATCTAAGTGGGATTTTCATGCAAGTATTCAGGAAGTACATGTTGCACCTTGGGCTATGGGTATTTCAGTTTGTAGCAATCACATGTTTTCCAGTCTGGAGCTGATTCTTCTTTCTTTCCTTGAAAGGGTTGTAGACAAGTTGGATGATGTAAATCTCAGAGGACCTCTGCTTTTCTTGAGTATACTATTGAGTATCAGGCTGTAGTGTGGATAGGGTGTGGAAGTGTGGGCTTTAGGTTTGCTTCCTGCTGCTGAGCAGCTCAGCATGACCGAATCTACTGCATTGAATTTTGTTGGATTGCTGGGGTTTAAATTTTCAGTAGTAAGTATGGATTCTAGGAGCTATTGTTATTTGAGAAGGATAAGAAAAAAGCTCAGATAAAATAGTTGAATTTCAATTTATTCCTAAGATGATTCTGGTTAATGGATCCCACATGCTCCCTTGTTGAGATCTGTGTCTTGCGTGCACTTCTGTGAGGGTTTAATTATGGTATTCACAAATTCCTCCAGTCAGGAAGCAAAGTTCACACATACAAAAATAATATGCTGGCCTTCTTTCAAATTATGATGAGAACACAGATATGGCTTCATTTGACAGTGACGAGGACACAGTCTGAAACAGGAGTTGTTTCTGATCTGTTTTCCTATATCTGTAGGTTGATAAAATGAAGAAGGAGGAGAATATGGAATTGTACCAGTGAAACTAAACCAGAAACTATACCATGAGAATGGTTTTGTCAGAACTGGGAATAAACTGGTGTTTGAAAATAATGAAACAGTTTTAAGGATTGAATTTGTAAAGGAATGTGTATTATGAACAGAAGAAACAAGGAAGAACCTTCTGAAAACCAGATACATCCAAGGCAGGCTTTTTATTCCATTGGTAACTTATAGGTGCTTTATGAGAATGGAATTGGTACTAGCCCTTGAAAGAGGTTTGAGTGTGTCTCCACTGGATGTCAGTAAAAGTCAAGGAACAGAAAACAAAATGAGGTATTGCAAACATGTTGATCTCATTTACAAAAATGTCAATCACTTGTTATCCACAAATCTTCAGGCAGCTGAGAGACATTGTACCAGGTACTCGAATTATGGGACACTGAACACTTTGGCCTTGTCTTTTCAACGACAGACAAACCCTTGGAAAATATCTAAGTTTTTTTTTCAGACTGTATCCAAAATTGAACAATAAAAGTTGTGCAACTGTTCTTCACCTGAACACTGCTTCAAAAGAAGCCAGAAGAAATAGCTAACCTGTTATTTATTGTTGCCCTTGTTTGTACTTCAGTAACATCCTTTACCCAGAGATGATGAGAAATCTCAACACTGGCTTTTCTGCAGACATCATCAGATATATAATAAATTATATAAGTAATAAAAAGGTTAAAGACAGGACATCTACAATGTTAGTGCTATTATTTCATTCTACAGAAGGATTGCTCACACTTTTGAGGAATGAGATGTTAATGGCATAGGATTTGAAAATCTCTCATCCCAAGAATTTTGTACTCCAGGCTTCGTTACCATGGATGACAGTATTCATTTAACCTGGCAAAGAGCAGATTGTGGCCTACAGAGTTTTAATTTTAAAAAGCTGCCCTTTATGTGCCACACACATTCATGCAAAACAATTTTATTTTAAAAAATGCCTTCTGGTGTAAGCATGTTAACAGGCTATAGTTCTTTTCCAGGAGAGCTCTAAGAAAGATGAGATGAATCTAGCACTGCATTTTGCACCTGCTCTGCCTTTTGCAGTGTATGGGTTCTCCCACTGCTGCTCACATGAAGACTTTTAAAAACGTCTGTCAAGTTTGCTGCATTTGGGCAAAAGGAACTCTCTTCTGATGGTGCTGCTTTTTAGAACTTGATTTCCTAAAGGTCTCTGAGCATCAGAGGAAAATGTTTTGGTCCTGCTACTTCTTGAGACCTAAAGGTTGCATTGGTAGGAACTCATTTAGCCTCTAAGTTGAATATTGGCTTTCTGGATTCTTGTCTGCATCTCTGGTATTCTAAAGTGTGGTGTGGGTGGCTGAATCAGTAGGTGCAGCAGTTCATAAATGGAGTCAAAGAACTTTTTGAAGGTCTTAAATTCAAATCTTGATGAGGATGACAAACTCACAGAAGCTGATTAAATTGTCAGTGATTCATGTGATGACTTAAGGATCTTTGTGTTTTATAGAAACTTTGCTAAGGTAATTCAGTGTCATAAAATTTCCTTGATTTTTTTTTTGAATTCTTAGTTTCAAAAAAGATGCAAAGCCTTTAACAAATTCTTCCCATTGGAGATTAATCCAAAGTCGATTTTTTAACAAGGCTAATGTAATCACACTTTATATTTGTCTTTCACTTCCTTTTGTTATCTTCAGATAACTTTTCTCTTGGTTTTAACCCATTTTCCACAAATAGTATGGGATGGATAGCATGAATAGAGATGATATTTCCTGAATTAAAAAAAAAAAAAAAAAAGAGAAAATCCCCCAATGCATAGCTACAGAGAGTCAAAAACTCAGTCACCAGACTGGTGAAAGCATGTACTGTCACTTGTCTAACCCAGCGTGGAGTGGTGGTGGGGGAAACACGCGGAGAAGGAAAGCCACTTGGCACACAGGAAAGAGTTGACTGAGTGGGGAAGCACTGGGAATTATAGGTCAGAAATCTGTAGGAAATGTGTTGCCTTAATTCTATTTGTAAAACTGCTTCTTTCAGTCATAGAGTCACAGAACCAGATTGGGAAGGAGCTGTTGGAGGCCATTAGGTTCTCTTCCTTTGAATGCAGGTGATCACCGAGAACAATGGATCCTGATGGAGGTGTCTTCAGTGCCTCCTGTGACAAATATCCAATAACTTTTGTAGCAAATCTACTCTGCTGTTTCACTAGTCTAAGCTTTGGACTTCTTCGTAATGTCAAGACCAAATCCTTCTTGTTAAAATTTAAGCCTATTACTGCTTAGATTGCCCACTGGGAATACAGTGAAGTCTTTTCAAGTGCATAGAAAGCAGTCTTGTCTTCAAAAATAATCTGTATTTACTTCTGCAGGATTTGGATCAAGTTCTGACTTTATTTCTGAAGAGTTTCTGGTAAACATTCATTATAGTAGTTGTAGTAGACGGTAATGCCCATCATACCATATAAGAAGCATTCATGACACTATCTGAAAAGTTTTAAAACTATTTATATGATAGTCCATGGGCTGTCACTTTTTGCAACTTTCTTTTTGAAAAAACAAAGTATTCTTTCTAACTCCGAAGAAAGTTGTTTTTTTTTCTTGTGGAATGTTTTAGTGAAATCTTTTAATAACTTATAATTTATCAGGAATGAAAATACGACTTGAATAGAACAGCTAAATCTTATTGGCTGGTATTTGAAATGTGAGTTAAAGAGCACATTAAATTATAGAAGTTAATAACAGCTTAAATATTAAATAGCAGTAAAAAAGGTTAATATATTAAAATTATTTGTTAAACTATGGTAGGGAGGAGGGCTGGGTTAACTAATAATTTCTCTTCTAGTCCAGAACCTATGTGCAGTTTGAACACCTGAAATAAATGAAATATACCATGTAACCAATTTAAAGTTGCTTCTGAGTTCATCTGAAAGATGAAATTTCAGAAGGAGATTTTGCATACTTCATGCTCTTACATAATTTTTCCATGTAGTAACAATAATGCAGTCTATAAACAAGTGTATTCTTGCTAGTGCATTTTTGAACAGTGCACCCACCCTAAATATGAGCTGTGTGTGCCTCTCTGCTAGGGATGGAAATGTAAAGTATTGTCCATAAAATTCTCCATGATCCTTTCCTCAAGGCTTACTTTTTTACCTGGAGAACAGACTGAAAAACAGAATAAATCCATGCTTAACTACTAGGTGCTAACCATGAGGCCTTTCTAACACAGACTAGCTTCATGAGCTCTGTGTCAGCTGGTTTGGTGCTGGACTTTTTGCTACACTCCTGTGCCCCAAACACATTAATCATGTGAAATAAGGCAGTGATTCATTATGTGGTCTTTGTTGCGCCTTTGTCATATAATTTTAGCTGTCTACAAAGAGATATTGACAGTGTCATAGAAGACTGTGGTTAATGGATGTTGGACTCAGAGTTCTGATAAACATGCCTATAATCAGCACTTTCTATTATTTATTATCTTAATATGGTACCAAAGGACTTTATTAGAAATAGGAATGCAAAACAAGTAAAGGGAGAATTTTGTCTGTGAAGGGCTTTAGCTTAAGATGCAGGAAACTAAGAAGAGGCAAGAAACAAATTAAGGTTTGATATGGGAGAATGAATCATGAAGCAGGCTGTGGTTTTTGGAGGCTGTATATACTTCTTTATTGGTTGAATATACCTAGTCCTAGTTGACATGCATGACTGTACAGCCTGGAATGTGTTGAAGAGTGTTGAAGGTACTTAGAAAAGGGCAAATTGAGTTTCACTGTCAGCACTGTTACCTGTATTGTTGAGTTATTGCATAATCTTGCCATGTTCATCTTGTTATAGCAGGGGTTGGATTATTTTAAATATGATACAAACATGGTTTCATGCTTGCACTTGAAGTCTTTAAACATTTATTGTTTATAACAAATTTTCAACCATAATCAGTGTTAAAATATACTTCAATAAATATTCCTGTCATTAGACTCTTATTGAAGCTTCTAGTTATTTTGCTATAACCCAACCTATCTATTCCTTAAAAAAACTTAAAACTGCTAATTACAACAAGTAATGTTTGGTTGTTGATGGTTTGTTGGACATGCTGCTTCTCTTAAGAGGCAAGTGTTCTCTGCGGTCTCCATTTGTTTTGGAGTAATGTGATTCAGAGAGGGCTAAATGCAGGTGCAGTTCTTATTTTCTCTAGTGGAAATGTCATCCTCTTAACACTGAATTTGATTTTGCCTGCTGATGCTTGCATTCTGGCAATACCTTGTGGGTGTGTCAGGCTCTTTTGTGTTATGTACAGTGTACAGATGTAACAAAAAAGAAGCTTCTTGTTCCTCTTGCTTATTGTTTAAGTTTTAAGGAACTTGAAAAACATGATTCTCTTGACCAGCTATGAGAGTGGTGCTTTTTCTTTCCCCATCACCACTGCTATAAACCCTGCAAGCATGTCAGCAGTGTAATGTTTGAATTCAATAGTAAGAGAATATAACAGAAATATTATTTTGAAGGATGAATGCCTTGGTAATTGATTTGAGATGACATTCATATCTGGAGAGTCTTTTGTTTGGATGCTGTTTTGGAATGCCAAGATTTTGAACTTGTAACGGAAATAAGATGGATGAAGTATAAGCTGTGATGGACAGAGAACGAAGGGTTCATTATGAAAAGAGCAGGAAGAAAGGAGACTTTTGAGGCTTTTGTTTGTTGTGGGAACCTTAATGAGACAACCTGGTTAACAGATGCAAGGCCTCAAAGTCTATGGTTGCAGGCATCAGCAATAAATAATTCTTGCTGAGAAGTAAAGAGATGTAGGAACTTGGAAAGATTGGAAGATGGTAATACTGGTTGGCAGTAGGCATTTGCCATGCACATCAGCAGCAACAGAGGAGTTGGAAAAGAAGGTGCTGCATAGAGGGTATGGGCTCTTTGCAGAAGTAAACTGTGATCTTTTTTTCTTTTATTTCTTTTACTTTGGGGTGTTGGAATTTCATGTCATAGAGTTTTCAGGAACTAAGAACAACTGTTTTCAGTCCGCACCCAAAATAAGTGAAGAATAGCAATGAAATGGGTGACTCAGAGAGATGACTGACTCTAAATCCAGAAACTGATTGGATGGAATACTTTCTTGAGTCCTAAACATCTGTATCAGACTTCTGAGCCTGTTTTGGTGCTTGCTTTTCCAAATATCTGGTAGCTGAATATTTTCCAATCCATATTTGGAAATAGTTGATTCATTCATAAGGATAATATTTGTGCTGTTCAGGAAACACTGTAGTTTGCTCACACAAATCTAATTCAAATGGTGTTGTAAAACTGACTGTTATTTTAATTTCTAAAATAGTATCAAAACATTTTCTGAGAACTCCAAATGAAAACACAAATTATATGAGTTACCTTTGAGTAATTCAGGTAAAGCAGAGGAAATGCTGTTCTTTTATTTTAAAGTGTTGATATTTAGTTAGCTGTACCTTGTCTTGAAATGTAAAATATTGCAAAGTGATAGTTCCTTTTAACGATAAGAGAGGGTCTTGTGAATAACATGAGTTGGAATTCTTCCCAGAAAAAACACTGAACAAAAAATTGGTCACCACATAGTCTATCCTTTGCTTACACTGCCAGCTTGCTGCTGTATTTCTTGTGGAATTAAGAAAGGCTCTGTGTGCACAGTGGGATCAGGGATAATTCAGCAGTGCTGTTAAATGAATATCAGCTTTGAGTGATTGAAATAGGAACAATATGTGTGATCTTGCAGTGCTCTGATATAATTTGTATTGAGCTTTACATCAGAGCTATGGAATAGACCTGAAGAAAGTCAGATCATTTCTTTTCAGGGTACTACTGGACATGCCCTTTTGACTCAGGTATCTTAGCTATGGAGCTGGGGAAGAGGTTTCTCTGCCAGGTGATGATGAAATCCTGCAACCATCTGCCTGCAAATCCTGGTCTTTTAAAAAACATTAAGATCACTTTTACTTCTTAACTCTGTGGATACTGACTCCCCAAGGAAGTGGTCACAGCAGCAAGCCTGTCATAATTCCTCAAGTGTTTGTACAATACTTTCAGGCACATGCTGTGACTCTTGGGGATGGTCCTGTGCAGTGCTAAGGGTTGCACCCAATGATCCTTTTGCGTCCTTTCCAACTCAGCAGATTCTGTGATTCTGTGATCTATGACTTCTTCCTGGGATTAAAAAAGCCCTCAACAACACAACAGCTTATAAAATAAACATTTTAGGCTAAGGTCTACAAAGCTGGAGATGGCGAGTCCTTCCAAAGAACAGATTAGTGGGAGACCCAGTTTGCATCCAAAGTTGCTGAGAAAGCTTACGGCAGAGTGGAGAAGAGAATACAGGTATCCCCACCACAGCCACAAGCATGTCTTCCCTTTGTTAGCTTGGGATTTTTAAGTTTTCCCATTCCTTCCTGTTGCATTTTTTGTTGTTTTTCTCCCAGTAGCTTCCATGAGTTCTGCATGCCACAAAAATAGTCAAGAAAAACAGCTTTCACTTCTGTTTTCTTGATGACCTTTTAAGAAGTTTGTAAACAGTAAGAATTGAGCTTGTTGCCATAATAATCAACTACAGAATCAATACAGTTCAGCTAGTTGCTAAGGGAAGGCCATGTAGAGTTGTGATATAACTCTGTCACAGCCCATCTTGTAACAAGAGAGAGGCTTTGAGGGAGGGTTTTCTGTGTGTCTATGTGATTTTTTTGCAAAGAGGACAGCTTAAATCTGAATTCAGCTTAGCAGTGTTGATTTAATGTACCTTTCTTTGTTATGGCAACAGAAGGGAACATGTCTTTTGAAATATCTAATCTTGCTTCCCACATTGACCTTGTTCTTGATGAACAAGATTAAATATCCTTGTAGGAAATTTGCTTTAATGAATGTGCTAGAAGTATGTGAAGATGCATATAGCTGTAGAAGTGAAGAGTAGCAAACCACTTGTAATACAGACTGAATTAGCCCCTCACCTTTTTCCCTTCAAAGTTCACCATTTCAAAGGAATCACCCCAAATACAACTGCTTTGATGTTGTGAGAGGTGAGTTCTCATTCTTGGCTGCTTTGGAGGCTTATCTCAGCATATAAAAATTTTCCGTAATTGTAAAGCTTTAACTCAGCAGCTTCTGTACTGCCTCTCTTCATGGTGGCTGAAGTCACAATGACTGCACCTCGACTCTGCCATCTCGAGCAGACCTTGTGGAGCTTTTGGGAGCTGGTCTGATTAAGAAGGAACAGATAACTGGCCTTGTTAGTTGGGCCATGGCATGATGATGGCCAGAGAATCAGTTTTTGGGTGCCTGTACTTTTCCTTGTCTTTGTGGTGTGCTTCTTTGCTGCAGCTGGGCCATCAGACCATTGTGTGCTGAACAATTGCCAAACAAAATGGGATTTAAAAAAACCCACAATATGGATTGCCAGCCCAAGGTTACTGCACAATCAGAGTGACTAGTTAATTCATAATCTAAATATTTTTATCTCAGGTGTTTATAAAAGTAATATAGAGAACAGGATATCTCAGAAGTGTTTAATGACAGAATTAGAAATGGTTCCCTTGAAGGCCTCCAAATCAGATCTCTCTTAAGGTAGCAGCTTCTTTCAAACCATGAATGTTGAGGAGAGGGAAGAAATTACTTAGTTGCTTTCTGACTGTCATCACAAAATAACCATCATGGAAAAGTACTAGCTGCCATTCTTAGAGAGACCAGAAATTACATCACCATAGAGATTTATCCCCTTGAGCTGCTGTTTTCCTGAGTCAGGGTTAACAGTCTTTGACTGGGCTGACTGTACTGCCAGTGGTTGTATCTACCTTTCTTTTACAAAGAGCTTTTACTCCAGAAAGGTTGATCTGCCAATCTGGAAGTCAAACAAAACATGGAGAACAAATATCACTTGCAGTTTATTCCATTAATGGTAACAGATGGGTACTAGTGCTACAGTCTTCATCATGTTTAGTCCCAACCTGAGAACCATACAGGTAGGCAAGGAGAAACACAGTGTACCTCTTGGACAGGAGACCTATAGAAAACAGATTTGTGTTTTTTTCATTAGGTTGATGTGAGTCACTGCTGGTGAGAGTGCAGGAAGGGGTGTGTTTTGAAGAAGGGACTATATAGGCCAAGAGATAAGCTGCATGCTTTCCAAGTTCAGGGAGTATATTTTGGAAGGTTTTGGCTCTACAAATGGCAAACTGTAAATACAGTTAAAATATTTTGATATTACAAGCCAATGGAGCTTCACTCTTTTGTGTCAGCTATCAGTCAGCAGCCCTCAAAGAAACTACTTTTAAAGGTTTAATGCAGACTTACTATTTCTCTTGTTTTACTGAATTTAGTTTTTTGTTTTTGAATTTTCTCTGGGGCACCTTGTCAGTGCATTGCCTATAAAAGATATTGCTGTGGGCTGGGTGACAGCACAGAACACAGCTGGAAAAGACACACTTTGCAATCTGTTTCATTACCTTAAATATGCTCTGCAGGTAGAAACTAGCTTTCTGCACCTTTTGGATGGCTCCTCCATGCTCCTCACAGGTGCCTGGCCAGCTGGCCATGCTGATGTGTTGGGGCAGAAGGGAGGAAAGATCCTTCTTCTCTCCCTACTTTTCCTTCTTAATGAGCCCTGGGCAGGATCTGTGGCTTCTAAGTGCATGTGCTACACCCATGACCTGGCATCTAAGTAGCTCTGCTTCATCGATACTCCTGTAAGTAGGGCTTGTTTCTCCTGCCTGCTTGTTGCCCTATTGATGATAACAATCTAGCCTTTAGAGTGTTTTCTACTTGGGAAAATCAACCATAACCAACCATTGTTTAGATTAATGCTGATCTTGTAACTTGTGATGAACCCAAGACCTACACAAACAGAAAGTGAATAGCCACAGTTGAAAAGTATCTTATCAGATATTTGAAAGAATAATAAACAAGAGGAAGTGGATAGAAGAATGCCTTTCAGTGAGACCTTATTAAAATAGAGCTTCATGGCCTGACTTCTGTCATGATAGATAGGTCCAGGCAAATATTACACTGAAGCAATGGTTTTACTCTCTCTGAGGTAGTGACAGTAATCCCCTCTGTCACCTGACCCATATTAACAAAAGGATGTTCACATCATTGTCCTAGACTTATTACCTAGCATCATTTTAGGGCCTACTTTGGACAGTCTGGATGATATAACTTTTATATAACTTTTACTACTATATGTTTGTAAAATACGTTAGCATAATTGTACCTTAACATACATTGAGGATTTCTGGGCTTTGCAGTGCTTGATTTGGGGATAATTTACAATCTCCCTGTAATTTCAAGAAGGGTATCTAAGGAAAAAAGGCCTTCAAATTCAGATTGTCTCTCATTGTGTAAGTCCTCTATTGATTTTCAGTCCAGGAGTCACATTCAAGCAGTTTGTCTGACTTTCTGCCTTTGGAGAAGGGCTTTTCAAGGCAGGTACAGAGAGCCTTAGCTGCTGGCAGTGTACCTGGACTGCCACAAACCACGTTCCATTGTGTCTGCTGTCTCTCCCATGCTCCTTTTGTGGCCTCCTTTGTACTGCTTTTTGTTTTAAATGATTGAAACTGCAAAGCAATCAAAGGCCAAGAATTGATCTAAATGGTTTAAACATATCTAAAGCCTTAAGGCCAAATCAAGATGTAACTATTCATGTGAGTAGTTCTGTTGATGTCAGTGGGTTTTCTTGCTTAAGCATACTAGAGTTGACAGCTAGGTTAGAGGTTATCAAGGTTTAAAACTGTTTAAGGGCAAATAAAAAGAACGAAACAGATGCTCTTAATGTCCCTTAAAGGAAGCCAGTGCTTTTGGAGGTGGAGGGCTGAGTGGAGGGGGTCAAGAAGCATTTGGAAATGTAAGCAGAGCAACGTTTTTGCTCTTTAAACTTCTATTTAAGTGTAGTCACTAAAGAAGTGCATGGGGACACCAAGGTGTGGAAGCACACAGGTGCCCTGGAGCCACCCAGGCTTCTGGCTACTTTTTCTTGATTGAGATTTTTTTGGGTTTCAGATGCTCAGCTTGCCACATGCAGCTTGGGAAAAAATGAAGCAACCTAAAAGTGTAGTAAATGCAATAAAGGGGAAAAATTACCCAAGATTACACTGATATTACAAACCAAGGGTCAAAATTCAGTTTTAACTCTCAAAATTCCCCTGGTGAAGCCTTTAGCTTCCTAAAATCTGAAAAAGGCTCCAGGTGCCCAGATGCCTTTCTTTTTCCTCCAGCTTTTTCAGGTTACCTGAAAGGTATTGACTCTCCAAACTTTGCCCTGCTATGCTTTACACCAGTAGGCTGTAATAGTGCTACTGTTTTAAACTCATAGTCACTTATCCCTGGGAAACACATGTGTGGAGGACTGTGGAAAGAGATATTCAGGTTATATAGCTACACCTGGGCAGTACAGGCACAACTTTGAGCAAAGGAGAGAGAAGAGGCTGCATGTCCAGCCTTGGCTTTCTCCTGTTCTGTCCCTTAGGTGCCTCACTGGGCAAGCCTCTTGAGGGAGGAATGGTTTTTTCATTGAGCAGACACTGATTGTGATCCACTCTGCAGAGTTTTGACACTGTGCACTTTAAAGGGAACATTTTGGATTTAATCTCTCTGGCAGTTCTCCGCTGAGTTTTTGAAACCAGGACTGCAGCGCTGTAAAATGGAGCAACTTTTGGTTGGTGCAGTACCTAAGTAATCCCAAGAGCACTTTGCAAAGCGGCAAAGTACGTATGAATACAGGGGGTGCGTAGGCAGGAGATAACAAGGAGCTGAGGAAAAGAACAGTTTCACTGGGGAGGAGGTGGAATGAAGTGGGAGTGGGACTGCCAACCCCAGTTCTGAGCCTCTGCAACACCTTTAGCCTTTGCTTGGCCAGCCCGGAGCAAAGGACGCAGTGCAGAGGGGGCAGCCCATACAGGCTGGATGAGGGCAGGGGTGACAGGCGGGTGTTTGTCAGTGCAAGCCTGATTCTGTGCTGGGCTCTGGGCATTTTATTTCCCATCTTGTCTCTGCTGTACTAGTTCACAAGACATGACTGGCAGCTTTGCTGTGTAATTTATTTGATCATGGTAATTTTTTTGACAGGCTTCCTTGTGATTTTTTAATATATCAAATAGAGTTTAATAATAGCCTGCTATTAAGTCCTTTTGTTTCTCCCTTGGGATTTACTTATGACTGTTGCCTTTCTTACCCATTTAAAGCTCTGAATCGATTTTCCAACTGTGAAGAACTTAGCAGTGCGAGTGCAGACATAAAGTGTAAAAACACACAACAGAATTGTTGTTATGCTTGGGAATTAATAAATACCAGCATTGAGGGTACGGAGGGATAAAACAGGCTTGCTTAATTTCCAGGGGTATTCCTATCGGGTTCAGTAGGACAGGCTGTCAGCAGGATGATCTCCAGAAATATTTTATTTTTCAATTCAAATTTTGTTTCCACTCATTTTCCGAAGATGAATTTTATCATTGACTCCAAGATCAAGTGACCTCTGAAGAGAAAAACCTCAGTGAGCAAAATTGAACAAAATAAAGTAAATTCTGCCGTATAGCTATTAGCTTTGAAATATCAAAGACAGTGAAAGGAAAGTAGCTACACGCATGTAATCAAAGTAAGGTAAGCACATCTAAATGGCACCTAATGGTAGATGATTATGTTCGGTAGTGGGCAGAGCCAGTACTCTCTCGTTTTCCTTATTCCCCTGAGACTGTTGGTGCTGTATCTTTCACCACTTGTTTTCTAACTCCACACATGCTAGGCCCACCTGATTTTTTCTGCTTTTTGCTTTTACTGGTATTTTACAAAATCCTCTAAGCACCTGTCTCTCATTCCCTTCATATGCAACACTGTAATGGGGATAGCATAAAGCCTGATCCGACCAGTCGGTATTCAAGAGCAGAAAGGGTGACTCAGACCTTTCCTTATCTCTTCTCATCTGCTTGCTACCACTCCGGTTGTTTAGCTCCAGTGTGATCATTCAGATTCTCCTCCTTCTCCTCTCCAACTCAGCTTTTTCTGTGGTCCCTGCCAGAAAAGAAACGTGCCAGATAGGAGACTAGCTATATTTTGCTGATTTCAGAGTCGGTGAGAGTTCACAGGCAAATACTGTGTTGTGCTAAACCCTGATAGTGTTTGGAGCAGAGTGAGACTATTGTAACACTCTGTTAAACCGTGCACGCCAGCAGCAGACACAGATTTGCAGTTGTAGTGTAATTGTGGGAGAAGGGTGTTGCAGCAGTAGTAGGATGGCTGCTGGGTAGGAGCTGTATCAGTTCAATCCTCTGCCTATGTGTTGGATGGATAAGGGAGAAGATACTGAAGTGCGCCTACCAGTGTCAACAATAAGGATCGTATAGGAGCAAGAACTGGCAGTGGGTGGCAGAGAAATCACTCCTCTGTAGAAAGCTGAGATGTGCAAAAGTCCTCGGATTCTAGCAACTGTCCCCAAAGCCAGTCAATTCAGAAGCAGATGATGTTGTGGTTTGATTTTCCACTGGAATATATATGGATTGAACAGATTTCCTGATTTAAGACTTTATTAAATGGGGAATATTTTTCCAGGATATTAGGCAGACAAGTATTATTCCTTTGTCTGCAGTGTGAAATTCCTTTAGTCTTTTTACATTTTCTCTTTTGTCACTCTTTTTCCTCCTTCTTTGCAATACATTTGTTATGACCGTTGGGAGGAAATGTTGTTCTGCTTACTAATATTTTGGTTCCTCTTGCGTAGTTAGAGGACTTTAGTGGAAGACTGTGTTGAGGTCACACACCACAACTGCATCGTGGTGAAGGCTAGACAAGAACTTCCATGGGTGCTAAAGAGCATGACTTAGGAGATCCACTCACAGTGAATTAGGTGAATATTTACATTTTATAATAAAGACAAAAAAATCTTTCAAGGAAGAAGGTTACATCAAGAACTAATATTTCTGGTAATTAAAATAAACAATGTAATTTTAATATTAGATAAAGTAGAAGGCATGGACAAGGTTCAAAGCATCAATCTAATTTTGAGCACTTGTATAAGGACAGTGCTAAAGCTGAGGTGCAAGATGTAGCAGATCTTGGCAAGTCAAGTGAAAATTAATTTTGATTGTGGCAAGGGTTAAACCTGGCTAGATGTCAGCTGCCCACACAAGCCACTCTATCACTCTCCTCCAGAGCTGGACAAGGGAGAAGCTCTTGGGCCAAGATCAGGACAGGGAGAGATCACTCACCTGTTACCATCATGGGCAAAACAGAATTGACTCAGGAAAAATTATTTTAATTTATTACGAATCACATCAGAGAAAGACAGTGGGAAATGAAACCAAATCTTAACCAAATCCAGCAAGGGCTCCTCTCTTTCTATACAGGTCCACAGGTCCTGCCAGTAGTCTGCTCCAGCATGGGGTTCCCATGGGGTCACAGTCTCTTTTGGGCATTCACTTACTCCAGCATGGAGTTCTTCAGGGGCACAGCTGCTTCACCATGGCCTTGGTTACAGGCTGCAGGGGAATCTTTGCTCTGGCACCTGGAACATCTCCTCCCCTTCCTTCTTCACTGACATGGGTGTCTGCAGAATTGGTTCTCTCACGTATTCCCACTCCCCTCTACAGCTGCAGTTGCTGCCATGCAGTAACTTCTTCCCACCTTAAGTACGTTATGCCAAAGGTGCTACCACTGTCACTGATGGGCTTAGCCTTCACCAGCAGTGTGTCCATCTTGTAGCTGGCTGCCCTTGTCTCTATTGGACATGGAGAAGCTTCTAGTAGCTTATCACAGACACCACCCCTGTAGCTCCCACACTACCAAAAGCTGGCCACACAAACCCAGCACAGGTGCACATAAAGACAGCACTCATTTGGGGCTTCCGAGTAGTCCACCGCTTTCTTCAAGTTCCAGAAATATTTAATTTGATCCTCTTACTGCTTTTCCCAAAAACAGTTATTCAGGTTAAAAGCAAATAATGTTCTAAGTCAGAATCACAGAATCAGAATTTTTGGGTTGGAAAGGACCTTAAAGATCAACTAGTTCCAAACTCCCTGCCATGGGCAGGGACACATTTAACTAGAAGATGTTGCTCAAAGCGCCATCCAAGCTGGACTTGAATACTTTCAGGGAAGGGGAGTCCACAACTTCTCTGGGCAGCCTGTTCTGGTGTCCAGCATCTTACACTTTCCTGAATTTTCTTATAGGCTTTCTGAAACAAATAAAATGTGCAGAAAGCTCCAAAGATGGTCAAATCTAAGTTAATTTTGAACTAGAAAGCTATGAACTTTTCAGAACCCTTAGACCATTTCAGGAGATGCTGCACTAACTGTAGCTGTACAGCATTTTTCCAGAGCGTGGATAAGTGACTGATGATGCAGAAGCAAGGAAGCTAATAGAAGTGATATGCGTATTTTGTAATCAATAGAAATACAAAATAAAAAAAAGCACTGCTCCTTTAGTGAAAAGATAAAGACAGATTCAATCCCCTCCTACACATCATGTCCTGTTCTGTTCCCTAATGCAATGAAGACAAGAGGAGAAGAGGGATCGGAATTTATTTATAATTTTGGCACCAAGGATAAAAATTAATGGCTGGAAGTCTGTGGAAGTTCTTTGCAACTTTCTGAATTTTTGAATATGAATAGTGTGCATGGAGAAACCAGTATGTGCCCTTTTTCTTTCCACTAGTTTGTCGTTGCCTCTGGATTTTTGTGTCTGAAGTTACTGCTTGTTGCAGGAACCAGGGGGCTGAATCACTACAGGCAGCCCACAGGTCTGGTGACTTCATTTCCTGGGTTATATAAAATCCAAACTTCCTAACAAATTGTCTGCAGGAAGTGTTTACCACATTGATATAGAACAATTACAGCACACAGAAACCTGACCAGGTTGAAAAAACAATTACGTGAAACACTGACGTTAATTTATAAAGACCTTTAAACACGGCAGTGGGGTTGCCAGCCAACAACCAACCAACCTACCTACCTGGGTTCCTGAGCAGAAATATTTAGTTAGATGTCAAAGCTAGATTTATTGTGAAGGGTGAAGACCTGTGTGAATAAAAAAATAATTAAGATATTATGTCTAGTTTGTTACATTCTCTGTAATAAATTGTTCACCAGTGTAGAACTAGAGGTCTTATATTCACATTTGTTAACATGGATCTTCAGTAAGTCTGCTGAGGTCCCTAGACTTAGTCTAGATTTAAATAGTCCAATTAACAACTGAATTTGTTGTTTTGTGGGGAGAGATGACCTCCTACTGCAGAAACTTACTTCTGTTCTGAGCTGTTTGGAGCCCATGGAGATGGAGGGCTTCCTGCACTGGCATGGTGACACTGCAGGAAATACGGGTAATGAAAACAAGAACCACCCACTTATCTCTCTCTCTGTAAAGTTATGAGTAAAGCAAATATATCTCCATCCTATGTAGTCTACAGGCACTTGGGTAACTCTTTTGCACCAAAAGTGCAGCCTTTTTTTTTTTTTTTCTTCCCTCTAACAAATCATTCTTTATAATACAGAACAGCAACAGAACAACAAGCAACAGAAAACTGATGAAAACTGCATAAAATAGGCCACTTTCAAATTCACAATTTTGTTTTCTAAAGAGCCCAACCAAACCAAACAACTTATGGAGCTCCTTATTGAAGCTACGTGTGTTAAACCTTGATTCTCTGGCCAAGTTCTGTTTGTTAGTTCACTTAATATTGCAATTTATACTTATCAAAAGCATTTCTATCGACATGTGTAAACAGAACCTTGGCCTGGAGTTTGAAAAGAAGAAGGATGCAACTGCTGTGATGTGATGCCCAGCACTGCCTTTATGCAGATGATGAAACAGGAGAGAAACTGGGAAAAGTACATCTTCACATTCAACTGGAAATGTGGAAATGTAGAAAGCAAATCAGCAAGCTACGTAAGTGAACTGGTATTTAGCTGTTTCAGCATAGCTTTAACTGAGATCTCAAACAGATACTGCTTTGACTGCTATTTTATATGCAGCAAGGGAAATTATTCTCTGAATCATGACTATCTCAGGTGTTCTTGCTTTGAGTTGGAGGGTGCCCACTTCTGGGGGGTTCCCAGTGTCACTTCTTATCCTTAGATTCTTAAATCAGATTCCTTGGTGGTGCATAGCACTTACTAACGTTCAGCTACTTGGGGTACTGGTGTTATACACCAGTACTATCAAAGGCTTAAATTTCCCAAATGAGCCACTTTAATGATGCAAAACTTCCTTGGCCTGTTGAGGAAATTCCTTGTTAAGACAATTTATCAGAAGGTTAATTGTTTAATGTTTGCTATTTTGCTTTTAGTTGATAGCATTCATCTATCTTGTTAGGAAATTGCAGCTTTCTTTAGTTTTCTAAGGAAATCTTGCCTCTGTTAAGTATCTGGCTAATTTCTTGCCTAACCTCAGTAACTTGTTTGGTGATTGAAGGGTCTCCAATGTGCTGTCTTTGTAAAAGCTTGTAATACTGAAGTCTTTGCATATTTCCTTTTAAAAGCAGCACTCTTTTTTTAAGACCACCTTCACTGGAATAAGATGTTTTTCTCATTTTCAGTTTTCTCATCTATGAAAGGATTGTGATACTTCATTACTGTGACAAACTATTGAGACCTCTGGCCAATAGAACTTCTATAGCCGTTAAATATCATGCTATACTTAATTCCATGTTTGGATTCCTAAATAGAAAATAGTATGATTTTCAGAGGTGGGGAGCAAATACAACTGAAATGAAATCTAGGAAATCAAGCTGCGTACATTTAAGCGCTTAACTATATTGACTATATGAATCAGGATCTCAGGAAGGAGTATGAATTATTGCTGTGTACTGGAACTGTCAGCATTTAAACTTGAATGTGACCAAATACAGAGCTAGGTGCCTCAGCTTTTACATCTGAATTTGGAGAGAGTTTGACATTTAGAAAATTCTGAGCTTTTATTTTCTGCAGTTTTGGCACATCTAAAACATCTCAGAGGGGGCATCTAAAATTACTGAGTACTTTTAAACTTTTGGCCTTGGAATTTAGACTCTGCTACCCATTTTCTCTTTGATGGAATGCAGCCACTTAGAGCACAGGCTGGAAAGATGCAAATAGAGATTTCTTCAAGGAATTTGGTGTCAGAATTCTTGATATCTAAATCAATGTACTCCAAATTTTTGCAGAAATTTATAAAGGGAGCATGCTCTTAACATATGTTTCACGTTAAAGCATGGAACAGCCTTTTTGTAGTCTGCCCCGGCTTTAATTTGTATTGCAGGCCTTAACTATGCATTCGGACATACGTGTAGACTGAGATCCTGGTGTAACAGTAAAAATTATATGCCTTTGATGCATCATTTCTTGCATGAATCAACCTTTAGTGCTATTAAACTGCTTGTGTGGAATTTTTTAAAGACTACTTGAGCTCTGTGAGATTTCATTCTCTCTGTTCTTCAAGTCTGCTTGTTTTTATTTTGAAGCAAACAAGTAACTTCCCTACCTGCCTCACCCCCCATTAATCCTGTAGAAAAAAACTATCAGCTTTAGAAATGTCGTAAACATGGGGACAGTAAATGTTGGCGTTCTTTTGTTTGTTGGTTTGTTTGTTTTTTTAATAACCTTGTCTTTGGGAAGGGAGATCTGAATGAAGAGGTGATCATCAGAAGCATCTGGAAAATACATTTGTAAAGAACTTAATGAAAAATAGAGCATGTACATTTTTCCTATTAAAATAACAAAAAGAAATCATTCAGAGTGTCTGTGTAGGAGTATAATGAAGGCAAAGGCGATTGTTTACAACAGAGTAATAAATCCAGGAAGAGTGTTTTCAGCTCTGCTTGCTCTGCTGCATGGCTTTTGAACCATCATGGCAGAGTATATGTGAGAAATTCCCATCATTAGAGTGAATCTGGAAAAGGTGGATGCAATTCTCTCTGTGGGATTCATGTGCCAAGGGAGCTGGGCAGTCTTTAGGTCTCTATAAATGTGTAGCCAGGGTGGGGCCTGATTTGGTGTTTGGCTCACAGATCTGTCACTGAGCTGCTGTGTCTGATCCCTTGAAGAGGTTTCTCCAGTGTGTTCTGGTCTTGCCTTTCCTGTCCTGGAAAGGCTTGAGGCACTGATGCAGAATAAGCTCACCTTCACCTCACATTGCCCAGGAATTCTTCTTGAGCTGGAAGAGGGCTTCCATGTACAGATCAGGTGTGTGCTACATGGTGCTTCATACAGGCTGTGTAGGATTCATGAAGTGTGAACTGAATCATCACCTACCTGTTTGCATGTGCATAAATATTTATTTTGCAGGTACTTCCTGCAAGTACTACTTACTGTGAGGTCCCTGGTTAATCAACAGCTTCCTAACAGGTGACTGCTCTTAGGACCAGATGGAAAGACCTGGCTACTGGGAGCTGAGAGATTCTGAATAAAATGCGGGGTCACTGGGTGGATAAGAAATAACAGTGTGTGTGGGCAAATGATTGCCAGCAGTGTTCTGCAAATACAGAGTCCATCTTTGTTGTCTTTACTCAGCTGCAGAAGTCACAGCTTTCAGTATCAATGAAACAGTCCTGTAGAATAAAGGCCATCATCTTTTGGCAGCTCTGTAGCAGAGTGCTGCTCTCATTAGCAGTGTCTCAGGGAACCGTGGAAATGTCCTGTCTGGCTCTGAACACCTACAGAATCAGCAGAGCACTGCATCTTGGCACCGGTGGGAAGAAAATCTGGCCTCCAGGTACTACTCTGTAAAATGCAAGCAGGTTCTCTTTTAGTGGCCACGATCGAATACAGTTTTGACCCAACCAGAAACAATTAGTCTGATTACACTTCTACCTGTCAAACCCATCTTAATTGCAAAATAATTTGTTTATCAAATTACTCATTAATATATGTATGTCTCCCATGTGGTATGAGACAGAGCAACTCTGCCTTGTCTTTTGAAGTATTCAGATAGATTAAGACTTTAGTTTGGTGCAGAAATGCTAGACAAGATGGATTATATCTCTCTTGTTCTATGGCTATTAATGTAAATGCTGTATGCTTCGGTTTGTGCCTTCTTTAGCATGATTTACCAAAATTAAGCTGCTATAAAGAAATAAAAATTATTGAAAAAAGTGTAGCAGAGGTGAATAATTTTCTTTGTACACGAAAAGTATTTAATCCAAAACTCATAAAAACTGTTATTCCTGAGTCTGAAAATAAGGGCACTAACTGAGTCATGGTACACAATCTCCTGTCAAAAATCTCTCCAAAATGGCAGATATCAGTTACACTCTTATATGAACATCCTTTCTTAGCAGACTTGTTCAAACTGGCAAGTAGGATATGTTTTCTACAGACCTGATGCTGCACACAACTACCTATGTGGCCCACTCACCTCTTTGGTGACACTTACAGGTTCTGAAGGAGTCAGGACTTCTCTGTTGTGTTAAATTTTTTTTTTTTTTTGGTGTGATATAAGGAAAGTACTTTCTGGTTTATATTTTTGCCCAGTTAGTATTAAATGCAGAGACAGATGTGCCTAGATGCTACAGAGACCAGTCCCAGGTAAGTCCTCCAGTGAGTTCTGTGGGCGGCTCACTTAGCTCCTTGGTGCTTTTGGAAAGAAGAAGACCCACTTTTGACTGTGTATTTCATGTATGATGGTGTTGCAGATAAGTAAAAGACAAACACTTTTGTTTTGCCAATTATGCTCAACTTTGCAAAAATGACATAGTTAAAATTGGGGTTGGATGAGATTAGGTAAACCACTTAAAATGAAGATAACCTTTTTTGATTGTCTAATTTTCTAAGTGAAAATAACTGTGGGCAGATGCTGAGAGGTGCAGAGAAGCAGGCGATGAAGGACACACTGGGGAAAAAGTGTCTCTCTTTACCAAGGTCTCATCCCATGGAAATACAGTCTGTCCTCCCAAGGTCTGCAGCTCTCTGGCATTTGCAGAGCGGTCACCGCCTATGAGAGGAACATCCTGGGATTCCCCTACACAGTGCCGTGAAGCTGTCATTTTTTGTCAGTGTCACTGCTGCTTCCTGTTTATGGAAAATTCATAGTGGGAATAGGATTGTTTTGGATTACAGTTCAAATAAAGTTGAAGGAAAAGAGAGCCAAAACTGTGGGGGTGTGGCCACTTCAATAATCCAGTCCTGTTTGGTTAACAGCTTTTCCGCCTTTCCTCTGGTCCCTTCTTCTGCCAAGAGCTGGATGCTTAGTAGGGGCAAATCCTCGCTGTTATGCTACCCACTGTGTTGAATTTTTCTGGTTAGTGAGTCACATCTGATGTGGGCATTTTTACTTTGGTTGTGTAAAATAAACCTCGGTGGTTGCTCTAATCTGAGGAGGCTGAGCAGCTTTGTTAGTGCCTGCAGGGGAACTCACTTGGCCTGAGGTCTTTTCTCAGTGCTTTCTCACACTTCTCTTGTCCTTACCCACGGGGCTTGAATAGTCATTCTGTCTCCATCTGTTGGTGCTGGCCTTAGTTTCCTGTGACCCTTATTGCTTTTAGTTCTGTCAAGCTGTTTCATGTCACTAGTGTTATGAATGAGTTCCTATTTCTGATGCTCTGCCCCCTTAGTGTTGGGTGATGGCAGTCTCTCTCCTCTTTCCAGTTACTGTTTGAAAGGGTGAAGGATCAAGGATCACTAGCCAAAATGCTTGTTATGGAGAGAAAAATTGAGGATTGCATCTACCATTGAAGAATGCCATGCAAGTAGCAAAGATTTTCTCTTTAACATCTGAAATGCTCACGTCACTCTGCATTTTAGGCACAGGAACCAGGAATGGCATTAGGGGATAAAATATCCCTCTCGTTATCATTAAGAACATTGCTTCATGGCTTCTTTTAGAAATCAGTAACAGAGGGTAATGGAGCAGAAGGTTCTCTCTTGAGATTTTAATTAATCCAAGCAGAGATATGTGTCTGTGATGTGAGTTAGGATTAGAAATTAGCTCTAAAAACAAAACAACCTATTCAAAATTGATGAACGCTGGCCTATAAAACAATTCAGTGAATGATTTCCCATTTGTAATGTGGCATTCCTTGAAGTAGTTGGCCAACACAGTCTTCGTCAGATGAGGCAGTGAAGACTGAATGAATAATTTTATCACTTAAAGTTAATTTACGATGGTGTGGAAGGGGTGACTGATCTGTTCATTCACTGAGCCAGAGTTTAGCTTGTTGCTTCGGCTTTATAAAAAGATGCTCTCTTTACTCTTTGAGCTACACCTTGAATGTAGAGGCCTGTGATCAGGATGGGAAGTTCAGTCAATCTCTGATGGAAGGAAGGTATCCAGGGAAGAAGTATAAGAGTGTGTATGTGGGCATCAGAGAAGAGAGAAGGGTTGGAGGAATGACAGGCTTCCATGTCAAAAAGTGAACTTCTTCCCTACACATGCCTGCAGGAGTGGGTGTTGAAGGGAGGTTGACTGCCTGACTTGCTTCTGGAAATCTTCCATGTTTTCAGCGGAGTGAAAAGAACGTTATTTTTATTACTATTAAAAAGTGCTTCTGCACTTACAGCGTCTGTAAGTGACTATTACAGTGCTGCTCGGTGGAAGGTTAGCTGAAAGTCACAGGATATGTTTAGTCTGATGCCTTGGGAGGCCTCAATCTGCATTTTATCTGTAATGATCTCAAAAATGAGTGCAAGGGATTAGGAGGTTCCCATGGTCAGTAATGGGATACAGGAGGCCTTCACATGGAGCAGGGGGGTTCTTCAGTGAGCTGTGGAAGAGAAAAGTGAAGGCCATGAGGATTATAAGCAAGGAAGGGGAGGCAAGAAAAACCATGTAAGAGGATAAAGCATTATCCAGGGGAAAGAAATGTGATTAATGCTTGTTTCCAAAGGCTTCAGGTATATACAGTGTCCCTCCTGGCAGCAAGGCATTAGCTTGCTCTAAAAGGAAGTGTCTGTGTGTGGTGACAGGAGTATGTGGCACAAGGAATGAAGGATAATTGTGGTGGCTTCTGTTTATGCCCGTGTTCCTCAGGAAACTTTTTCAGTGAGATAAAATTTTGCAAAATGCTGCCAAAATACTGATTTTATAAAGTGTTACTTGGGATTTTTTGTTTGGTTGATTGATTGGTTTTATTATTTTCACCTACTGCTTTACACTATGTGGAGGCTATGTGGTCATGTCTACCACATTGCCTCTTGCTGGTCGGGTAAGGTGTCTCATTTCAGCCAAAAGAATACAGGAAGATTATACTGATAAAGTGTTCAGTGGTCAGCTCCCCTTCTGAGCAATAGAGGCACTGAAGACAGGGGTGTTTGTCAGGAAGGTGCCTTGGATGGACACTGGTGCTGTGGTACCCTTGCTCTGTCCATCCTGGATGTTCCCTTGCTAGTCAGAGAAGACAGCTGGGATCCTTTTGCTCCTCCTGATGTCATAAGCAGGTTTAATGAGTGTGGTACAGTCTGAGGAACAGGTCTGGCGTGTTGTGTTGCCCTGCCCAAGCTGCAGTAATCAAGGGCAGGGCTGCTCAGGAAGTACCTCCAGACAGCACCAACCACCTGGTCTGCATGCCTTGTTATACCTCCTCTCATTTCTTCACCCTTCTTCCTCCATCCCTGTAGCTCCCTCTTAAATAGCAACTGGTTTGGGAAAAGTGGGACTAAGATGCCTTCCTGACCTCTCAGCATCATAGGGCTGGGATGTCTGGAGGTGGTTCTTCTGGCCATGATCTTGTTATTGTCATGGTTAGGTGAGGGAGAGGTAGCTTTCTGACAGGCATTTTGTGTGCCCCTCTCATCAGTATTACCATCCCTGGCAGCATCAGCCAAAGCAGGGTGTGCAAAATGTGCCACAGAAAAATGGTCAGTGTTGACAAGACCTTTCCTTGCTGGCAACACTGAAGCAGAAGGGTATTCCTAGCAACTCCGTCTGCTGCAAATAGTCTTTGTTACCAGCAATTAAGGATTGGATGTGATTTTAAACAATTATATTGGCATCTGTTATAGAAGATCTTAACCCTTCCAAATCAAGTTGTTATTTGGCACAAAATATGCTTTTTCTTCTGCAGCTAATAAAACACAGAGGTCAAGAATGCAAATACAAGAAATGTCTTCTGCATCAAAGAAGAATAAAATTAAGGAGAGGCATTACCACGCTTCTGGTAGCACTGTGTTACCTGGAGGGACAGGAAGAAATCACAAATCCTCAGCAGGGAGTTTGCTGGCTCCCCATGGCAAATTCCTTATCTGGCAGGTCAGGTCTATGCTCATTCTTCACTTCTCGTCACTTTCTCCCCACTTATGTCTTTTGGGGATCAGAAGCCTAGCCCTAGCAGGAAAGAGTGGTTGCCTCCAGAGCATGGGATGGTACTCCTTGCTCCATTCTCAGTCTTCTCTCCTTTTAACTCGTTGGGGAACCCTTGCCAATTATGCCTCCCAAGAACCAGTTAGGAATAAGGCTGCAACGAATGTATCATTGATTGCATGTGTCCTTTATATTGCTTGTAAGTGATTGTGTTCTCTGGGTAGTTCATAAATTTGTCTAATTCTTCATGTAATGCTCACAAGAAAAATAAAAGAAAAAAAAGAAAAAGAAAAAAGACATAAGAAACTAGTCAAGGACACCATTCTTCAGCTAGACTAAAAAGAATGTAAAATTTTTAGCCAGAGATACTTTGGAGGGCTGACAAATGCAAAGAATATTTAGTAGTACTTTTGGAAATGGAATCTAGTGCTCTTTTTCATTTCTTTTCATTCTTTTCAGGCCTTTTTCTGTTGTTTGTTTGTTTCTGGTTTTTTTGTTTGTTTTGTTTTTTGTGTTTTCCCCTCCAATATTATCAATTCCATGATCAAAATTCAGGGGGATTAGTTAAACGATGGGAAAAGTAGCTCCAGCATTCTTGAGAAATAACTCTTTCTCAGTGATGTCAATGTCCAAAAAGAGGAAAAATGAGAGTACTCCTTGGGAGCCTATATCCATTACTAGTGTGGCTAATTACTATTAAGTAATTTCTAATTGCATAATTTACTGCAACAAGGTAGCGTGGTAGAGTCCTGCACCTCCCCTGTACATGCATCCCAGGCCCAGGGTGTGGGGGAGAGCTGGTGTCCATGACATCCTTCCACTGGAGAAATATGTCACCTAGACCAGGTGCATGAAGAATAGTTTGTTTGATGCCTACCAAAATGTATGTACCCCTCTTTAAGGTTTGGAAGTCAAATGATGTCCTGGCTTGCTTATGCCAGTGCTGTTGCAAGTGACATGAAGGAAGGGGTGTGGAGATGTCCATTGTGAGCTCTGTTCCTGTACCCCAGCAGCTGTTTTGGAAGAATGTGGAGAGGAGCCACAGGTTATATGAGATTTATGTTCTTGCAGCAATGGGTAAGCATCCTGCTCTGCCTGCCCTTCCATCTTCCCGTTCCCTGAGCTCCTGCAGCATACTTCATGTGTGCACATCATTCTGCATTGCATCTATCTTCTTCCCTTATTATTTTTCTGCCCTAATTAATCTTGTTCCACAGTATCAGGCAGGTCTAGCAGTAAAATAAAGCAATGGTTTATTAATCAAAGCCAAAGAGAAAGGTATTAGTGTTTAGAGGGCTGATGACTATACGCGGAGCAAACTATGTGGTTATAGCCTTTGTTTAAAGTGAGGTGCTTCCCTAGCTGTCTCAGTACATCTCACTCAAAGGCTGTGTAGCACATGCTTAACTTGAGGTAGATAACCTGATCTCTTCCCACATCAGGTAAATTCTTCAAGATCTAGAGGAATTCAATTTCCTTTATAACATTGCTGGTCTTATTTTTAAAAAGAATAGCAGACCAGTAGCAAAGCACTTTGCCAAGACCTGCTGACCCTCTCCTACAGTCAGTCTCTTGGCCACCCTCTCACCAGCATGAGGGAAGATTTTAGGAGAGAGTGTTGGTAGCTCCATGTTGTACTCCTGCATGCAGCCATGCATGTGTTGCCCCCTCTACACTTCTGGGGACAAATGGCATATTTCCACATCCTTTCTGTGGGGTGAGAGGATGGGATGGGCAGGGAAGGTCCCCTGAGAGTCATGACTGTAGCAATAGTGGTGACTGCACACTCATAGTTGGTAAGTCCTCTGAGAAAGAAGCAGCCTGTGTTCACATCACATCTGACTTACCCCACAGTAATGCCACACTTATCCTCACCCTGTGCTGGTGAGGAGGTACCTATCATTCCTTTGCCTTCCACCTGGAAGGGCTGAGCAACTGGGTGAGACAAAGGCTGATAATTTCTTCTCTCAGGTGGCCACTGTGAGCACAGTTTGGACTCATCTACTCACAGTACCCCACCAGAGCTTGTGTTACCTTCTGCTGCCAGCCCTTGTACTATTGCCATAATTCTGTAGGGTGCCATCCAGGAGACCATGTGTGGGAACGTATGCAACCTGAGTGGAAGAGGAAGGAAGGTTTGCTGGATGTGGTAAGGGAAGAGCATGCAACAGTTGTCTGTTTTAGAAAGGTATGAGTAGTTTAAATGTTGACAGCTGAGGTGAGAAAGGTCTGTAGTATGGCCTCCCATGACTATCACTACTGACATGCTGGAACCTGGTTAGAAATATGCAGAAGAGCACAATCAGTACCTGAGGTTGCTCAAAATGAGCCCAAGCTAAAAGTACCATATCAGTAGCTGCTTGGCACAGGGAGAGGAAAGCTGACTTTTGTAAATACAATTTTAACCTATCTGTCTCTTTAACAGAGACTGAAGTATCTGAGAAAGAGGATGTAAAGTCTCTTGAGAACCTGAAGTTCAAAAAATTGCCAGGACTAAAAGATGCCAGTATACATCTATGGTGTTTTGAATAAATAGTGTGGAATCACAAAAATAATGAATTACAGGCTTCACCCCAGTCCTAGTGAAGTCTGTAGGAGTCTCAACATGCTTCTTCAGATGGAGGATGATATGCCAAGTGTGTAAGAAATAGACTTGTTTGTTTCTTTAAAGGACCAGAGAGCTTTATGAATAACTATTGCATTTTACCCAGTTATAACTAGCTGGTTTTGATGAGGAGAAGTTGTTGTTGTAGTAGTGCCTGCTATTGACTGCTTACTGAGGCACTTCAGAGCTAATTAAGGAGAAGAAAGGCCAATGTAGTGTTCTGGAGAACCAGTTCCTGGCCAAATACCTCTGTTTTTTTAAAACCTTTTTGGTGTACCTCTTTGTTAAAACCTTTGAAAGCAAATACAGAGCTACTAGGCAAGGAGCATTTGTCCTGAACTGATGAGGTAAGATTTGGAAGTGCAAGTATCTGCTATTCCAAACAAGGAGCATGCTCTGAAGTTACAGAATAAACAAATGATGACTGATTGCAACTCAGAGCAGAGAAAAGTTAAGAGGGGACTTGCGGTTAGGAGAAGTTGGTAATTGAAACAAGAGCATTGTAAGGATTTGAAAGATTTAGAGGAGAAAGTGGAAAGTAAATTGGGAACTGGCCTGAAACCATGTGAAATCAGTGGGAAGAGTTCCCTTGGGCTTCAGGTCAAAACATAGGATGAAGAGCATCTAAGAGGTTGCAAACATAAGTGTAGATGGAGAGAGGAGGAGGGTGAAGAGCACTGAAGGTGCAGAGAGAAGTAGGAGATTCCATATTAGCCGACAAACCTACAAATTTCCAAAGGTTTCCATGAATTCTCATGGGCTTCCTTCTTTCAAACACTTATGGTTTTATACCAGTAACCTGATGTGGAGTATTCAGGGACACCATGATAACCACTGGAGTTGCTAGGATACTCAGTTATATTAAAATTCAACTAGAGGGTGTAAACCTACATGGCACAGAATTGAGGGCAGGCACGAATATCATGTGAAAGGTCACCACCTCTTTCAGTGGCAGCAGTTGGAAAAGATGTGATAAAAGCAATCACAGGAGGAGGCAGGATCAGGGTATAAGAGATTTTAAAGCAAGGTTACAGGAGACAGGCCTGAGGCTTTCTGAACTGTGACAGAGATGAGTATCTAAAAAAATTTAAAAACCCCAAAACCTGTGAAGGGAATAGTGAAACATTTTTATTTCCACCCATTTTTCTTCTTGAATGAAACCCAAAACCCCCCCCCCCAAACAAAAACAAAAACAAACACAAACAAACAAACAAACAAACAAAACCAAAACCCCAAAAACAAACAAACAAAAAAACACACCAAAAAAAAGCCCAAAACCCACACTCCATATTGTAAAGTTGGTATAGTAAATGTAAAGCTAATCAAAGGACATACTTCCTTTTCCAACACCTTGTCAACTGCTGCAGCCTGCAGTTGCAAGAGGTGGAGGCACATGAAATAAATGCTGTGAATTTATTGTTGAAAGACTGGCAATTTTGCAGCAGAATGCAATTCTTGTGTTGTAGCACTTGAACATATAAGTGATGGTATTGCTCACAAGCAGATATTGGGAAGGAGTCTCCTGTGCAGCTCATGCACAGCCATGCACAATTAGCTGGCTACTTACCTCTTCCCATTTGTCACTCCAGGTCACACGCATCATTTCTCTCATGCTTTTAGAGATAGCTACAGCAGTGCTGGCACGGCAGCCCCAGTGGACTCCTCATCTAATCTGCTGTGGCAGTTCATCTTCTATCTAGGCCACTGTGGAACAAATTAAATTTTTGGGGTCTTCATTTTCTTCTGCAAATGGCTTCCTTCTTTGGTTCAGCTTTAATTTGTATTAGCATTTACTTTTTTTAAATACCTGGATCTGTCCCTCATCTTTGGCCTTGCAGAGAATCCAGCAACTGTTTTCCTACAAAGGGCAAGTGTATTTTCAAGGCCTCGGCTTTAAATGATTGTTCTGACATAAAAAAAAAAAAAAAAAAAAAAAAAAAAAAAAAAAAAAAAATTCCTCTCCCGCCCTTGACATGAAAATAACAATGTGAACAATGGGAGCCGGCTGGAGCCAGCCTGACGCTGGAGTGCGCTGCGTGGAAGGAGGTTGAAGAGGGAAAAAAATCCTACATGCCGTGAAGGGAGGATGTTCAGCAGACTATTTGCATCTGAGTTTGAGAACCCACACAATAAAAATGAAAGTGCAGAGTAAGGGCCAGCTGCCTGAGATAAGATCACATTGTTGGAAAGGGGAGAAATATACTGTCTCCATGCTAGCTGGGCAGACAGCAAAAGTACACCACAAAACAAGTGGTGAGATCACACGTGCAGCCCCTCTTCCTTGGTTGCTGACATATCAAGTGATTTTGATTGATTTTTGTATGTCATGGTATGCCACAGCCGGTCTGGGGGAATTAAGCAGATGGTATAGCGTGCAGGGGAATTGTGTGGAGCGTGGATATGGAGGGCAGCTAAAATCAATCTTTTTTAACAAGTAAATGCAACTTTGTGCAGTTCCCCAGCAGTGGTAGGGCCATAACTGATGTGATGGCTTTATTGCAGCTGTTTGCGGGTGCATTTGGCCTCAAACAGGGAGGAGAGAAGGCTCTGCTGTGGCTTGAACAGGGCTCTCATTTGTTCTCTGCACAGCTCTGGGATTTGGTTCCTCGCATTTGTGGCAAATCGTCTTATTTACCACCTCTAGTGACCAATTCAGATGTCAACAGAAATGTCAGTTGTAGAAACTCACAGATGTTATCAGGGATAATGAACTAGCTGGAATTTTTTATCATATATTTAATATATGCTAAGATAAGACTGCACAGTTGGGTTTGAACTCTCTCACCTCATTTTTAACTCTTGGGTTTTTTTAATGAAAATTACTAAAAATAATTTAAAAAACACAACCTCTAAATTACCTTTAAAGTTATCATATGCCTTCTTCAAGCATTACACAAGGTTGTAGGGCTGAACTCTCTTTTCATTTTTTCTCGTCTGAGTTCTGTTCAGCATCTTGTGTTGCTGGCTGGTGTTGGTTTATATGCTCTGCAGATGATTTTCTGAACCTTCTACACTACTTTTATACTCAGCATTAAAAGATGATGCCTGTGTGATTGCCAAGCAGACAAGAGGGTTTACTGCACTGCCTGCCAGCCATTTATCTCAGCTCTCCTGTTTGCAGGTGCTACCATGCTTTCACTAATAGTTCTTTTACCTCCAGTGCTCTTGCTTGCTTTGTCCTCTAGGGCTCCTTCTCTCTTGGTATGGATTTGCAGCTTCTTAAAACCATTAGGGAGAGATGTTAGGATGAATTGCCTAAATACCACACCACCAACTTTATGTCTCTTCTGATATAAAGCATGGACAACATCTCTTTATTGTCTTCTCCATGTACACCCTTGGGCACAAAAAATACCTGATGTAGGAAGACCCTGCCCTAAACAGGGACAACTTGGGGGAACTTCATCACAGAGCATGCTGCTGTATAGTTGATACCTGCCAAAGAATGCTAAGCTAGCCCACAAACAATTCTACTGCATCTATTGTGACCACTGTTATGGCTGTGCCAGAAGAAAATACCTTTGTCTGTAACAGAACACACCAGTCTGTGCCCTGTGGCCACTGTGGACCTGGGCTCCCAGTATGAGTGTGCATATATAAATTCCACACAGTTCAATGTGGCTTCATCAGGTGAGCTGGCTCGTTCTTTCTGCACCAGTGTGTGTAAATATTCCCAATATTCTCTTCCATGTTGCTCTCCTGTTAAATAAAAAGTTCCCCATTTTAACAGTTTTTCACTCTGGCCATCCAAGACACTGACAGGACTAACACTGCAATTCAGAACCACAGGCATTGGTGGTGGCTGGGAGGAGCTCTGTATGTGTTGGGTCAGGATTATCACAGGAACTGTATGTGTGGATTTGGCCTCTATAGCAGAACTGTTTAAAAATTCCTTTCCTGTGCTCAGAATTAAATGCAGGATGCATTTGTCTGCTTGGAGATGCTAGTCCTGTGCTCATGTTTAGTTTTTGTTTTTTTTTTTTTTTTTTTTAATTTTTGTGAGCTGTTGAGCTAGTTTGGTGCACACCTACAAGTCAGTATCTTGAGAGTCCTCCTGGCTTACTGATTAAGCCAGCAAGTATGGTGACTAGAAGAGAGACAATGAAGCTTCAGATTGTTACTCATTCAATGCAAAAATGTGAGCAACTTGTTTAACCTTTCAGTGTCTTTATAATTCCTCCTCTTCCAAACAGTTTGCAGAAGTTGCTTCTGGATGTTGTTTTTTGAATGAAGGTGTTGTACATGGAAAGAGCTGTGACCCCAGCTCTGCCAGGTCAGACTTTGCTCAGTCAGACTGATGCTTTTCATTAATTATGTCGATGTTAGGGAGAAAAAGAGCCCTAACTAGCTAGTCTGTGGGTAATGGGTGGGGACTGTGGCCTGGAAATTAATTAGGATGTTTGTTCTCTCTGTTTACTGACACTGGAACTTAAGTAGTTACATCCTGTAGAAGAATATTACTGTAACTCTGTTTCCCGGTGTTTTACAAAGTATAACCTTTCACACTTGGCTGCATCTCTGGAAAATTTACTGGTTTTGTTTTTTAATTCTAGCTGTACTTTTTTCCTAAAAAATGGGCTTTCATGGAAAGTGAATCTTTACACAAAGGTATGCCTGTATACATACTTTTCTGAACCATGCACAGAGAGAAGAGTACCCATTATTCTGTAGGAAAATTTTAAAGAAAAATAGTAGAAATACGCAACATGAACTATAAGATACTCTAAGTTCTCAGTAAAGAGTGTTCAATTGTTTTTCTCCCTCCTAAAGAGATACTTTTCCATAATTCTTTTCTATAGATACATGGATTTATTTTTCATTATTATTTTCATTAAAAGAATTGTGTTTTAAGAACTGCTCAATCCACTTGGCTTAAGCAAATATTAATGCCTGAATTGTCATTGTAATGTAATTTTTAGGCTGAAAATCCTTCTGGTATGGGATGCTTGTAGCCTAAAAGCTTTCTGCTATATAAGGAAATGGATTTAATTTAACTTTCTCAACCATGTCTATGTGCACAAGAGAGTAGCATCCAAATTCAGACTAAGAATAGAAACTTTCTAACTGCATTAATGAGTTTCTGCCATAGCTCTGTAACTAGTAGTCAACAGTCTGTATGATTACTCATATCTGCTTTCACAAAGGCTAGAGGTTACAGGTGTGTTTTCTTAGGCATTTTAAGATATTTAGTGTTTTTCTTTCAAAGTCCATGGCTACAGCTATTTGGATGTGGGCTTTGCTCTGTCTTCCCTGTGGGTGTTCCTCCTGTGTTGGCTTTCTGAACTTGGGTGGTGAAGGCACAAGTAAGACTGCTGTGTCAGCGCAGTGTCAGTCCCAGGACTCCTGAAATCCCAGTCCTTGCCTTAGCATCCCATGTTTCCTAAGGTGAACAGCAGGTCTAGTTGCTGAAGACCAAGCTGCTGGGTAACACACCCATCTCACGTGTTCCTTCCTTTGTGTTTCATTCCTGATCCTTTGTGTGTTCTCCTTCAGCACAGTGGGCTGTGCTGGTTTATTTGCACACTGATTCCAAAAGCAGCTCTCAAGCTTCCTGGTGCAAGGAGTAATGCCAAGTAGTGGGATACTGCCTCCTGAGATCAATTCCTCTGGTGCCAAGGGGGTAGCTGGTGGCTCCTGCATCATCTCTGATTAAGGGGGATGCAAGTTACAATGGGGTGGGAGCAGGCATGCTGAGTCTGACCCTCTGGCTTTAGCAGCTGATTTTCTGGATGGAGTGACTCTTAGCGACCTTCCATCAGGGCTGTATCCACAGGTGGGGTAATACTGCTACAAATTACTTGGAGATGCAGTATTTCTCTTGTTAATATTTCACTGGTGCTTGAAAACAGAGATCTATTTCAGGGAAAGGAAACTAGTTGTGCTCCCACATGTTCTGTCTTCTGGGTCCAGGAAAGTGAGGTGTAACTCCTCTTTCCTTGCAACACACACTCCCTCCCTGCTGACTGGGAAACACTGAGACAGAATGTAAACCGCTTTGGTGGCCCAATGCATGGTACAGAGGTGTGGGGCCATACCCAGCTGCCTGCAAACCCAGCCCTGCCTGTAGGAGCCCACCACGATCTTCTCACTTGGTAATGAAGCACAAGAGTTTGTTTCACACATCTGCTGAAATGCATTTCTTGTACTTGCAATGCTTCTCACTGACTCCTCTCTCTGAGATCTCATTTTACTTTTCACTCTACGCTGTCAGTGAGTCCCTTGTTATTGGGAGATTTAAGTGGTTTCAAACCAGCAACAAGAGACTTAGACCTGCAATCTATGGCACAGATGAGTGTGATGGTTGGGTCCACGTGCAGTTCTATACAGCAGGTATTACCGTTATGCATAAAGGATACTTAAAAGGAAAAAAGAGCTACAAATGCTATGAACAACTTTTGCCTCTTGCTCTCCCACAGTGTCTGACTCTGCCTATCCATAGTCCACTGGTCAAAGAGATTTGGTAAGGAAGCAGCACGATATGAACAAGTAGGATCAAAATGGGCTCCCCATGCTGCAGTTGGCTTTGTGCACTGTGGTCTGGTTTTCCCAAGAGGGTGGTTGTGCTGCCCTTCCCTGAAGCCGCCAGAAGGCCATTTGCAATAAGTATCAGAGTGGCAATGGTGGTGTGGTGTGGTGTGCGTGGTGTGGTGTGCTCCCCATGATGACTGGGAGCTGCAAATCCTCCCTGGCCTTTATAGAATCTAGAATAGTTTGGGTTGGAAGAGACCTTTAAAGGTCATCTAGTCCAACCCCACCTACAGTGAGCCTAGGACAAGTTGCTCAAAGCTGCATTCAGCCTGATCTTGAATATTTCCAGGTATTCCTCTCCCTACAGCTACCTCTCAGCCATTGCACACAGGGAGGAGAAAGCATCTAATCCAGTCCTGCAAACCCTGACCTACAATGCTGGTATGGGTTAGCCCAGAAACCTCCCTCACCATTTCTTTTTTCACGCTGTAAAATGCACAGCTTTTGAAGTGCTGTGGGAGACTATAAATGCATCAGCTGTAAATATCTTCAGAAAAGTCTTTTCTTATTTTCTCTTTATTGAATTTGGCTCATTGTGGTGACATGCATTGAAACCTAAATGATTCTATAATTCTGTGAGACTATTAGTTGCATGTCCTACCACGTCTTCCTACACAGAAAGCACAAAAGCTTCCCATCAGATGGTCCCACATGTGATGGACTTGCAGCATCTCAAGTTAAAATGGTGGTACCTACAAATAGAAGAGTTTAAATGGAGCCACAGGTGAAGCAAGGCATTATGAAACTAGTATGTAACAGGATTGGAAATGAGTTCTTGCCATTTCACTTTGGAGTAGCTCAGCTCTATGCCAACAGTGTCATTGAACCTCAAGGACAAGCAAGGTGCCCCGTGAGTTCATCTCCCAGCAAGTACAGGTAAAAGTTTGTTGTGTCAGTGGTATATACTGGTACTGTGGTTGGTACTGTATATATAAGAAATACTTATAAAGGAAGTGAAATACAACAATGGCAAACGTTCAACACTCAGGCCTCTCTGCTAAAAAGTTGATTTGCCTGAAAATAAATTTAATTCCCATTTATTCAATTTTTTAAGTTTATTACCAGAGGCAGTAGGAGCTCATTCATATCAGGAAATTTCGCCAGTTATACTTGCATGTTTATTGCAGGATGGTTTGAAACATCATTCCTTGCACAAATGCATTTATCCCAGTGTAATAGTGACTATTTGACAGAGTTTATGCATCCTAAAATGACAGAAGTAAATTAAGAACTGTCATTTTAGTCTGGGAGTCACGGTGGAGTATCTCTATCTGACTCAGCTCTCTGTTTTATGGTTCTCTAACTTTTCTGGGTGTTACAGATAGAGATGCCCAGTAGTACAGCCTCCTTGACAAAATGATACTAGTGAGAAGGGCAGCATGTAACCATGGATCTAAAATTTGCAAGTTTACCCACTCAGTCATAGATTCTTCTTCTGGCTTTGCAGGGATCATCATTTAATCTGCCAGTGTATGCTCATTTGCCCTTTTCTAAAAGCTAAGAAAACCTATTCATTTCAAGTCTCCCATGGTGCTGCCAGGTTTGACTCATTAAACTTCAGATCTCTGAATAGGAGGCATTATTAGCTTTACTGCTTGATTGTCATATATTATGGTTTATATGACTGTGGTGGTTCTTTAACAAACACAATGCTTTATAATCCCTATCCTAAAGAGATCCCATTTCACAGAGAATGAACCATATCCTGTAGTTACAATCAAGGTTGCTTTTAAACACCAGGCTGTTGTTAATTTTCTGCTAGTGTCCAGGATCTCAGAGGCATCCCCTTATTTTGCTGCCTGTGACTGGAAGCAGTCTTGAAGAGTGACTGACAGGAAGAGCAGTGGCCCTGGGTGGACTCCTACACCATCCCCATTAAAAAAACACATGGATCCACAGGCAGCAGCCCTTGCGGTAATGAAGATTGCTTCCCTGTGGAATTGTGTCTTTGGGAAAAGTTGAGCGTCGTCTGCATCTTGGTGGTTCTCAGATGTCTAGTAAGGGTTGTACTTGGAGAGTATGTTTGCTCTCTGAAAAGGCACTAAATAGGGTGATAGTCCAGTTTTCCTCCTGCTTCATTGTGCAGAGGCCTCCTGGATCATGGCTGGAAAAGAGTGTTAATAAAGCCGTTTTCTCCACCCCTATGGAGAAAAGCCCCTTTTGTGTCAGCATGAATGTAATTTGGACAATCTGAAGCTACTAAGACTACTTAAAATCCTCTTTCTGGTGTAACTGGTGGTACTTCATGGTCTTCTGTGGAATAGGAAGGAGAGATGAATTGGTTCTTACATACATTGCTAACTGGAAGGAGACAAAATTAAACACAATGTTAGTGTTATCTCTTCCTTCCGGTCCCCATTTCCCTGTGGCTAACCTGTCAAGTGATTCAGAGTAGCTCCTTTTCTTTGTCTTTCTTCTCTCATCCATTTTACAGTCTTTGCATTACTTCAAATGTCACCCCAATCCACAAAAAGGGCTGCAAGACTGATCCTGGCAATTACAGGCCTGTCAGTCTGACCTCGGTGCCTGGCAGGGTTATGGAGCAGATCATCCTGAGTGCCATCACACAGCACCTTCAGGATGGACAAGGGATCAGACCCAGCCAGCATGGGTTTAGGAGGGGCAGGTCCTGTCTGAC
>JAWWEU010000111.1:30621117-30679545 GCA_035583155.1 Acropternis orthonyx
GATTCACCATCCCTGGAGGTTTTTAAACTGAGATTGGACGTGGCACTGAGTGCCATGATCTAGTAAACAGACGGGAGCTGGATGAAGGGTTGGACTCGATGATCTCTGAGGTCTTTTCCAACCCAATCAATTCTATGATTCTATGACTCCTTTTAATAGTGCAGGTACTCTTGTGAAGGGTCTATTAGAAACACCTAAGTTTGATAGCTGTATCATTTAAACTTATCTGGGCTTCTATTTAATCTCTGCTAGTGGTATGTCATGATGAAGAATAATGTGGGAGAAGATGACGTGTCTCTTATTCAATAGCACTCATCTCTTCCTTCATTATTCTCTTTATTGTAGAGTGAAACAAGGGTAACAAAGTTTAGATCTTATCTCCTTTGATTGCTTAATTCATTTTATAGCTGTGTATTTGTAATGTAGCTTTGACAGTTATATCTTTGGGAGAAACTCTGACCCAGTTATTGTCCTTATGGGCAGAATATTGAATTTTCTTATGAATGTGCTCTTTTTTAATGGGATTTTTAGTTCTTGCAATTTGTTTTATTGTCTGGTTTTTGTGAGGAAGGTGACGTTTACAGAATCACAGTCAGCAGGTACAATGGAGAATTGTGAATACAGTGTGACGTGGTTCATTGTAAAGCAATAGGCAGGTTTCAAAGATGTTATGTTTTAAGACCACATATTTGTTCCTCAAGTACCTGTAATCACATCCTAGGGGGAAATGGTTTCAGTAGATGTGTTAAAATCATGAGTTCCATTTCTAAGCACTTTAGGAGTTTTTTTTTTGGTGGTGCATCCTCTTCTTGCAGGAATAGTCACTGAAAGATCTTTTTTCCTTAACATGTATGGCCTTTGCCTGTGTTCATGGGGTGATTTGTGCCAATGTTTAAGGATGAGGTTGCCTTTGTTTCTGATACCTTCTTCCAGCAATAAGGCTAATTATGTTGGGTTTTTTAATGCTTTTTCTACATGCTGGATTGCTGTTAAACTCATCACATTTCAAAGAGGTTGAACACAATCCATGACAGCATTAAGTAATTACGCATTTATTGTTGCAATTATTAAACTGATCATAGTGATGCATAAGGAGCATATGTTGATAATGTAGGAGATCTTGATATTTCAGAAATACCACTTTTCACTGCTTTTTTCACTATTTTTTATTGGGGACCATTGTTTCTATCCTCATTTGTAGTCTCTGTTGGCCTCTGTTTATTTTTCCTCTAAAGTATTCATCATTTTGTTGCTGGATGTCCTTCTATAGTAGTATTCTTATATGATGGTTATTTCAATTGTTTGCCAGTGTCCTGTGCACATATTACCGCTTGGTTTTCCTGCCATCTCTAGTGAGTAACACTGAGTGGTCTTTTGGGCTGTTATGTTATCATAAAGCTATCATTGGAGAATTAATTTCATGCTTTCCCTCTACACACATTATGCGTTTGCTGTTGGAAACATTTGAAATAACTGGATCTTTATTGTGTATTTCATTGTTTTTATTAAACACAGTCTCTGTTCAGAGAAAAAAAAGATCAAGAAAACCAAATTTGATCTAAGCATTTGGGGTTCAGAAAGCAGAATAGTGTCCTCAAAATTGCATCACACTTCCCCACCTGCCTCCCACACCTGCTGTGCAGAAAAGTGTTAAAAGGCTCTTCTGACCTGTGCAGTGAATGCCTGCCTCTTTCATCCCAAACATGGGCTTTCTATTTGGTTTCTGTCTCAAACCAGACACTAACCAGATGTGGACTATCACTGTTTCAGCAGGCTGTAAAACAAAAGGAAAGAAAAAGAATTCAGTGGAAGTGGAAAAGTTTTGCTGGTTATAAAACTCAGTGTCAGTGCTTAATGATACCATAGTACAGCTCTGGGTATAAGTTTCCCTCTGGATATAACTTTTCATTTCCGCTCAGTTTGGATGAGTTTTAAAAACAAAGTACTTGTGGAATGGTTTTGCCTTCCTATTACAGATGTGGCCAACTGATACATAGGAAACTGCAATGACTAGTACAAATTCGGTGTTGGGAACAGAACACAACACTGTTTCAACTTACAAATATTACAGTTTCCAAAGGACAGGTTTCCCAATATGAGGATGTCTCTTGTGTTGTTGATGCACATATTGCTTGCTTTATCCAAGATGCATGTTATGTAACAAGCATGGCATAAGGTCTGTGTTAAAACCTGATTGTGATTACACAAATGAGATTTTTGACATTGACTTCTGAGAGAGGCTGAAATTTCCCTGTTGAATTCTGTATGCACTTTGATGCTGTTCAAACCAGACTAAAGATAATTTATTGTTCAAAGAAATGGTGTGGCCTATCCTACAAGTTTTATTTTTCACAGCAGTGATCCTAACCAGATCTGTGGCTGCAGTACTGACACTGTGCAGGAGGAAACCTAGTAGTACAGCACTTGGCAATTCACAAAGTAATTTGGCATATTTGTTTAACATTGCAGTCAGTGTGTTTGTAGAATTGCTGGATTTTTTTTTCCCTATTTATTTTCTTTGTTTTTATTGTCTTGGTGATGGGTTTTGGGCTGAGTGTGTAGGTTTGCCAGAGTATTTCCTCGGCTGTTTTACACCTGTTATGTAAATCCTTGGCAACAAGCTGTTTTTCTCAGCTATGGAGGCATGCTGGTTTGGACTACACTAGCAGCAAGTGTCATGGCAATATTGGGACTTTGTTCACATCTAACACTATCTTATCAAGGGTGTCCCAATCTTCAAGACACTGGGAGACTGAGGCTCACAGCTGCAGTGTTCACCACCACTGATCTGTATTTCTAAGGCTGTTGTTGCAAAGTAAAAATGTTAAATGTTTGTTACATGGTTTATTTAAGTAAGTTTTAAGGTTAAATCTCAGATTGGGACTCTATAAAAGATGGAGAAATGCATGGGTCCATGTTCTGCAGGCCTGTATGCCGAAGCCCATACGTGGGTGAGTGTGGGAAAGAATGAACACACCAATACGATGCAGATTCAATCCACTTTATTCGCGTAATCGCTACACTTTTATACTCTCTAAGAGGTCGTTCACGCAGACACGCGCCTTTCCTTGCTTTGCGACTGGCCAGCAGTCTTTGTCCACGCGCCTTAGGCAAGCATTTCATTGGTTGCTGGTTAAGCGCTAGCTCCGGCTCCACATCCTGTTATTCGCCTTATCTTCCTCCTTTTGTTCTTGCATGAGCCGTTTTCGACCTCCACGTTGTCCTCAAAACAACCTTTATAGGCGCTCGTATTCTGCCAATACAGCCAAGGCCCCAACAACTGTATGGCTTTTTTTTTTTTTTTTAAAGTCTAAATGTTCTGCAGTGCTGTTGTATCGGTTTGAGAGTGGTGGGTCTATAAACAACACCAGAAGAGATTCTGGATTCAACATATTCAAATCTCTCCCCTTTGGCTTGGCATGCCATATCAAGAAACTCTTTTGTTCTGACCACTTGGATTTTCATTTCCTTTTTTTCCTTACCCCTACTATTAATAACATTCCCTGTCAGCCTCAGCCAGTATCCTGTAACAGATGGGAACTATCCTACATCTCCTACTTTAGAAAGGTGTAATGAGAGAGGCAGGACATTCGGGGCCAAATTTCTGTGTGTTCATCAGTGGCACCCTGGTGGTAGCAATGCAATCAGTGGCAGTTTTATATCTGGTACTGCTGGTGTTCTGGAAACAAAGGAGAGGAGAGATTCTGGGAGAAAGCTTCAATGCCTGTTCTGCCATCTTGACTGGTTTTATCTGCATATAAATCATGTCATACACATAATTTAAATAACTTGATAAACTTATTTCAAGATCTCTAAACAAGGTCAGAGCCAGAAACCTGGTCAGCTGAACATGCAGAGGTCCCTGATGATAGCTGTAGACATCAGCCGATAAGATGTAGAGTAAAGATCCCAGACATGGCCAAGAGACTGCAGCATATTCTGATCTGAAGCTACCCTCTGGTGTTTGGATTGCAGTCAATGTTCGGGGAGGCTTAAATCAGGATTGGTCTTAACGTGATTGAAAAGTAGGAAAGGTCTGAACCTAAGGTGGGAAAAAATACAAGGTTTTGATTTGGGCAGCACAAAGTTTTGGCATGGCTGTCGGGAGAACCTGAAATACTCAGTGTTCATTCTGAGCGATAAGATATGGTCCATCCCAGAGACATTTTCTCACTGATTTGTGACACAGTTAGCTCAAACATGTAGGTAACAAGGAGGGGGTGTTAGGTATTCTCCAAGTAGAGGATAAGCAAGTGTACAGACAACATCTCATCTTCAGAGGTCCTTGCTGCTATTATGAACTTACTGACAGCCAGAGGGCTGGGTCTGGGTGCACAGTGCTCTCTGCCCTGTGACTTCACAGAAGAGCAGAACTCCTCCTTCAAGTTTGCAAGTGAGACAGTGCACCAACCAAAAGCCATTTCATTCCTGGTGCTGTCAGAGGTAGCAGAGATTCGGCCAGAGTCAGGTAAGGTTGTGTCTGCCATTTCAATGCCAAAGACTTTCGGAATTGCTGCAGGTAATGATATGATGAATGCTTCCATCACTGGGTGGTAGCAAGCAAATTACAGTGTTTGTCCTGTGTCTGGAGATGGACTCAGAAGGACTAGTCTTTCCAGATCTGAGAAGTGTTTCAGAAGTGTTTCAGAAGTGGGCTTTTGGGTCCCACTGTTCAGTTAGTTATTCTGGTCGTACTATTTTCAAAAAGGTTTAGACATGGATAAACACAACTGTTGATGGAAAACCAAGCCCAAATCAAGTATAGGTAGAGCATTCACAATCCCACTGTCCAGCCACTACCATGCTTTCTTTTGAGGAACCTTTACTTATTTTGCTGTTGATTTGATTCCTCTTGAAAATGGTACAACACAGTATTCCTCAAGATATTTGGGGGCCCACCTACCAGTCAGACTGCGTGGATGTTGGTCCTTAGCTTTGTTGAGAGAGCAGATCTGAAGCCCACCGTTTTTATGTGCTCAGCAAAATTAGATCTGATGATTTCAGAGGATGCTTAATCAGTGCAAGCTTATTGCCATGCATTTTAAATATTTTTAATAAGCTGTTATGATGGGGAATCTTGGGGTGGACTGAAGCAGGCAGTAAACAATTGAACATCTGTATCATGGCCCTCCTGAGTCACCTCCTCTGTTGGTTTGACTTTTGAGGCATCTGGGATGACTCCTTTGTAAAACTATAAGCGCTGAAAAAAAGGGTTTGTTCATGGCTGGCATTATACTGTATTTTCAGACAGCCTAGGACATACCTGTATGCTTTGTCCTGATCTTTGGGCATGAAGCTCTAAGGCAAGAATGTCACTGAGCACTATGCTCCCTCTACCTTGTTTTCCTTTGCTTTTTCATCTGATCTTCACTTCCTGCTGTAGGCTGCCCTATTATGCATCTAGCCATTGCTCAGTACAGATCAGATATCCATCAAGGAGGATGATCCCTGAGTGTATGAAGCTGAAAGAAGGCATAATTGATATCTGTATATCATTGTGTTTCTGAGTGTATACTGTTAGAACAATGGCTTGATTTGTCATGATGCACTGCCCTTGTGTATAATATTCCTTGACTAATTGGCTGTGACAGGCAAGATGAAATCTAGGAAGACACTGTAGTTTTAAAATAAAGGCACTTCTTTTGAAATTGGAAATAACTGAATGATCTGGATCCTAATTATTCTTGCACTATAGAGAACTTAATGTGATTTTTTTTTTAATGAAGGTTGATTTTTCTCTTTTTCCATTTATATTCTGTTTTTTAAAGGATTCAACTATTACACATTTTAAGTAAATCCCTGATGATAAAAAACTAATGTAGCTTTTATTTAAATCCATATAAATGAAAAATGAGTGTTCTAAGCTGTTTCTTTCAAAGCAGAACCTAGTGAATTTTTCCAAAAGGCTGAATATCATGAGCCTCATGTTGCAATAAAATGAGAATGAGAGAACTGGAGGAATTTAGCACTACCCTATTGTTTAATTCAAATACACATTGAAATAAAGCCAGCCTTACCAGACTTTGTAGGGAATTTCATCTGACCTATATGTAGATAATAGATACGTACATTATATTAAAATAACTTCTTACACTGAAAAAATGAAACCATCATGTTATAAAATAATCTAATGCTCTTTTTGTTAATTTAATTTTATGTTATTTCACATGCAAATTAACATTGCATAATTAATATCTCATTTATAAATAGAAAGAATCATCTTGAGTTCAAGTAAATTTCAGTGATTTAGTCTTGAAAACATACTGTACCAAAATTGGTAAAAAACACACACAATTTGGGAAGAGACTGTGATTCCTGCCTCTGCTCTTGTTTTGTTGTGTTTTGTTTTGAAAGGGTAAGCATGTTTGATGCATTCAGACATTGGAACAAAAGACTTTCTGCTAATCTTTAGTTAGGAGAAATCACCAGTGCTGGGTTTGATTCTGGTTTTAATAAACACAAATGGTGATGACAGCTTTGTTTGGTTTTTAGGATTGTCAGTCTCTTTCGGATGCTTTTCTTGCTTGGACTGAAGGCGAGTGGAAGCATTGTCGGGGTGGGCTCTGAGTTTTGGGGACAGAGGGGTCTGGAACACCCTAGTTCCAGTCCTGCCTGCAGTGCAGTGAACTCAGGAGCTCCTGCAGTCCCTTCAGGAACAGCTTATATAACTTCGGACATGCCAGCAATATGCTACGCAGTGAAATAGTTTCTTGCCTGCTTGTTGGCTTTTTTTCCCTTTTTCTTCCTTTATTTTTTTTTCCCCTTTTCCTTCTCTCTCAGAGGGATTGCATCATCTGCCTGTATTTCACAGCTTGGGCAGCAGGGGAAAGGAATGGAATAAATCAACATGTTGCTTTTATCAAGTAAACCTCTGTGATGTGGCCTGGTCAGAATAAATTTATATTCTTTCTATCTAAGCCGTCTTTAAAGAATGTTTCACTCCCTTTTTCCTTTCAAGGATTTTTTTCAAGGCTTTCCAAATCACTTTATCAGAACATGTGATAAGTTAAAAGACTGTGTTTTCAACAACTTGCAAGACTGAAAACCCTTTTTCTCAGAACTGAGTGTCTAACAGCAAAAATAAAGTAATTTGGAAATCTCCTTGCTCTAAAGTCACAGTGGGACTGATACCTCAATGAGAGGTAAACATCCAGCACTCTTCAACTGGTTTCTGTGGAGTTACCATGGACTCAACGAGAGAGAAGGGTGGAGAGAACCTGTCTCAGTGCTACCCAAAGCTAGAGGAAGTAAGATGTGTGTGAGGAAATGACCAGATTTTTGTTGTTGCAATCACATCTGCATCAGAAGAAAGCATGGGACTATGATGTCAGGTTTTAGCATGCAAAAATATTTTAAAGTTGTCTAACATCTCACGAAGCAATGGCTACAGTCACAATTTCAGTTTTTCCAAAGGATTACCTCGTTCCACTTGTTATTGCTGATTTTCATGTTTTCCTGTTCCCCCCCCCCCCCCTTTTCTTCAAAGGGGAAAAAAGTCCCATAAAAAAGAAAGCTCTGCTTGGTTTCCAGGATTACCCTGAGTGTTGTTGGAGTACATGTTTTATACTAAATACAGTTGGATCCTTTTTATCAATTTGGATTTAAATCTCTTGTTGTGGCTTTCAAGAATGCAAGATTAGGGATAGGATTTGGTGGGGACACAAGTGTGTGTGTGTGTGTGTGTGTGTGTGTGTGTGTGTGTGTGTGTGAGGATTGGTTTTCCCCCTTTGGCAGGCTGATATATGTTAAGTAAAGACCCTGAATCAAAAAGAAAAAAAAACTTCCTAGCAATCTTTTAAGCCTGAAAATACATCCTTTTATTGGAGGATGAGTAGGTATAGAATTGTTTAATCTCTCAGAGCTTCATCTGGATCAAGCAATGCCTTGTAGAGTCCTTAGAAGAACTGTATTTTAGAATAAATTTGCTCTACTGCTTTTGCCTTCCACCTTGACACTGTTGAAGCTCAGTGGGGATCAGGGGTGGATTTGTGGAAAGCCATATGTATTGCAAAGAGGAATGAAGCCACTGTCTTCTGACAAACAGATCCCTGCCGTTGCTACTAAAGGCTAGATGTGTCTGTCTGCTGTGCTGCTGGGCTTTAACGGGAAGAGACTGGCTGTGCAAACACTTACCATCTTTTCTTTCTTTTTCCATTGTAACCCAGGAGCACTGAAAGGACAGTGAAAATAGAAGTACCGTCAAAACAGAAAAGACAGGACTAATAGTAACATCTGTGGGGATACCTTTCTTTGAATAGTTCTAGGTATTGAGGGCATCAGCACTGGGGTATTTATATTCTTCTTTAGGTACACCCAGGTTTGAGAAACTGTTGTCATCTGCAGGCCAGGATCCGGAGGTGTCTGTTTTGGTTTTGATTTTTAAGGCAATTCCAAGGCATTGCAATTAGAGTCTCATCTTTGAAACGTTTCTTAAGAACACAGTCCTACTTAGGGGTAATACTGATACTTCATTTAGAAGGCCTTACCTGTGTTATGAAAAATGTTTTAGAAGATGACAACAATGGTATAACACAATGAGTTTATTTCATCAATTTTTTTTTTTTTTGCTTTTTCAGTCTGTTAATAAAAATATATATGTGGGGTTTTTTACTGGTAAACAATTACCTGTTCCTTGTTTGGCACACAAATTCTGTGTTTTGAAAGTTGAAATTTTTTTTAATTTTTTTTTAAGAAATTATATTTTTGCTTTACTTCAACTCTTTAGAAGCTGTGTACCAGCAACCACTGTAACTTGTCTGTTATTTTAGATTTAAGCTTCATTAAATATCTGCAAGCAAATTAAAATCATTCATGTAAGTGAGGTATTTTTTTTAAGGTTTTGGCTTCCATCACCAGAAATACAGGAAAAGAGTGCCAGAGTCTTTACTGTGTTGGAAGGAGAACACTTAAGTGCCAGTTAAGTATAAGATACCTCTATATAAAATAAACATGCTAGAAGAAAACATTCAGCAGTATCCTTTGCATTTGGTTTGCTTTGCTGAGAAAGGAAGTGTTTACTTGAGAAAGCATCTGAATTTTATTGTTTTTTAATTCATTGTGGACAGCCTGATGGAGTCTGGAACCACTTATAATGTCACAACCTTTCATTGTCACATGCATTGGGGAAACAAAAAGTGATCCAAATCTCAGGCTATGTAGCCCAAGTTGTTAAGTTTGCTGTGGTATTCCTTCTATAAGACAGCCCTGTTGAACAAATACAGATTTGTAGTGACAGTCCTTATAGTGCCTCTTTGTTCATCTGAATACTCCTTAGTAAGGCTTGGACAGGTTTCTCAGGCCTAGGAAAACAGGACCAAACCTGGGTAAAAGAAAGAACTATCAGAATCCACAGTGGCCAGTGTACCTTTTCGCATGAAGGCAAATGAGAAGTAACATCTATGGTGGTTCTGGTCACGTCTGTTTGCTATGACAAGTGACATCCCAGGAAAGTTAACTCATTAGCCCAGTGTTTCAGACATAACCCTGAGTTATGAAATAAACTGTATGGGTTTGTGTTTTTTTTTTAGAATAATGCCTGATTTTTTTTCAATTAGTTTCTAGTCCTGTTTCTAGTGACTCATTTGTAAGAAGATAAGATTAATGCAGACAAACTGATCTTGAGTGAGCTGCATCCAGCAGTTTAATTTTTTTTTTTAAATTTCTAATTTATTGTTTTAAAGGTAACCTGCCCACCTACATGAGTCTGATGAACAGATGATGCACTTCAAGAGCAGATACTTTCATTCTCACTCTTTCTCTGAAGCCTATGAAGTTACATCAGAAAATATTTTGGACAATTAACTCTGAGCAGTCCCTTAGTTTAATAAATATCTACAAAAGAACTTGGTATTCCCTTTCTCCTCATGTTCCCATTCTTTCTTCTCTTTGTGTTTTAAATACCACTTCTTTGTGTCAATCTGTTGCTAGAACTGGTATTCTCCTCTGTCGTAACACTTTCTGATGGCAAATCCTTTGCAGCATTAATGCACAAAAATCTTTGTTGTGAAACAGCTATGTTGTATGCTTGTGTGTATGTAGCAACACTGATGGCCCTAAGCCACAAAGGCATAAAAATCAAAAGCTCATGTACATGCAGCACTGCTGACACAAAACCAAAGAAAAGGAAGAATCTGGAAAATGAGGGCAGTGCATACCTTCCACCCACATGTCCATCCCCTACCGTTACTTCAGACTCCATGCACTTAATTAGCAGAGAGAAAACTTGCCCTTCTGCGCTCTCTTCACTAGCTCCTTCTTCCCCACACAAAATGCAGACAGTAGCAGGTATTGGCTACAGCACTGAATTGTAGCAGCAAAGGATGGTGTGCAGGAGCAAGAGGGAATTGGAGTGAGGGGAAAGCTGATGCTGCTGTGGAACAGAATTGTGACTAGAATTCATGGTCTATGATTCATGATGCTTGTGTTCGTAGTGTAATCATAGTATAATACCCACTTGTAGGTGGACAATTAGCAAGTGTGTATTGTTTAGGTGGTTATTAACAATGCTGAAGGCACTGAGGTTGTTGTTTCACAGTGTGTGATAATTTCCTGGTTTTATTAAAAGGCAGGTCAGCCAGGAGGGCTCCACTGGGCAAAGATTTTCGACTAGCAGGAGGAGAGGTGGGAGGAGAGCTTCATCTCCCTAGCCCAGGCCCTTGGAAGAAGAACTTAACATGATGCAATGCTAAATGGCACAGTCAGTTCCCTCCCTTCCCACACTGTCTCTGCTAAGGTCATGCAGGACAGTCCTGGGCTAAGTTATGGATTGGGGTAGAGTTACCATGAGTTACTACTCATGCTTCCTATGAATCTTCCTTTATCAGAAAACAAAACCGGACCCCTCCCCCCCCCAAAAAAAAAAAAAAAAAAGAAAAGAACATATGTGATGTATGACTAAGGATTGCCTGTAATTCTAACTTTCTTTAGAAACACATGTAGAAACTCTGTTCTGTCAGTATCTGTGTCTTTCTGCTCTTCCTAGAGCAGGATAGAAGGTGGAGTATGGTTTTACTTTTTGCTGTCAATGGGTGAAAGCAACAAAGTGTAGTTTTCCAAAGGAAGATCAGCATCTAGAGACCAAGTGGGAAGGTGTCATATGAGAAAATATTAATAGAAGAGAACAAAGGAAATTGCTAAATTCAGCAGTGTAGTTACATCTTATTATAAAATGCATGTGCTGAATCCATGTGTGGAAGGTTCATGGATTTTGGCCATTGTATGATGCATGGAAGATGGATGTGTAAAAGCTTATGGCTCCATGTCTTAGTTCAGCATGGCTTTCAGGCAAAAGTTAAGCTTTCGGTCCAGGTATCGTTCCTGTTGACTTTAAGGCTCCCTGTGTGCATATAGGGTGAACATGACGTTGGCTGCTTTGTGGAGCGCAAGTTCAGTTCGTTGTACAAAGTGCATTGTCATGCTTCCTTGTGGCTAAAACACAGTAACATCCTATCACATATGGGTGATTCATTACTGATGAAGGCCAAAAGACTTCTGTGCTTTTCCAATTTGACTCCCCATGGGGTAGACTGAACCAGGTTTTCAAAGCATGAAACAGCTTTTAGACTCTACAACTGTAGAGAAATATTTTGGTTCTATCTATGGAGGAAGGACAGGGCAATGTGGCTGTACACGTGGTGTCTGTAGGACATGTAGGCATGCAGCTGTAGGCCCCTGGCATTGTATTTCTGTGTATTTTCTTATGAAATGCAGTTCCTGCACAGTGAGAAATTGGCCTTTTTAATTGTAAACTTCTGTTTAATGTTGCCGTGGGTGTTTTTCCTATTTGAACCACAGCTTAATGGTTCAGGGATCTCTTGTACACAGGTTAAGATTTTTCATTCTATTGAATTAAAGAGACTGAAGTCCAGCTGTTTCCCTCTGGTATGACACTACTGCAGCTTCTGTGAGTGAGCTCTGGTCACCCATGTGATGGTCTGGTGATCCCAGGGCTGATTTGTACTTTTTTCCATCACTGGGAAAAAGTAATGGCATATTTAACTGTCTTCATAAATAACAGGGTCCTTTCTCACAGAATTCTTTTGTTTGTAAGTTTATTAATCTGAATTTTATATAACATTTGCGAAGTAACCCAATCTGCAGACAGATTAATATTTTGTGAGCAAGGCTTGTCACTGGTTTTGTTCTGAACAACTTTTCTGGAAAATTATTCTGGTTTATGAGGGTATGAAACCAATAGGAATGCTGCCCCTGTGGTAGCCTGACTTACCACAGAATTATTATCTAGAGCTCACCAGTAATTTTTATACTAGGCAGTAAATAAATATGAAGTAGACTTGAGTATGGTGATGGGTAAATACTAAAGAAAGTTCTGCTTCATCCCACTCTTTTAAGTTCTTAAATGTCATAGCTCCTTGGTACTAAAGTTTTGTGTCCTGATCTAAAGAAATGATCTTTCCTTCCTGAACTGTGGACTCAATGTTGTTTGGAGCAGAAGCAGTGAAACGCCTTCTGGAAAGCTAAAAGAAAAGTAGCAAATGAGTTTAGTATGATCTTCCCTGAACTGAGAGTGTTTGCAGTCTTCTCCATGTGGCCCTGTTCCCACAGTGATGGTGTGGTACCAAGCAATGATGTATTTGATGAGTCCAACCTCAGGTTAGGTGTTAAATATGATATCTAGTGCCAAAGTGCTTTACTGAAGGACCAGTGTCTATTAATATATGTGGATGTGTATAGGAAGCTTCTACCCAAATATCAAAGCAATGCAAAACTCCCCATGACAAATACTGTGCTACCAGAGGTGCAGTGCCTGTTTTGCCCCAAGAGGGCTGTGCAGAACCATATCTGCTGAGCGCCTCCCCAACAATCAGTGCCAGGTGGCATCAGTATTTGGGTGGAAGTCCCTGAGCAGTCTGTCTCAGAGGGAGTTCAGCTGCGTCTGCAGGAGTTGCTGCCAAGGATATGGGCTGTAGCATGGAGACCCTCTCCTGTCCTCAAACACACTCATCTACATATAGGGGTCTCCAGTAGCCTGAACTTCTTCCAGATTCAAGTAGTAACATGACAGAGGGTTTAAAATGTAAAGGGAGAAAATAATTTTCTTATTATTATTTTTTGTTCTTCTGTCATCTGATTCACATACTTTGAAGATATTGATTTCATGAAACTTCAGAAAAATCCCCCCTAAAGGCTTTTTTATTCCTTTCTCTTGGAGCTCACATGTAAAAAACAAAAAAACCCAACCGTACCATAACCCCATTTGGGAATAGATGAGGCTTACTTAGCTTTCAAACAAAGGAGGGAGGAGGAAATCTATCAATTGATGAAATTTGTTTCCATCGTTCTTCTTTATAGTTCCGATTTTGATTTGTAGTAAAGCTCTTTGTTTCAGAACACCTTCACTTTGAACTGCACTGATGGTGAGTACGATGTGCAGGTCAAACTCAGCCCTGAATGTCAGGTGTTGTGTAGTGAGGGCCACCACAAACTGTTTTCTGTTTTCTTGGCTGTCCTTGGAGTTTTGGATTGGAGTTTTTCTTAAGCTGGAGAAAATAACTGTTTTAGTGTTCCAGCCTTTCCAAATCCTCAACAAAAGATCAGAATATGCTTAAAAATCTTTCTGCACATTCAGTCATTATGAGTAAAAGAAATGTATTGAACCAGACACTGTTTAACTTTCTTCTTGTTTATCTGAAAGTCTAGGACTCAAAACTCTAAAAGTTCATAATTTTAGGGTTTTTTTTCTCTGTAGAGTGGTCCTGTGAGGTAGTGAGTCACTGTGCATAAAAATTCTCCCTTTTATAGGACTGTCCAGAAAATGTGGCAGTGTATTACTGTAAATACTTACTTGTTTCAAAACCCAAAACCAACGAGCCTCCCTAAAGCAGATATTCCTCTGAGCCAGACAGTAAGCCCATGAAAGGAGGCTCTTTGGTGTAAAAGCTAGCTGTGATGAAAAGAGCAAACACCAGATCCTTGAAAGCCGCTGGTGTCCCGGGGAGGGGGGCAACAGGGGCCGGTGCTGCAGGGACCAGGCAGATGGCACTCTGCCGGCTTCATCAGTTGTGTGCCAGGAAGCAGGAAAGTGATGAGCACTAGGGTATGCAGCCCCGTTACCCACTGCCTTCACCATCCTCTCAACACAGGATATGTGCTGCCATGATTTGTCTGGTTTAATGAGATACGCTGCTGGGATTGCAGTCCAGGTATTGCCAGCCAAAGGGAAATAACATTAAAGGTTAAGAAGGCAGAAAATAGGTCACTTGCAATTTAATTCAATTTGGAAAGGGAGAATGAAGTCTAGAATTTTCCAGACTGGAAGGGGAGTTTTGCCATTTCTATGAGCAAGCTCAGATTTCTGAGGTATTTTATTTTTCCCTTCCTTGATGCAGTATTTGCTGCTGGTGTTTAATGATAATACTTTTATAACCATTAAACTGAATGGAACCTGTTTAGACTCAGTATATTGAAAGTATGGGAATCAAACATTTAGGATTCAGAGTGATGCAAAGGGATCATGAGTTTTATTTTGGTTTTTGTTTATATCATACCTGTAAAGAGATGTGCATGTACTGTACTGTCTGTTGTCACTCATTATGGAAGTTGCTGAAGCTCCCCATCATCACCAAATCTGAGTATCCATAGCACTAGAGGCTTAGTCCTGACATTGTCTTCACAAGATCGAAAAGTACATTAGCTGGGTTATAAAGGGTGTCAATAGAGGGATAAAATCATGCTGGAAGTCTCTTGCACAGCCATTACCTGGATTCAGTTTGAGGCCTGAGGTGTCAAACGTCTCTTCTCAGTGCTCTGCCTTTGAAGCCACTTTCACCTGAATTGCTTATGAAAATGTTATCCACTTGCCACTTTTAACAATGTGATCTCTCTACCTGATGAAGCTGGGGAAACAACCAAAAGATGATGCAGAGGAAATGGAAATACTAGCCAAATAAATACACATGCCAATAAAACTGGAAGACATCCTTCCTCTCCCAAGTTTAGAACTGGCAGTCAGAAGGTCGTGAATGTTTTGCTCCTGTCTCCACCACAGGTTGCAGAGCTCCTGTAAAGCATAGAAGTCTGCAGTATAAGGCAGTATAACACTATCATTATTGTGTATGCCTGCATTGCTGGCTTTGGCTCACTGTTGAGTTACTATGCCCTTCAGGAGACAAAATAACCCCTTGTGCCTTTACAAATTCAAAATAACTTGCCTTTACCTAAACTACTACCTGCTATTTCACCTGGAAGTGTGAGTGTTCAGTCAATCTGTGGGTAGTATCTTCCCTCCTCACTCTAACAGGACAGTATGTATGAGCCCTAAGAGGAGTTCAGGGAAGCTAAAGCACCTTTTACATATCTCACTGGGAATATCATCTTTGAATGTGCTTGTCTGCTACAGGCTGAACTGCAATATACATCCTTCAGTTCATCTCGCTGCAAGAAAAATATTCAGAGGAACTGAAAATAGAGAACACTGTCTTCCCCCAGCTTGTTATTAAACACAGGGGTCTCAAGTGATTTTTTTCAATTTGTTTAGTAGTTTTGAGATAATTCTGATATCTTCCACTAATTGCACATGCAAATACTTTGGGAATTCTTTGCAGAAGTTGCTTTTGAATGGTGCAGGCTTTGCAACTCTTGGGGTTTAACTACCTTCTAATATGAGACTATTACTTAAAAGTTCCTCATTCTTTTGAGAACAGTGATTACAAAGACTTAAGAAAAGACAGTACCAGCTTAGTTGGGGCCTAGCATTTACTTGTTGAGTTTAATTTATAACCTTTCATTTGCAAAACTAGTTTGAAGCAAACAATTTTCAAGTCTTCATTTTCAGTTAATGGGGGAAGGGTCAGAAAGTAGGTTTAAAAACTTACAAGTATTTCCTTTAATCATGCGAAGACACACACAGAAGCTCCATGCTGATGCCTTGTAGCCAGAAATTAAAATGAGCCATCAACAGAAAATCAAGTTGTCTCGAGGTCTCTGGAAGAATGATCACAGAAACTCTGCCATGTGAAATAACCCAGAGACTAGGCTGGGCTGGGTGGTAGAACAGAACAAAAGTTCCTAAATCTACAAGGAAAGTGTTTTGCCTTTGTGCTTCCAGCAAGTACCTTCTTGGTGCACACTATATTGGCCTCCAGGTTTTGTATAAAAACTTGCTGTCATTTGGCTAGAGACATCAGTTTCAATTATTCATAGCTTAGGGTAAAATAATAGTATTTTCTGGAGTTTGAGTGGTTTTTGGTTTTGGTAGAGTTTCATTCCATTTTTATCCCAATATCCCTGCCTTATGCTTTTGACAACTTTCTTTGGATCACCATGATTTTAAAACTTGAGTGATTAGTTTTTAGATTGCAGCTCAAGCACTATCACCATCGCTTTAAAACAGTAACACATTCTTAGGAGGATTTTTTCTGTCTGTGTTTCTGGACAACAGGAAAAAATAAGAATTCATAAGAATATAGAAACCACTATCTGTTGCATTAAATGAAGAAACTGAATGGCTAATGATTTTTAGGGCAGTTACTTCATTCAGAGTTTCTGTACTTTGTGAAAAAGTTTCAAGTGGACATGTATGAAAAGATGAAATAACCCTTTCCCTGTTCAGATATTTCATATTACCACCATTTTTGATACCAAACTACAGCACAGTGTGATTGGATGCTACTTCCATATTATTTGCTTGGGTTTATAAAGCATGGTATTTTTGTTGCAGTCAAGTAGGTGCTAGCCTTCGTTAATGCTTTGTAGAGAATGGGTGGCAGAAGCTGCCAAAATCATCAAATCAGAGATTGACTGGCAGAGGGAGGTGAAAAGATTGATGAGCACAGGGAGTCTGGGCACAGATACGAGTATTTCTGATGATGAGAGCACAAGACCATGTGAATTTTTCCACAATAAAAGGAGCTAGAAACAGAGGAGGGATCCAAGGATAAAAATCTGCTGCTGCAGTAGTATGAATGATGCTAGCTAGCAACAGCCCTCAGCATGACATTGATAGAAGAAAGCGCATTTTTGAAATCCACTGATAGTTTTTACCTCATAATTCCCATTGCAAAACCATGACTACTTCCCCAGCACAAACTCAGACGCACACTGTGTGACTTGAGATGAATCGCCAAGACTTTCCCAGCTCTAGTTGTCTGTGTGCTATAGCTGCCTCTGGAAACTGCTGGGAGAGCCTTGCCTGGAGAGTACAGTGCAAGGGATGGTGAAGTTTTAGCATTTGAAGTAAATCATCAATGAATGATGAGGATAGAGCCCTGTTGGTGGTCTGCTCCTCACGAACTCCAGGGCAGGGTACAAACCCTCCAGATTTAGGTATCTGCCTCCATGTTCCTATTCTTTATATAAAAAGCTTTCCCAATGGTAATAGCTGATGGGCTTTTTAACATGCCAGGCCCATTTCTTGAAATTGCTGTTAATGAATGGAGTGGATTATTTGGCAATCCAGTCCACATGGAATCTGATTAAAAAGCAAATATCCCTGAAGGTCTCTTAGGTTGGATCTGTTGGTTCCTCGCCTGAATCAAGACCAACAGCTAATGCATAAAAATGAATTTGACCTGATTTATGCTTCATAATTATGTAGTGACTCACTAATTAAATTTCACAATTCCAAGTGCAGCCCTTGGCTACTCATAAATATCTCAGAGGGCTTTAAAAAATGTAGGTGTTAGTCTTTTAGAAAGATAGTGTCAGCCTATCTTTTAGAATCTTTATTTGCTAAATGCTGGAACTATGGTGTCTGTTTGCAAATACTTGGAAAATACTTCTACAAATAATGAATGAGTCATATTTTTCATCTTTCATCTCTAGGTAACTCATGCTGACATAGCACTTCCTCTCCTTATGTCCCTAAAATATGCTTGCTTACTCCTCATGCATGACATTTTTTTGCTCCTTGCACTTGATAGTTCACCTTAAAATGTTGTTGCATTGTTAATATTTATTCCCTCACATACAGAAGAAACTGGTTCAATCCTCCACTTTCAAATTAATGATTGCTTTGTTATCTCTCAGTGAATGTAGTTTGTTCTCTCATTTTTCAGCTTTCTGTTATGTTTATTTCTCATGCTATCAGCTCATTGGGCTTAGTCTACCTCCTTTTAACTTCTTTTTAGAAATTCCTTCTGCTGCTGATTTTCAAAGGTTGGGCAGGGCTAGAAGAAGAGAATAGGAGTTTATAATGTGATTTTACCTCTGAGTGTCATCTTAAAAAATGCCTACCCTGTAAGTTTCCCACATAGCGTACTGGAGACAGAAAGTGGCAGGTTTATTTGCAGTTGAGGCAGTGCTGTATTTTTTAACTTCATCTTTCCATCCTGTCGTCTTCCCCAGTTTCCTTTCTGGAAGACATCCTGATGTTAAAATAAAATCCCATGCTCTGGGGCTTTGTCTGGCTGCCCACAGGGGTTAGGAAGGATATTTATGCATTCTGGGACTGGTTTTCATCTTTTTTTTTTGACTCCTCAAGGACAGGACACTGTTGTAGATGAGAGACCTGATAGGGTAGATAGTAGAGGGAGTTCTCATTTTAAGATACCTGTCTAGTGTCTCATAGTCTTATATCCCATGTGAAACTGCTGATCAGATTTGGATCTGCCAGGGGAAAAACTTATTCTCCTGGTCACTCAGCTGAGACCTGGAAATCAACTTGATTTTCTCTTAGGATGGGTATGTGGATCACCTACAAGGAATGTGTGGTTGTACCACACCTGTGGCTGCAAGGATTTGAGTTCCATCTTCCTTTCCTTCTTGTAGTCTTGCAGCATGCAGATAGCTTAGTTGACTGAAGAATCAATTGCTTTATTATAATCAAAATTGTCATTCTCAACAGAAAGTGCAGCAGTGAAATTTAATGACAGGAGGTCACAATAGATCAACTTGTGGTCTCTCTTAGCTTTAAACACTATGAAATCTCCCTCCAAAACTGATGCCATTGTTACTCCATAGGTTCACTGGCAAAGAGAGGATTTCAAGGCAAGCATCCAGCACCCACCCACAGATTGTGTTGGCTTTGAGCCTGGCAGCTTGAGTCCCTTACAAAATGTATCCAGGATCTTCGAGTTAGGAATGCAGCATATTGCTGGTTGTGACACAGATACAGCTGAGTTTACTCCATGTCTTATCTGTAACATTTTAACGTTTTCACATGGCTTACTCATTTGCAGAAGCTTTTGTAAACCTGAAAACAGAAAACAGCATGGGCTTTAGGCAGCTACTGCTGTTTTCCCTGATTTAAGATGTTCCCCATCTTGCCTCTGGGTATCATTCATGTTACTTTCAAACCTCCAAGGGTCTTCTGTTGTTGCTTTCTGGCCTGCGCTCTTCATTTTTCTGGGCAAACCTCCCTCTAGCCTGTTGATGTCGTTCCTAATTGCCCAAAGGAATCATTGCTGAGCAATGTGAGGCATTTCCTTCCTTCTTATTAAAAGGCACCAAAATAAGACTTAGTCTTTCATAGCAGTGGCTAAATAAACCACATCTTAACATTGTGTTATGGCTACAGCATATTGGACTGTTACTGTAGAGTAACAAGGTGCTTTAGATCAGGTTTTCATTAATCTCTCCTGCTCCCTGACTTCCACGGACACTGCATGTACATGCATGGAGGCTCCATGAAGTCTTTCTCTACACTAGTATTCCCCTGACAAAAAAAATTGCATGTCTTGTCACTATGGCGCTGAAAACACTAGGAGGAGAGCACTGTGCTACTGTTTGCATGGAGCAGAGATTGCTGCTAAACTGCAGTGAAGAAAAGTCAGTTGAAAATGGTTGTTTTAAGGTGCTTAATCTGTAACCCCTATGCTGACCACTTGCTACTTTTTTTCCAGAATTACCTTGGACTAACTCAGAACAGAGGTCTGTTGTGCTAGTTTGTCATAGTGCTTGAATGCAGAACAGTAGACTGTCTCTCCTTCAAAGCCCTGACAAGATAACTGGTAAATACATAGTCTAAGTGAAGTCTAATAAATAAATAAATAAACAAATAAATAAACAAACAAATAAATCTAGGTTCAGCAGGTGCTACTTCATATTGATACAACTCCATGCTCTTAATGAAAGAGAATAAAAAAATTAGTGAAATTCTAGTGAATTTTAAGGAAATGTATGGTCGTTGCTGAACACAGTCTGCTCTCATCACTTTCTCAAACTCCAGGACTGTTCCTGGGGTTCTGCTGGTTTAGTGAAGCTAAAAACTCAGGGACGAATTGTTGATGAAATAGATTTTGTAGTACTATTAGAGAGGTGCATGAGGCTTTACAACTCCTTGAAAATTAGCTTTCGTGGGTGTTAGCACTTTTGTGCAGTCAGATGCTTTGATTAATTACACCCTCTCATAAAACTTCTCCATGAAAAAGAATCACTTTCTTGACAACCAGTTAGTAACTGAAGGTCAGTAAACTGGAAGGAGAAGTCTTGAGATTCCTCTCAGTATAACGGTTAGTGATAATCTCCCAAAAGTTAAATTTATTTTCAGATGACTGGTTGTGATTGCTCTTTGTAATAATAATTCTGACCCATGAAAATGCCAACAAGATTACCGAATAATTTACAGAATAATTTCATTTATGTTGAAAAAGACTTCTGAGATCACCAAGTCCAACCTTTGGCAGATCACTACCTTGTCAACTACACCATGGCACTAAGTACCACATCCAGTCATTTCCTGAACACTTTCAGATATGGTGACTCCACCACCTCCCTGGGCTGTCCATTCAAATGTTTAACAACCATTTTCATGAAGAAATTCCTCCTGATGTCCAACCTGAACCTTCCCTGACACAACTCGAGACTATGTCCTCTCATCCTGTCACTAGTTGCCTGAGAGAAGAGGCTGACCCCACCTGGCTGCAACCTCCTTTCAGGTATTTTTAGCGAGTCATAAGGTCCCCCTGAGCTTCCTTTTCTCCAGGCTAAACAACCCCAGCTCCCTCAGCCACTCCTCCTAGGACGTACCCTCTAGACCCTTCCCCAGCTCCGTTGCCCTTCTCTGGACGTGCTCCAGCACCTCAATGTCTTTCTTGTAGTGAGGGACCCAGAACTGGACACAGGATTCGAGGTGTGGCCTCACCAGTGCTGAGTATAGAGAGACAATCACTTCCCTGCTCCTGCTGGCCACTATTCCTGATATAGACCAGGATGCCATTGGCCTTCTTGGCCACCTGGGTACACTGCTGGCTCACGTTCACCTGGCTGTCGACCAGCACCCCGAAGTACATTTCTGCCAGGCAGCTTTCCAGCCACTCTTCCCCCAGCTTGTAGCACTGCAGGGAGCTACTCTGGCCAAAGTGTAGATGCCGGCACTTGGCCTTGCTGGACATCATACCATTGAATTTCAGCCCATCTATCCAGCCTGTCCAGATCCCTCTGCAGAGCCTTCCTACCCTCTAGCAGATCAAAACCTCACCCAACTTGGTGTCATCCATAAACTGACCAAGAGTGCACCCTATACCCCTGTCCAGATCATCAATAAAGATATTAAACAGGACTGGACCCAACACTGAGCCTTGGGGAACCTTTCTAATGACTGGATACCAACTGGATGTGGCACCATTCACCACCACTCTCTGGGCTTGACCATCCAGATGGTTTTTAACCCAGCAAAGAGTGAACCTGTCCAAGCTGTGGACTGGCAGCTCCTCCAGAATGCCATGTGAGACAGTCTTTGCTGAAGTCCAGGTAGACTACATCCATAGCCTTTCCCTCATCCTAAGTGGGTTACCTGTTCATAAAAGATCAGGTTGGTCAGGTAGAACTTGCCTTTCCTAAATCCATGCTGGGCTGGGCCTGATCTTTTTGTTGTCCTGTATGTGCCAAGGTGATCTGTTCCATAACTTTGATGAGCACCAAGGTCAGGTTGACAAGGCTATAGTTTCCCAGATCTTCCTTCCGGCTCTTCTTGTGGATAGGTGTCATATTGGCCAACCTCCAGCAATCTGGGACCTCCCTGGTTAGCCATAACTGATGATAAATGATGGAGAGTGGCTTAGTGAGCTCTTCCATCATGTCCCTTAATACCCTTGGATGAATACCATACGGTCTTATAGACTTGTAAGTGTCTAAATGGCTCAGCAGGTCACTAACTACTTCCTCCTGGATTACAGGGGGTTTATTCTGGGATTCTGAAGTCATCCCATTTGTGGAAATTCCATCTGCTCCTCACCAAGAGCTTTGAGACTGGCAGACCTGGACTGAGATTTAAGCACAGAAGCAGTGTCATATTTTCTTCTGCACTAGCTGAAAGAACTCTTACAAATGCATAAAGAGAGTTAAATCTTCAGGCAATTCAGCCCTATGTTTCTTTCACTGAAGCTACCGAGCAGGCTTGTTAATAATTTTTCATCCCTGAGATGTGTTTTCAAAGTGTGGTTGGCCTCCTTTTAACAGAAATTATTTGCACCCATTAATACCCTACAGGTAACCAGAAAGCCACCAGAACACAGAGAAAGGTTTGAGCTGTGCTTGACAGAAACATCTCCCTGTGCATGAAATGAAACACCTTTTCTTAAGGGGTGAGGAATTCTGTATTGAGACTTAGGACATTAATAACTCAATTATTAGTCTGGTCAGTCTCAAAGCGAAATGTTATTGCTATTACCAGTCTCCTGAGACACCCATTCCACTCTAGTTTTGTATCATTGCACTGATTTTGATGCTCTACTCTGTGAAGGAAGTTGTTTTGGTATCTTGTTAATTCAGTATTACACTGCCAACATGCAAACACGTGCTGCTTTTTGTGTTTGATGCAACTACTATGTTGATGCAACCTGTTATGCGTTAATGGTATGATCTCAAATTGCCATTGGGGACTGCTAAAGGGTTAGGCAGGAGAGTCAGTTGTGCCTCTGTCATAAGACTTTGGCTTCCTCCCTACTTCACAGCTGGTCAGGAGCCATCCTTGCCTCTCGTTCTTGTCCCTGGCCTCTGTGCCTTCCATCTGTGCTTTCCCAAAGTACTTTTGCCAGCAGTGGAGTTGTCTACACTCAGAACATCCTTAGAGGATTTGGGTGACAGACTCATCAGAGTAGGAGTTTCACAGTGCGTGGATTCCCACAGGCCCTCTTGAGTGTTACCATTATAAAAATAATCAAGTGGCCTACACATCTTTACTTGCTTTTGTATGTTCGGAGGAAAAAATAGTCTTCACAGTTCGAGTAATATACACATTATCTCCAGTTCAGAATGGAGAAGGCAGGGCAGACAGATGTGGTTACCTGCCTGCAAAATGAGCAACATCTGCTCCTGTGTTAGCAGTGAAATTCAGTGGTTGGAGTTTGTCGGAGAGGAATACCAAGTCTGGCATGGTTATGTGGAGAGTGAGTAAAATGCAATCATACCGAGTTTTAAAAAGGGTCATTCATAGCAGGTCGGGTGATGCTGGAGAGCCTGGGATATGCTTTGTGCTCCTACCTTGTGCTGGAAGACAGAAATTCCTGGTAGATTCTGTTGCCCTCAATTGGGAGGGCAAAACACCAGTTGTTGTCAAAGAAGTGGTTACCAGACTTTACCTCAAGTAATCACTTCTTGAAACAAGCCAAATCTCTAATTATAATTTTTAACTTACCCTTTCTGTGTTTAACACTACAGCTCAGCTGTAGGATCTTCAGGAGTGTCTGGAGTTATGAGGATGTTTTGGTTCCATTCATCTCAATCTTCTCTTTCATGAACATGCACAGCACTTTTTGATGGAGATAAAGATTCCTTGAAAAGCTTCCAGCTCAAGTTAAAGGGAGAACAAACAAGAGAGAAGGGCAGCATGGAGGGGAGTGAGAGGGAAGAGGGGAGAAAGGGAATGGAGTCGAGACCAGCATCATCATTGGAAAAAGTAATTCAGATGACTGATGCTAGTGGGTTTTCCAGATTAATATGAATAAGTTTAAAGGCATTTTTCTGAATGTGGCAGAGGCCACTGTTTAAATCTCATTGAAGTTAATTTTGTGAAGAGGAATAAGGTGGGAGGAAGAAAGAGTGAATGCATGCCAGATGGGGTTTAAGAAGAGAAATCCAGGCACAGAGACAGCATGAAAAGAGCTTGCAAGCAGGCATGTGAGTGGAACACAAAAGGAATGGAAGGAAGGAGTGAAGAAAATGGGGGAGGGCCAGGCTGAGCAGATGGAGACAGCAAGAGGGGGAGGATGGGCAAGCAGGAAGGGGATTTACTTGTAGAGAGGCCCTGGAAAGTAAGAGTTTGGCATTGGCTAAGAGGTGAGGGATGAATCTGCATGCTGAATGCAGGTGACAGTGCAGAGCTTGTCACGCTGGACAAGTTTGGTTGCATCTGGAGGGGACTGAATCCTCTTTCTGGGGCCAGAGCCCACTTGGCACCTCTGGAGACCAAGGCCTCACTCCAGAGTTTCAGTGTTTGCACAGAGAGAAAGAATGATGTTGTTTAAAGGCACATGAAGCAGAATTTATCTAAGACCTTTCTGTGGAGTCTTTAACTTTGCTCAGCATTGCAGCCATGATTCATGCACAGTCATAAAGATGTTAAAGTGAAACAAGGTACCAGCTTCTTGAAACTCAAACATGCAAAATCTGTCAAGGGGACAACTCAGAAAGACAAGAAGCAAAAGCTCCATGTACAAAGACATGAACAATAAGAAGATAAAAATGATCTTGATAATGCTCACTACAGAAATAAAGAACAGACACATCTAAAAGATTTCCAACATAAAAAGAAGATGTAAGGAACTTTCATCACCTGTTGCTGAGGAATACCTCCTATTTACTGGTAAAGGTAATGCCTGTTTGCATGCATGAAGAAACGGGTAGGCAGCACAACTTTGGGTCATCGATTTTACCTCATCACTACAGGCCATTATTAAGGGAGAAGGGAAAGGGCTAAACTGCTAACAGTTTAGATAACTAGGTAAAATGCAGTGGTTCTTCTGTCAGCAGAGAGCGGGATGAGAGAGCAGTGCACCAGCAGGATATACCATCTGAGGGACTGAATGAAGAGGACTGGCAGTAGAGAGGAACTCCTGTCTTGTGGGGTGGAAGAAGAAGGTCTGTCAGAGGGAGAGCTAATTCTGGAGCCAAGTGCCATCCCCAGTCAGGAGTGCCCTCTATGCCTTCTGAGTATCCTTTCTTAGCCCATCCATCCCCAAGAGAGGCTGCTCTACTGTGAGAAAAAGTTTTTTTTTTTCCCCATTTCTCATTTTAAACCTGTTCCAATTTGTGGAACAGATCACAAAAAGAAGCTATCTATGTTTACATGTATCAAGTTGTCAAAAAAATGTCTCCCATCATGAGTATGAAGTGCAGGTTCTTGAACATGAAGGTGGGGTCCTTAAAATCTGGTATTTAAGACATTTTGGGGATCTTTGTGAGGATCCACAACTCCCTTTAGTTTCATATTTACATTTTTTAATTCCAGACAGCTTTAAAATAACTTGTTTGTTTGTTTTTGTAAACAGATGCATTTTGGAAAAAAAATCAAGGGGGTGAAATAGCTAAACTTTCTAAAAGGTGGAGTATTTTTCCCAGCTGAGCTCAGCTGGCCTTGGTGGCCAAAATTGACTGGTGGTAACAGGCAGCTCCTTGTGTCTCAGCCACATATATGTTGTTTGCAATCACCACATCAAGCAAACTATTGCTTGGGGAATTACCTTTTGGATGAGTGTTGGGGTGATTCAGAGTGCATTCAGTTTTGTGATTCATGGAGCTGCAAAGGAAAACTGATGATTGGAGGTGGGGGAAGGAGCAAGACAGTAAGGCAGAAAATCAGTGTCCAGAAGGCCCTGGTGCTCGGCACGTTTCAGTTTCTAACAATATGGAACAGGGACATTTGGCAACCATTACATTTATGCTGCATGCTTTAATCTTTACTTTCTGACAGTATTTTAATGTTTTGCAAAATCACTATGGCTAACATATGAACACTAGTATTTTTAGATTGCTTCCTACTTCTAGGTACTGTTTTATCACACTGAACAAGTTAAACTAACTGTTCCAGCCAGTTACTCTTTGGGAATGCACTCTGTTCACTGAGCTTTGTTCTGAAGACCTTATTTGTCTTCTGTACTGCCAAATTTCTTCATGTGAAATGCACCATTGCTCTGGTTAAACCCTTTTCCTCAGCAATTTCCCCCCAATATTAGCAATGCTGGAAACATAGAAGAAGCCATTGCAGATAAGCCTGTCTAGTGGTCTTGTCATACTTTGAGGAAGAGTCCACTCTTAGAAACTTTGGAAGAACCTGCAGGGAATCTCACTGAAGTTACTTGTGGAATGAACTGCTCGTGAGAGAAGATCTTTTTCTAGCCTCATTCATCGAATTTCAGCCTAAATTCTAAAACTTAGGTGAACTTCTTTTCTAATTTCAAGCTTAACCTTGCTAGCTGTCTACAAACACCTCACTTTTTAAATAGCAGTGATTCCAACAGCATGGTTACACATTGCATATTTTTAACCAGTTATAGAGTTTTAGCATTTCTGGAGAAGAAGGAAATCTTTTTAGTTATTAGCTACATTACACTAGCTTGACTCCTCAAGTTTCTGAAAACAACCAGCTTCCATCACCACGCCCAAGTCTTTAGGTATACCTCAATATTCAGTGTTAATTTTTTAGTCAGCTGTGTGTGCATAGCCATTTGTACAAACACGGTGTTCAGAGAGTCCTTAAACACCCAAGAAAAAAATGCTCCAAGGATTAAACATGGGTTGAAATGACCTGTAAGCTGAGGATGCTCAGTCAATGTCTGTGCTTGGAATATGCAAAATTCTAACAAAACTATGATCAATAATGTATACCAGTGGAATCAAAAAGCCCATTTAGTTGGGCTTTTATGCAACGTACAATACAAATAATGATCCAAAAAAATAAAGAAATTCAGAAAAGCTGTTTTCCAAGTAAATACAGCATTTCTCAAGCAGCAGGACATAATAGTTTTGGAGTTATCTGCAAAGTCAGAATTATCCCATCACAATTTATGGTGAGTAATGTCATCAGACAGTGACACCAAGGAGGAATGAACCTTAAACAATTTCTTTGGTGTATGAAGTACAAATGGGCTTCCGTAAAGCAACAATTCCTTTTGTTCCACATGATTTTCTTTTAAAATTAAATGTATTGTAAAGAATTACAAAGAAATCCCTTTCATTCTGCAGTTAATGCAGGTCTTGAAAAATGTACTAAATGGTGAAGATTTTGTATACAAATGTGGGCAGTTTGCTTTGGTCTCCTATGTGAAAAGCCCAGTTGTATTTCTGCTTTCTTTGGCTTTCAGAGGATTTTGTTTTGTTTTGTTTTGTTTTCAAACATGCTTAGAATGCACATGGTGACAAATCAGCAAAATATGACAGTCTTGTTAGCTTTTTAAGTGATTTTCCACCTGGTAGATTCATCCAATTGGAGTGGTGGGCTTGAAGTTATTCACTGTTGCTCATTTCACGCAATTCAAATACCTGCACGGGGATTTCTGAACTTCCAGTGTTTGTAGAGAAACAGATCTACTCCTTGTCCCATGTAACTGCAGCAAGTACTCAGTTGCAGCATAAGGCTTAGATAACAGCCAGATCCCTGTGAGCTGCAGTTGGAGAGGCTTTGAAATTGAAAAAAAATAGAAGTATTACAAAGAGTGAATAAGGCAGTCAGACAAGGAAAGGGCTGGAAGAAAAGGCCAAAACCATGTGGTCTGGCTCTTCTCTTTGATTGCTGTAGAAATAGCCCAATCCATTGAAGTACATGGCTTTATGCTGGCACAAAGCAGAAAGAATCAGGTGCAACATTTCAGGCAAAGCAAGGATACAATCTTTCATGTAGGTAAATGAGTGAATTCAGTTGTTTAGCTTGGTTGTTTCACCAAGAAGACAGTTTTATGGTTTGGGAAGTAAGAACTGGAAGGGTCCATTAGACAAGTATATTTCTGATTGCCTGAAACTGCTGCAGGGATGTGGTATAGTTTAAAATGTCTACTAGCTACACAGCAAAATACTCCCCCAGAGCTCCATGATGGTGACTCCACTTGACTCCACTTACTTTTCCATTCCCTTTCTCTACATTTCCCTTTCTTATGAATTCTAACATGTCATCTGATATCACAGCTGTTTTTCCTTTTTCTTTGTCTACTTTCACACATCAGATTTCTAGGTATTTTCAATTTATTTTTTATTTTATATCATTTATTACATTTATTTGTGCATTTCTTTAAAGTGCTGTAGAGAGTTGGGGCAGTAGTACACATGGAGATCTCTTTTCTACAGAGAAATATCTTTGCTGAAACACAGCTATGTTGATTTTCATGGAAGAGTAGTAGTGTGAATTAACTTTTTTATTGTTGTTACTCAAAACAAGTTCATTTTCAAAACGTCATTTGAAAAACTGAATCTGACACACAGTGTAGACAGAAGCAGGAGCTGTAATAAATCCTGCTTAGGTTGGGTCATTTGTGTCCCAAAAACTACAGGTCAGTGCATCTGCAGCAGCTACTGCTGTGTCAGTTACGTTTATAGTTTATATTTGCTGCCTGAAGCCCCAACTATTGGAAAAATCTAAGAAAAACTTCAGAAGCACCTCAAACTGTGTGTCAGGCTTCAGCATGGTTCACGTGGATCAAATAATTTCACTTGGCAGAGTAATGCAGTGATCTCATGAAAGCTGTTAATATTAACAATGCACTAATCTTTAGGTGGGAATCTTCCTTCTACACCCAGGCCAGGCCAGATATCTATTTCCAAAGAACAAGTTCTCACTTACAAGAAGGTAGGTACAACTGGGGAGGTGGGGATTTTTTTATGTCTCACTATGAGTGAAAAGTAAGCCAAGAAGTTGGTGGGGTTTCACTGAAGTTTTTTTTTTGGTTTGGTTTGGTTTGGTTTGGTTTGGTTTTTTTTTTTTGTTTGTGGTTTTTGTTGGGTTTTTTTGGTTTTTTTTTTTTTTTGGTTTTTTTTTGTTTGTTTGTTTTTTTTTTTTGTTTGTTTTTTTTTTTTTTGGTTTTTTTTAGTCAAATAACAAGTCAGTTGCTGTTGTTTGGAGTTTCTAAAGGTCTTCTCAGATTAAATTAAGTCATTTATGTACATTGTAAATTAATGTTTGGTGGATCAGACTTGCATAGAAGACTGGTAGTTCACAGACAAGGAGGAATGATCTCAGCCATGAATGTGGTTTGGAAAAGTTACACTTCTGTTGAATATGAGTGTTTGTTTTAAAAACTGTTCAGTGTCACGTATAACAAAGAAAAATGGCCATGGGAAGAGGGAAAACAAAGGAGAGCAGAAGTTTGTTTTCCTTAAAAAAGTGGGACAGCAGGCACTAAGGACAAGCCATGCATTGTGATCGTCCCCTTGGTGGCTGAGACAGCAGGAGGCTTTTTAGGCCGGGCTGGAGCTGTGCTCGTTGGGTGGCTACCCTGCTGGAAGAGCTTGTCTGCTTGCCTTCCTGGAAAGGCAGAGCAGGCAGCCAGGTGCCCTCTGGCAGTCTGCTGCGTTTGGGATCTGCTTACTTTGCCCCTGCCTGAAGCCAGCCCCAGCCTGGACCCCTTCCTCATACGTGCGATGGATGAGAAAACAGGGTGCAGGCAGAGGAGCAGAGGGGGGACCAGAATAAATCTGTCATTTTTTCAACGGTCTTTTTATTTTTTAAAACTTTCTGCATAATTTTAGGGGTAAAAAAAAAATAATTAAACTTCAATGTTTCTTCCTCTGTAAGGCAGCATTAGTGAATAATGCTTCCCTGTTTTGCAGAGCTGTCAGGCAACGTCTTGGGTATTTGTGAAGTCTGCAGAAATGTTGTGTGCTGTAGACCACCTGAGAATGAAGTGCTTACAGGTAAAAGGAGGATAAATGCCCTGCTGGTATAAGGAAGATTACAAATTGAATTTAGCAAGAATTTATTTGGGGACTGAACTAATTTCATATTTTCTTTTCTATATGTAAGGAAGAATGTGTTAGCAAAGTTTATAGTTATAAAATTTAAGAGGCCATTTTCTGCACAGAGGGGAACTGGTAGAGATTTTGGTATGACTCAAAGAGCTCTGAAGCCTGTATGACTCGAAGCAGAGTGAAACATAGCAGTACGAAGTGCAAAATCATTCACCTAGGGACAAATATGAATATTGTCTTTGAGCTCACCAGTTGGAAATAACTAAGAGAAAACAAAGTCCTCATGACTGTGTTCATCATAAAATGACTTGGGCAACAGTGATTCCTCCCACCCCTCCAGTACTATGACCATGATATATCAGGCAAAATTTCTCAAAAAGAACTGGGCAAATGTGTAAGCTGTCTCTAAAACATTGGCAAGACCCTGTCTGCAAAATCTTAGCAAGAGCTTGTCTGCAACTGTACCCACTTGTACTGAGTGGTGTAAGATGAATTCCACCTGGAAGAGGTATAGTGAAGGGCTTGTAAGGTGGGACATCAGGAGACAGAGCAACTGTTATATGAAAGAACTAGTAGATTGTGCCTTGATTAGTCAAGGAAAATGGTCTGGGAAAGACATTATTGCTCCTTTTAAATACCAAATAGCAAAAAGCTGGAGGATATATTTTAAGCTGGTCCAAAAAGTAATGGCCATACATTTATTTTGGCTGGAAAATAGGAGTAGATAGAGTGAGATTCTGAATGATCATTTTACTGGGGCACTGGAAGCTGTGTAACTGATTTTTGGGTGTGTGACCAGTCTACGATATAGTAGGGACTGATGTCAGGGATCAAGGGATCCCTTGCAGGCCTCTGGTTCAGAGCACCACTGACTCGGAAGAGAGTGGTGGGCTCTACATGGCAGTACCTGAAGCCAGAGCCTGGGTTCTAGTCAAGGGAGCAGTGGGTGGGTTTCCTTCCTATGGCACATGCCATTTCCTAGGCTTTCCCAGCTCTCACCAAAATTCTGCCTGATTGTCTCATTTTTGTTTCCGACACCATTTAGAGGTTCCTGTGGCTCCCTTTCCCCTTAATTTAAAGCCCTGCTCCACAGATCATTTACAGTTGCATTAATGTTATCCTGTTATTTTAGAGACACATAGGGGTGAAATAGTCAGAAAAATCAACTCCCATCATTTTGTAGGTGAGAAAAATGGTCTCCAATTTTGAGTTTGTATTGTGATAAGACATGTGTAGAGCACGTGCTGGAAAGCAGGAAAAGCTATTGGCAGCAAAATGTTCTGCTTTTCTAATAAAACCCTTCAGATTTTATTTAGTGAAGCCCTATCCAGTCAAACCACAACTCAGGTTAGAGTAACTGTGGTTGAAAACTCCACATAGAGCTTAAGTTAAACAGAAGGTCTACAGTCTCACAAAGGAATCCTTTCTCCAGAAATAAACCCAGAGTTGCACCTGTATTAATGGCTTGTTTTGTCTGGATGTCAATCTGTACTGAAAAAAACCCCCAGAAGGTAATGATAGATAATTATATCTTAGTGTGCATGAGCCATTTGAGATGTACAGATGATCTGATGTAACTTGGGTGTTGGGGCTACTGTGTGATTTACTTTTTCTGCTCATAAGAAACTACAAACTAGAGGGCTTGACAGAAGCTTGTTCAGTGTAGGGATTCTGAGTTATGGGGTTTGGTGGGAGACACATTGTTGCTTTGCCTTGAAAACAGTCAGACCCAGAGTGCGGCATTTACATCTCTGCAGATTGTATCCAGCAAGAGAAAGCTGAGCTAAGGGTAGTGTAGAGATTGCTTCAAGTAGGTTACACGGTGCTTTCCCTTCTGATTTTGTACTAAAGGTGCAGGAAATTTTCAGAAAAAGAAAAAAAAATCAATTCAAATGGTTTGCAAAAATCTGCCAAATACCCATATGTGTTCTTTCCAAACATGATTGTGGGACACTGGTCTATATTTGTTTTCTGTATAATAAAGTAATCAATATATTTTAAAATCCCCATCCTGTTTGGCTAGCATGAATATAAAGCTTCCTAGCCTGAACAGGACTCGTGTCAGTTATAACTGTGGAATCTAGTTTTACTTTCTTTTTAAGGAAAACACATTAAGAAATTATTTTTGCCTATTTTATTTCTGGGCTGCCAATCTTGTGTTATCATGGTGGTAGGATGTTTCCTATTTGTACTGCTTGAGCTCCATGGTCTGTACTCAGTCTCCCAGAGAACCCGTACCAAGCAGGAGAGATGAACTCTATGTCCCTATGGCCAAGCTGCTTCATTTCTACCATTCTAAAGCCTCCTCCATAAGCAGCCCAAGGGGTCTATGTCCTTCCTCTTCCTCTATTTCAACAGCTGACCTTTGTTGAGACCCAAGGCTTGAGAAGTCCCCCTCCCCTTGTGAATATCAGAGCTTTTTGTGGGACCTGGACAGCAGAAGGGCAGGAAGGTGTGCTTCTGATGGAGAAAGACTTTGGAAGTAGTACAAGGAAAGCAGGTGAAGAGCTTGTTGCAGATGAGAGACCAGGGTGCTGCCAGCTTAAAGTATGTTTGCTGAGATGTAGCAGATATGACAGCATGGGGAGAAATGGTAAAGTGGAGAGAAGGATGGATCATGCATGAGGGAGAGAAAGCTATTGGAATAACAGGGGCTGCTGGGATGGTGGCAAAGGAGAAAATGGGGAGTAAGTAAACAAAGAGATAAAAGAGATTGAAAAAAGTATATGATAGCAATGTCTTATTTCTAGAGGAGAAGAATTGTACTGAATCAAATAAGCTTGTCTGCAATGGTTTGGGGTTGTGTATGTGAGACAAGTGTTTGTTCAGGGAGGATGGCAGTAATACCCCAGCCTTCTATGTGGTGGTTTTCACATGCTTATATTAAAGCATTGTCTAAAGGAAATCTTTACTGCAGCTAGAGAAATAGTCTCTGTGTGTGTGAGAAAGAGAAGGGGAAAAAGAAAAAAGAGAAAAAAGGTAGAGGGAGAAGTGAAGAACTGGCAAGAAAAAGATAGCAAGTATGTCCTAGAGTGGAATATAAAGACAGCAGTTACATGCTCATAGTGTGTGCATGTACACTGCTGTAAAGAAATAAGCTGTGTTGAATTTCTTGGTCCCTAAAGTGAGGATGGAATAGGGGAAAGTTACTAGATAATAAACTCTTCTCAATTTTATCAACTTGGTTGTGGTGTTGAATGAATGCATGTTACAGCAGCATCAATCTGCGAGCTCACACAGAACAGCTGTGTGTACACAACAAACTCAGTTCAAGGTTTCTTTTCAAAGTCAAGCTTTCTGGTTTTCAGGATTGCAAAGGAATTTTTCTACATAGAAACGGGGCATGGATTTGAAACCCAACTGTTCTAGAAAACACATTAAATAGTCTGTGGTTGCTAGATGTATGAATTTCTTTGCACTTTTTGTCTCATCAGGGTGTTAAATCTGAAGGCTAATGACTGCATTTCACTATCAACAGCCACAGTTTCTGGTATGACTTTTTAACAGAAGGGCAGGAGTAAAGTCCTGATCCTCACAGGGGGTAGCTTGGTAGTTACTGAAACTGAAAGAAAAAGGAATTCAAGTGAAAAGGATGAAGCATTGTCCTAAAATACCCACTTGCTTCCCTCGAGCAATGCTCAAGTGTCACAACAAGGTGCTTAAATTCAACATAAAGTTGATTTCTTTGTAGGTAATTCTAAAGGTTGGACTCAGTAGGACTTCTCATGGACTGTGAAAACCATCTTGGGGAAAAGTCTGCTTCTTTTTACTGGTTGTAAAATTTGGAAAAGTGAAGAAAGGGATTGCAAGAGAGATTTATGGGGGAAAGCTGGAATCCCTGTTGTGACAATAGCCGTGTATGCTGTGTGCTACGTGCTAGCAAGACGCACACATAACTCATGGCGAATGAGTACAATATAAGTCAGTATTAACCTTTTCTTTTGAATTTCTGTTAAATGTGTTCTTTAATTCATGTAAAGAATAGCATTTTTATGTTCTAATTGAACACAGAATTCAAATAACTTATTTGTCTGTAGCAGACAGCAAATTACAAAAAAGTTCTGTTGTAAATTAACTCCAGATTTCACTGTGAAAATAGAAAGACAGAATTACAAAAATCCTGATAACCCTATTTATTTCTCTTGCAATAAAAATGGCTATTTCAATAGTGCTAGGTAACAACAGTGCTATTGCCTACCATGCCAACCATTACGTCGTTTGCTGTTTGTGTTTCATTAGTACCTCAGAGATTCTGGTCCCAGGACAGGATTCTGTTCTCCTGGACATGATTCAAAAGATGGTCTTTGTGTCAAAGAGCTTGCAGTGTTTTTGGTGCTTTGGGTTTATAATAGATCATCTCAGTAAAGAGAGCTGCTACTGGAGTTTTAAGTTATTTAAAGGACAGTTTTTCTGGAAGGGTGGTCTTTGCTATAATGCAAGTAACTTAAACCTAAAAAGACATTTCACTTTCTGGACACCCTTTAAACAAAACCAATAAATATCTCATCTTTGTACTGCATAGAATGACACAAAATGATAGATGGCTTCGTAAGGTTTTGTTTAGCTTCTTTCATAGTCTTTTTTGGGAAATAAATCTGAGTAAACTTATTGCAACTGTTTCCTTTTGTACCTTGACACTAGCTTTTTAATTTTAAAATTAATCTTATTTTGCTTTTTATTACAATTTGATATATAGCAGTATGTCTACCTGAAAATTTTGCCATTAAATATGTCCTACCTTTACACTTGAGGTATCTTCTTTCCATAAAGAATTGCAGTTCTTCCCTAAAAAATAATGCTGAAAATTTACATAGTTCTGTGTATCTCTAAAAGGAAAAAAATAATTGCCAGGAAAAGACATGGTCTTCTCAGCTTTATTAATGCACCCACCATCATACATCACATAGCATAGTGCTTTTAGAGAGAACTTCTTATCATTTATAGTTCCAGCCACAGAACCTTTCAGCTGTGTTGAAAGATGAGCAGAAATTGACATAATGAAAGCTGGAAAGGCTACTGAAAGCGAACAAGATATTTATTTACTCTTTTTTTTATTATTATTTCTTTCCTTTTTCTATATGTCAGTTATCTCTGAATAGACCTGGAAAAAATGTGTTGTTTTGATTTTCTGAATGAGTTGCAGATCATTTTGGATCTCATGGTATTTCATCTGCACCTGGACTAGGTAATTCCCCAGAACATTTTCAAGACGGCTGCTAGCACGTTTGCATGTTACCAACACTCTCAGTTAATATTCTTGTGGAAAAGAGGTTGCTTGGATGAGTGCTTGTGGGAATCTAAGAAAATGGCTGATATATACCCTTTAAACAAACTTACCCCTTCCATGAGTATGGTGTTTGAGAATAATCCTTTGTAAAAAGAATCCCTTATGAAGCGGGGTTCTATATAAATAATTGTAAAGGCTTATAGAGTAAGACTTCAGGAAATAATGTTTTTTCTGGAAGTTTCTAATTTGTAAGAGCCATTCAGTAACTGGATGATAATTACTAATTCTGTAAGGTCATTTAGCAGAAAATCCCTAGGGGGGAAAAACCTGTTATTTGGGGCTGTATTTACTCACTCAAGAGCTTGAGTTTTAGCTCTGTTGTTACTTTTGCTCCACCTGCCCCACCTTTCCAGTAGGTTGCCTTCTCTCTCTTTCATTGCGGCTGCTTCTGCATCACCCACATTCAGGTGGTTGGTTCCATCAGCTTCTCTACTGATGTCATCCTACATTTTTATAAACTCCCTTTCCACATAATCTGTCTTATTTCTTCTTCTTTCCTCCTCTCCTCTGATGAATTGATGATACATCATAGAATGAACTCTTAGGATATAAGGAAGATTTAAGAGGATTTACCTGGCTAAAGAGTGGGACCAGATAAAAAATGAGTCGCTGTCATTCTTAAAACGGAGCAGACAGAATTGGGAAAGAACAGTATTTGGTTTTAAGCTGTATTTAATACCAAACAACCTTTGTTATAACTTGATTTTACTTTTTCCCCACAAGGTTTTTCTTCGAGTATTTTGATTAATTTTGCCAAATTATTGCGAAACAGGCTTATTTGCTGCTTTCAAACCAGGCCTGTTCCTGTAAGTACAATGGACACTATGTGTCCTGATGTCTTCAGTGGGAACTCTGACTTCTGAATTCTCATGAAATCACATTTACCCATGCAAATACAACTAAAGACTTTTGCTCATGGTTTCTTGACACAGGGCATTTGTACCAGAACTCTTGCACCTGGTACAATGGGATGCATCAGGGTATTTTTACTTGCATTTCGTTGTGTTTTGAAGTTTTTAAAATCCTTTTTAATGGTGGGATGATGTAGCAAATCTTAGCATTCCATATCAGAAATTCCTATTGGAGTGGCTGAGACTTTTCTGGTAAATGAAGTGGTTAGTACCACAGTGGGATCAGTGACATCATCACTCTATGGCAATGGAAATCGTGATGCTGGCTGAGCAATGAAAACTCAGATTGACATTGAAAAGCAAATGTGATTCATCACTAATTTATCCCCAGGTATTGAGATGACCATGAAGCATGTTTAACTTGTCTGCAAATCAATATATATATGTACAGAGCTTGAAAATTAATTTTCACTGTCTTCTAACTTTTCTCTGTGATTGCTTTTGCTTGCCCAGCCAAGAAGCATGTGACCAATCAGGTATGAATTGCCAATGGCTAATGAAAAATAACCAAATGAATAGTTTGTAAATAACCCTTAACCTGAAAGTTGTTTTTCTAGAATATCTGATGATTTCTGACAAATCAAAACGTGTTTTGCCTGGCTTGATGATTATACGCATACATATTTATACATGCACAATTGACATGCCTTGTATAAATACACAAATATCCAGTTTAAGGCAGTGATATTTGAACATCTGCAGTTTGGATGAACAGCAATTGAGGAATTTAGCATAGATTAGCATAGTTAAACAAGATTTCTACAATTATAAGTTGACAATGTAAAGTTTCAGTAATTTATTCTTGATATTGACAGAACAATATGGGACTAATCTGTCTAAATGAGTTACTTTAAATTTTTTTGTTGACTAGCTCTTGTTTTTTGTCAGTCATTTCAGTTTGATTATCTCTTTCAATTTAAACATTTCAGTATTACAGATTTTCTAATAAGAAGTTGTTAATTGCTAAACAAATAGGCTGCAATAACAAAACACAATTCACTAAAATTTTATTTCCATTAGCTAAGCTTTCTCTTGGAGAATTTAAATGTTTGCTGGATCTCTAGTCATTGTGCAGCATTTTTCAGGAAAAACCCCTATATGTAATGGTTGGACTGGAGGAAGTAAAAGCATCTCACACAAACAGACATGTGAAATAGAAGTTATTAAACTGTTTTGATAAGGTCATATAAATATACCAAGAGGAAGTGAATCAAAAAAGCAGATTCAGTTTTCTGCATTTTAGTTCAGGACTTTCAGGCAACAGGAGGTTTTAAGAACCATACGGATGGAAACAGTTTAGTAAAACCTGCCTGTCTGAGTATTTTTGTTTTGTTTTGCCCGTTATTTGTTTGTTTAATTAGAGTCTTTAAAAAGTTTTTGCATTTTAAACCTCTTGCAGACTCTGTGGATTGTTTCTCACAGAACATTCCGCTGCTGGAAATGCACTTTAATTTAAAAGCGTTGTTATTTTCAGAGGAACATCTTCTCTTGCAGCCTTCCAGAGCGATACATAAAGACTCTTAACAGGAGTTGGTGTGCATTATAACATTAAAAGAAGTCCTGAAATGATAAATATAAAATACTTGAACGATTTAAAATAAAAGCCAAAAGCAGAAGTTTATGTTGTTTTCAAAGCAGGAGTCGAAATTCGAAAGAGCGAGCCTAATTTTGAAGGGAAATAGGAAGATTGCGGTAGTTTGATGAGGATTCCCGCAGACACCTGCACCCGGTAACGCAGCACCTGGAGTGGCGGTGGACGGCGCAAAGGACTGATCTCCGGGAAGGTAGAGGAGGAAAACAGAATCTCCCGCCTTTCGGGTGCCCTGCTGGCAGCGGCAACAGAAACATCTTTTCCGCCCGTGTCTGCAACGGTTCCAGCGGTGTCTGCTCCAGCCCCGCTCCGCGGGGCAGCGCCCGCCCTGCCTGCGCCGGAGTCCCGCCGCATCGCAACAAAATCCGCTCTCAGCGGCCCGGCGGCGGCCCGGGCTGGGTAGGCACCACCGCGGCGGCCGCTTCTCCGCCCGCTGGCGGGTGGCAGCGCCGAGGGGACGCGCCGTCTGCCTGAGGAGCGCGGTTCCCTTCGCCCCGTCGAGGTACCGGCGGCGAGGAAGCCACGGCCGCGCCGTCCTCCCGCGGAGAGGTGGCACTGCGGGGTGCGGCAGTCCACCTTAGCTGAGCCCTGGAGGTGCCCCCCGCGCTGGCGGTCGGTGCCGAGGGTGCCCCGAGGGAGCTGCTAGCCTGACGCTCGGGCAGCGGGCGCGGACCCCCAGCGCCCCCTCGGAGGGCGGGGGGAAGCCCCGCTGCCCCCCGGGGCGAGGGGAGGTGACGGCCTGGCACGATGGCCCCCGCCCAGGGGAGCGCCGCCGCCTCGGGGCGAGGGCCGGGGCTGCACGGGCCGCCCGAGTGATAAATGATGCTCGTCGGTTCCCTGCGCGGACAGGGCTGCGGTGCGAGGCTGTCCCGGGAGGGCAGCCGGCGGAGGTCTGCCCGCAGCCGGGGGACTCCGCCGTGTGACAGGCGGCGCGGGACGTTGGCTGTGCGGCGGCCGCGACCCCGCCCGGCCCGAAGGGAGCGCCCCGTCAGGGCTGAGCGGAGCTGCATGGCCGACTGGAGATGCCGGCCCCCTTTCACCGCTGTCGGAGGTGAAATCTGGTGGGCTCGGAGCATCCCGCCCGCCTCTCGGCGCCCGCTGGGCACCCAGGACCCAGGAGTTAAGGGCGAAAACGAAATACACGAGGCGGGGGCTTTCAGCGCGGTCCTCACCCCGAGTCCGATTCGAGCCCGCCTTTAGGCTTCCCTTGGCCGGTCGTTCCCCCGTCGGCTGCCCCGCAGAGGGATGCCTTAGCGCGGCCCGCCGGGGCGCCGTGCCGGCGGGACGGGCGGGCAGCGGCCGGGCGAGGCGGCGGCCGAGGGCCCGACGGCGGCGGCGGGGCGCTCCTCCGGCGGGGGCTGCGGGGCGGGACCCCAAATGCCCTGCGACCTCAGCGAGGGCTCTGGGTGGCGGCTGGCCGGCCGGCCGGCGCGACAGGCTCGCTGACGAGCCGGTGGCGCCTGTGCCTGTGGAGCAAGGCCGGTGGCAGCCCTGAGGCCACGCTGTACCTGAGGACAGGGTCTGCGACTTCCCCGCGGGGAGCCGGAGGGGTGGGGTTGAGGCATGTGTGGCTACCAGTGTGCCAGGTGGTGGGGAGGGTGGGAAAGGCCGAAGCAAACACGTGTGATGCTGAGCGTCGGGGAGGGACTGTGCATCTTCGAGTAGGATGCCCCACAGAAACGGAGGGGCAGCTCTGTGGCGTCTCCATTCCAAGCACCGCAGGGCGCCTGCCTTTTGATCTCAGCGACTGGAAATATATATTTAAAATAATAAGACCGCATAGGGAGGATCTTTTCCTCGTGTCTCTCCCCGCGTTCCCTTTAGGTAACCGCTGTCCCACAGCTCCCGTGTGCGCGCCTGGCAAAGAGAGGACTGGAGGGAGGGAGGCAGCCTGGGAAGCGCTGGCTCCGCCAGTGGGCGTTTTCTGGCGGCCAGGGCTGGTGCTGGAAGCGGCACTGCAGTGATTGTATCTGCCTCTTTGCAGGCGAGCGGGCACATGCGGGGCAATATTTGCCTCGCTCGAGGAAAATACAGATTGTTGCCGTTTTCTTGCTTTGAATGCGAGGTGGGAGCATGGGGAAAAGCGGACTTTAAAAAGGGATTGGAACCGTTTAGCGGTCAGTAGCACGCTGTCCTCTTCTGCCTAAAGGGGGAACGGAAATGTGAGGGTTTTATGAGGGCGGGGAGCCGGGGTGCGGAGGAAATACTGCCCGGCGGTTGTCGGAGGTGAACGAAGGACCGATCCGCGGTCGCCCCTGGTTCGTCTCCATCCTTTTTCGGCTTCCCCTTTCGCTTTACTCCGCTATCTTTCCTAGACGTCCTGCCTTAAACTACCGCGAAAGGGAGGGAAGAGCGGAAGCATGTCCAACCCGGAGAAGCGGATCTTATCCCGCCCCTCGGCCCCCCTCGCTGCAGCAGCCGGGGAAAAGCCCGGCTCCGGCAGCCGCCCGCTCCACTCCCATGGCCAGAGCGGTGGAGGTGGAGGCAGCGGCGGGTCTCCTCCTCCTCCCCCCGCTCCTGGAGGCGGCTCGGCTGCCTGCAGCTCCCTCTCTGTCCTCCTAACAACCACCAGCAGTAGCAGGAGCCGCGCTGCAGGGACAGCCTCCTCTGCCGTCTCCGCCAGCATCGTCTCCAGAGCGGCAGCGGCTCCTTTCCTCGTTCCAGTCCCCTCCTTTTCCTCCCCTTCTCCATCTTCTTTTTACTTCTTGCCGCCGCCTCCTCGTTTCCCCTCCTCATTTTCCTTTAACCTCACAAGTCTCCAAGGGAGGGAGGGAGGAGGAGAGGCAGCGAGAGCGGCAGGAGGAGGAGGAAGAGATGTTGGCGGAGCAGCAGCAGCAGCTCACTTGATCGCCCATCCAGGCGGCAGCGGCAGGAGGAGACTCTTCTGTTCTTCCTCCATCCAGGGCTTGCTGCTCCGTTCCGCAGCCGGCGGCCCCCGGCAGCACCACTCCCGGCTCTTCCTTTCCCCAGCCTCCTCTCGCCCGTGGTCTTGCAATTCCCTCGCTGCTGCAGCAGCAGCAGCCCGCGGCGACGGGATCCGAGGAAGCGACGGCCCCGGCGGGAGCAGGACTCCTAGGCGGCAGCAGCGGCAAACAGGCGCCTTCTTCTCCTTCTGGTCTCCCCGGCTCCTAGGGCCAGACATGGAAGATGGATCTAATTCTGCAAGCTGCTTTAGGAGGTTTACGGACTGTTTCTTGAATACAAGTAGGTACCGGAGCGCTCTGCCCGGCGGCGGGTCGCGCGTGTTTCGGGGGAAGGCGAGGGGCTGTGTCCGAGGCTGGGTGCATGCCTTGTAGAAAGGATATTTCTTTGTGAGTGGGGGGGAGGCGAGGACACAAAGGGGCCGTATACGTGGGGCGTGCGTGGACGCATGGAGGAGCGGCCGGGTGTGTATTGAGGATGCACGGACAAAGGGGATGCTCAGTGTAACTGAGTGCTCTTTGTGGGAGCTGGCTGTTAACGCCTCGAGGATTTCGGCATCGTTCCGGGATCAGACAACTCTACGTATATGTCTGTCAGCCTTTTACTTGGTACATGCTTAATTTGCTTAGGAATGACGCGTAGGGGAATGGAGACTGACCTCCCTACTTACTTGAAGTAGCAATAAGGAAGCATTATGGTATCGGCAGTTGACAAAAAAGCGGCGACGGAGGACCGAAAAGGTTGAAACGGATGGCTTCTTTCTGCATCCCCCGTCAGATCTGCCACGCGCATTCACATTGCATATTTCTGATCCGGCTTTGGTACCGGCTGCCGCCTTCCACTGGCCGTGGCTCGTTGTAAGGCGGGCCAGGAGCCGGGGAGGAAACATGTGCTCCTTGCTACGGAGGGCTGGCGCTGGAACGGTGGTAGTGACCGGCTGGCGGGGAGGGCGGAATAAAGGGGGCATTGAGGCGCCCCGCAAAGGGCTCTCCGCAGCCAGCCGCTCCAGACCCTCGGCGGCTCCCACCGAGCCCGAACGCGGGGGAAGGACACGGGGCCGCGGTCGTCCCGTGCCGGGAGGCGGGAGAGGGCCCAGAGCAGCCGCCCGGCCTCTTCTCGGTGCGGGGCTCGGCGAGTGCCCTCCCCGTGCCGACCGGAGGAGCCCGGCGGGAGCGGCCCGAGCCCCGAGGCGTGTTGTGGGAGCGGGAAGGAGGACTTCGCATGGCAGAAACTCCCCGTTCGCTGGGACGCGGCCCGACTCGCCCTCGGGTGTCTCGCCCCGAGCCCCCCGATGCCGCCAGCCGCGCCCCGAGGCGCTGCCCGGACACGCCGCGCCCCGCCGGGTGGGCGCTCCCGGCGCTGGGGCGGCCCCGGAGCTGCCGAGGCTGCGGGCCGAAACCTCCCAGGGTCGGGCTGCCCGTGCCCCATCGCCAGGAAGGGAAATGCCCTGGGCTTAGGGGTAGTCATGAGACGAATGGATTTCCAAGTAGAGCGTGTTACATTTTTTTTTTTTTTTCTTTTATAGAAAAGTTCTTTTCTTGCACAGTATGTTGATACTTAGGGTGACTTCCATCAGCTGCGGCTATTTTTTGTGACAATTCCTTAATTCATAGATATATGCCTCAAAGTGACCCCGGACTTGCATTTTGATCTGTTAGTACACTTTGATTAAGGTGACTTTTTGGATACAGGTGAATCATGTAGAGTAATGCACACATGTATGCATTTTGGGGGAGCGTGAGAAGAACTATAGAGATGTGTGCTGAAATCTTATTATTTGTCTTATTGTCTTACAGCTGTCTTTAGCATAAGAGCCTGCAAGTGTGGTAGTACTTGTGTTCCACGGTAGAGATGATAAAAATGATTATATGTTTGCTGCACTGTCTTTCTGAAACTTTATTCAATAGTTGATTATGTTACAGAGCTACATACCTGTTTAAGCCTTGAGACCTGAAGGGAATCCTAAGCTCTTACAGTTTTAATTTTCTCTCTGAGAGTGGTAAAATGCTGCCATGCATGTGGTACAACAGTCATGTTTTAGAATAAGTGGTCCTGGGAGCCAGGGACCAAGCCAGGCAATGTGTGTCATGTAGGACAATTCACTCTTATGCTAGATGAGGAAAAAGTTGATGTGGAAAACACCAGCTCTGCGCAAAACAGTTTTAAAAGCAGTGGTGAATTCAACATGAGCTATTTTATGAATGCTTGAACACAAGAAACTTTGTCATCTTTCACTGATTGTGACCTCTGACTGAAGATTTTCTGGCAGGCAGGAAAGGAGCACAACTATTCTTTCCCCTGTGAGTTTACTGACGTCTAAGAAGACATGCAGCCTCTCTCTCTGTGGAAACACTTTTCCATGCTCTGCAGCTTGCTCTCATGAAACTTTCAAGAACTTAAATGTCTTGTTTCTTTACTCCTCTTTTGAATGTGATTGAAACTGACCAATGGGCTCTATAAAGGTATGAGGTCAGATGGACACACATCCCCGTGCAGTGCGTATGTACATATGTGTACACTTCCCTCCCTCTCCAGTAATTGCATAAGTCTGATTTCCTTAGGAAATCTGGCTGAAAAAGGAGTGAAGTCAAACAAGATACTATTCAGTTCCAGTGCAGCTACTGCAGAGAGCACTTGTCAACTGTTTGTAGTACTATGCACAGTCCTGGTTACAGTGTAGCCGGAAGGCTATCATTGTTTTGAAGAGGATGAAATAATGTAAAATAATGAAGATAATGTGCTGCGGTCTCATAGATTTTGTTTCCTGATTTGTATTTTAGGTTCTAAATAATACTTACATACATTTATATGTTGTTTGACTTTAAAGACAAAAAAAGTAAATATTTTTGCAGGGAAACTGAGGAGTTCTGTAGGGAAGAGAATTGCGATAAGGCCTTTTAGAAAGGAGATTTACAAGTGACTTAACAGAATCCTCAAGAGTGGAAACAGTGAAATTGCTAAACATGTATTCTTTTTTGGCCTCTAAGCTCTTTCAACTTGCATGCTCTCCAGTCAGGATTTTGTTAGAAGGTTCTTGATATTATTAAAATTTTAGGTTCTGCAATGCTCAGTTTAAGCCAATCGTAACTATTTTCATTTTTAAGATTCCTTATGAAGCACTGGACTGCAGAAGCTTATGTGAACTTTGTGTGGTGTGCATTGTTTTCCTTAACTGTTTAAAATCTTGGTGCATAATGTAGTGTTTTAAGAAACTTTTAGTATTGAATATCCTGGATCAATAATCCAGTGGAGTTCTATCATGTTTGGGATATGAAAGTTACCAAGTATTCCAGTATTTCAGGTTTTCTTCTATGTTCAAGGTCTCTAAAGGTGCACGTGTAGCATATGTCACCTGTGTGCCAGTGTGCCATGAGTCTACCTAAAGGTATGAGTATTTTACAGTAACCTGGATTTCTACTTGTCAGAAAATTACCAGTATATTGTTATTTCATACCGTTCATTTTTCTTCCTGGCCTTTTTGTTGTTGTTTTTGTTTTGTGGTTTTGTTTGTTTTTGGTTTTTGTTTGTTTACAATGCAGCAACTTTATCCTGTACCTTCACATGCCAGATGCTAAGACTTTCTGATTAACTAGTACTCTAAGAAAGAATAGATGTAGTAAGATCTGTAGTTCTGGAAGAAAATAGCAATTAAAGTTTAAATCAAGTTAAAATGATTCCTGTTACCTGCACTAGTAGAATGGTTAATCTTGCCTTGACTCTCATTTTTCCTGGTCTGTATATTAATTTTTTGCAGTCAGGGTCTTTTTAAGCCAAATGCTGATCTTCACCAATGAATCCCTTGTGTGAAGTTGGACAGGGTTTGGTTGTACAAATAAATTACACTTAAAATTTAGATGATGGAATGGAATGGTCCTTAGTTTTCACCCCATGGATTCTGGCTCTGGGTTAATTGAAAGCAAAATTGTCACTAAAGTGGTATATAGTTATGATAAGTGGTGCCATTCAGTGGCTCCCATCAGGACTGGTGTTTCATAGTACCACATTTTGCATTAGTGTATAGAAATACCATGTATCCTGGTCTGCAGCACTGCCATCCTGCTTAGTGGGATGACTGGAAAAGACATAGGGCAGACAGTGAATGGCAGGCATGGAAAGTGAATTAAAACCATGTAAGCACAAGCAGTTAACAGTGAAGAAGGGCTTGTTTGTCCAAGTCAGGTATTTTTACAAATGGTTGTCTATAAACCATCCAGTTTGCATTTGAAATAACTAATCTTCTGTCCCTTTGACTCCTCAGCTCTGCTGCCTGTGTTTGCCTGATGGCTTGGGCTTACCTAGTGCTCGTAAGCCTTGAGAAAGGAGGAAATGCCTTCACTGTTAACTCAGTAATCTTGCTCCTCCTGTAAAATGGACTGCGGAAGGTGTGATTATGCACAATGGGATAGTGTAGGTGAGTTGGGAGATGGTTTCTTTTTGCCACTTGTGTGAGGAAGATGACAGCTCATTTAAGATTCTAACACAAGGCTGGCAGCTCTGTTCATCTTATTTGTGTCCTTCTTCCCTTTGCTCATGTTTAAGCCATACTCATCAGCTGGGCACGGGGAAAACTTGAAACATAAAGATGAGTTTTTTTATTCAGCATATGTCTGACTTAGTGATTTGACTTTGAAACAGTTGTGTAAATGCTTATTTCCACTAATGATCTAGGGCATATACTTGTCTGACTTGCTTTTATGTCATCTCTTGTACAGATCAGTACAATGGTAGCTTTTGTTTAGTTTTAAGATTTTGTGCTGTATTCTAATATAAGTAGATCATATCTAACATTCACTCAGAATTATCAAAACATGAACTTAATTTTAGATTCAGAAAATTAAGAATTAGAGTTTGTGAATGAATGGATTTATAACTTGGAAATGGCTTATGCAGCTTGTTGGTTGATGTTAACCTTGCCTGTGTTTAAAATCATATTTCAGTTTGAGTCTAGTATCAACTCACTTTTTTAATACTACTTTAAAAAGTATTTTAGTTTCAAGTCATTATGTTTAATACTTTAAAATTTTGCACTGTTGGCGCAATTTTCATATTCTAAGAGAAAGCTAAAATCATAAGTAAAAATATATATAAAAAGAAAAGGGCTATTTGAGGTTTTTTGAATTGTTTTTATACTCCCTCTGCTGGCTGTTTCAATTATAAGTACCTGTACTCCAACATTGTTACTAAATCAGCTCTTCCTTTTACTGGTTTATCAAATAAGCAGTAAAGTGCATTGATTTCAATCTGTATTTAATTTTTTTTAAAAAGTCTAATTGGTAAGTGAAGAATACTATTTGCAGGAATGGAAAGTCTGACACTTTTTTTATGGAGCAGTGTTTTAATTTTTGTTATACCTTGTATTGATTTGAACTCCTATCCTAAAAACAATAGAATCTTTGGGTGTGTTGTCTGCATCTTCATTGGTAACTACCACAGAAATAACAATTCATGTATTATTCCAAAGAATTTGGTTATCTATTTAATTTGTTATAGCAAATTTGCTGCCCGGCTTTGTTTTATGTGATAAAACATAAGTAATAATGTTATGTTTTGTTATGTTAGAAAAAATAAATAGAGTCATGAGTTTGACTTACATCTACATAATTAGCTGCAGGGCTGCACTCGAAGTATTCTGCAGATGTAATGGGTAATTTCTTAACATATTGGTTTTGTTAGGGTAAGTGTACAATAGTGTTCATCCAAAATATTTATAGCACCCCAAAATTATAATTCTTAGTAACTTCAAAGATTATATACACAGTTGCTGTATATATTTTTTGAAATGAAGCCGTTGCATTCCCCATGGGTGCCAGTTATAGCTAAAACAGTTCAGTATTTCTCGTTGCTATTTCTGCTAAAGATCCAGCCTGCTCTGTAGTGTGTCCTGGTTTGTGCTGGTGCTTGGCTTCTCACGGTCGGAGTTTGAAGAGTGCCACCTACTGATTGACAGCTCCGAGAGCGCCGCTGCCTTTGCCTTCTGAAGGGTCTCGCAGCTCAGCCTCCCTTGTCTTGAGGGATGTGACAAGCTGATGCAGTTGAACCTGGCAACTGTGTTAAATCAAGTCTCAGCTTTGACCTCTTGTATTAAATGATGCTATTTTTATTTTTTTTTTTTCTAATTTATTTCAAGGTGAGGACACACTATTTTCACCCTGGGAGGTGGGCTTCCCTTGCCTCCCTTCATCTCCTTTCTAAAAGCTTTTGAGAAGGTGGTGTATTTCTGTGGTTTCTTCATCGCTTCTTGTCAATCTGTCATAATTAGTGTGGGAGGAAGCAGCCTGGCTGATGTTTATTGAAGACTTTGGCTTCTACTGTGCCAGACGATGTAATGATGTGTTGCACACTCGAATGAAACAGTTCAAAAGGCAGGTAACACACTCACAGTCATGACTTTGTTAACAAATGAACATTCCAGAATGCTAATGATGTGTTTGTTTTTTCAGGGGAGAAGGACAGTCTGGTTAACAAGTTCTAAATTTTTATGGTAAATTCATGAATTCATCTTTACTGTTAGTGCACTCTGAGAATGCTTTATTTCAGTGTAGAAGTATGCTAATTATGTTCTTAGGGAAAAAAAAAAACAACTTGGCAAGAGTATGAATTAGTTCAAAAAAGTGTATAATTTACATACTTACAAAGAACTCCTTTATTTCCAAATTATTTTTATGTATCTTTTTCTCAGTGATTTATTACCACAGGAAGCTTTCTTAATTCCAAGCTCCTAAGCACCTTGTCACAGGTGGCATTAAGAACAAAAAATACTGCTTTTATAAATTTAGTATTCTTTTGAAAAATACATTGATAGGAAGTTTTAGTCTGGGTGAGATTCTTAACAATAAAATGTCATGTCATTAAGAGATGCCAAATCTTATAGCACAAAAGGGCTAGAGTTGGGGTGACTGTATCACTTGAAGGCTTTCTGAAGGGTTCTGGCTCAAGAATACTGAAAGAGAATGCTTTTGTATGTTTTTCACTGCCTTCAGAGAACCCCCACTAATGTTACTGGTATCTAATTAAAATAATAATCAAAAGCCTTAATGTAGAAGCAGTAGTAGTAATCTCACCTTCTTTGATGCTGGGACCTGAAGCAGAGATTGTCAGGGTCTGAGATCGGTTAATCCACCTTTCTTCTGGAAACTGCGAAGATTTAATGCTTTCATTAACACGTATTGATCTGATTCCTCGTTTCTGCATTATCAACCAACACTTGTGCAGCAGAGCTGTACTTCTCTTAACAAAGTTTATTCAGCTGATCATAATTTCAACGTTCTTTCTTCCTCTTACCCTTCCACTTGCGTCCAAGAGAAATCCCCTAATGTCAAGCCACAAATACTTCCTAAACAAAACTTTTGCATCTGAATTTCTAATAACTTTGTACAGAAGACTGACATCTCTAATCCTTCTGACCCATACATACCCAAAATAGCAGGTATTTGTAGCTGCTGACAAGCATTGCTGTGCTCACCTTAATAATACTGTTTGCTTTGCTTCACTCTGTGGGGAAATTTCCAAATTGGCAGGAAAGATGCCACTTTCCTTGTCATATGTATTTTAGTAGGATTTCTGCAACACCTAGGGTGTTTTGCTGATTCACAGAATAAGATGTTTAGCCCAAATTCTGTGGGCTAAATGTGCATGCTTTTTATTCTTTTGTAGTTTTCCTCACTGCCTAATTTTTATATCTCCATTGTATTTCTTCCATAGTGTCTTACTTTATTTACTTCCAAACTGGGTAAAGTTGCTACCTTCTCTTCTAATGGTCTTTGACTTAGTCTGAAAAAACCCCCCCGAATAGTGTCTTAGTATTTCACTAAAGATTTTTTCTCCCCTAACACATAGCAGCTAAGTTTATGATAACTCATTCTTTTACTTACACTGGTATTTTTGTGTTTATATTTTGGTTTTCTTTCATGCATATACAGATACCTCGTCAACTTCTCTAGAGAGAATTCTTTTTTGGAACATAGCTCAGTCAGTTGTCCTTCCTTTACATGGCTTTCTCTTTCTTTCAGTTGGATCTGTAATTTCAACTTAGTATTATTTTCTCCTTGTCCACCCATCAGCTTATTTTAGCTGATGTTTCCTTCTTAATTGCTGAATTGTGTTGATTTTGTTTCTTCCGGCAGTGGGCTGGTGTCTTAGCCTGTTCTTTTTACAGTGTTTTTATTTTCCCCGACTGCTTTTGTTGTGGGAAGGCACTATGGTGGTGTCACTCTTCTGGTGTAGCTCACTTCAGCAGTATTGTCTGTTTTTTTAGGTAAGATGAAATTTTGCATGGTAGTTTGAAAATGCTCACTATGTGTTCTGTATTTGCAGTGAGTCATTGTATTTCCTAATCTGATGCTGTCTGCCCAGCCCTAAGTGTGATGTCAGTAGAAATTTTTTTTCTTGCTTTTTTTTAAGCACACATAGGACTGATGAAAGTTACTGTTTGATGTAAGAGGAAACTGAACTCATCTGTTCTCAAAACAGGCAGTGCCTTAGCTAGTATGCTCAGGTTTCATCATGCCAGGCTCCCATGTCTCATTCTTGTGAGCAAATTGCGTTTGCGTGGATGTGTCTCACTGTTCCTGTTTCTTCAGTTTTCACCAGTAAAGACTTCTTAGATAATTACCCTTGGAAAGCTGCTTTTTCATGGATCTTGAGTCTTAAATGTAATTCTGTGGCCTTCAGCTCATGATTACGAACAGAAGAAGGTCTTGGGATAAGAGGTGCCTTTTGAGAAGTGCTTTGAAGACGTCAGAGAGTATGGAAGACCTGTGGTCTCCAGTGTTTATAGAGCAGTGTATTCACCATACAACTTCTGGCTTGGTTCTTGTGGTGGTAGAAACAACTGGATCATTTGGCATGTTGTAGGAACTGTAGTAGACTCTTTTGTGGGTAGGAATGTGCTTATGGTTTGTATGTTACATTCAAATATTTTTTTGATTTTCGTTGGAGTGATATGCAATGCTTACACTTTTTGAACTAAGCACAAAGTGGGCTCGAGCCTTAGACCTGTCCATTCTGCTTAATTTTGAGTGTGCTCCTTTGTCCACTTTAGACTGATGCCTTACTGTCTGCATGTGTTTTGGGAGTAAGCAAAGGGGGATTTTTTCCCAAAAGGCAGTGGGAATTATACTTGCCTCCTCAGACCTTGAGAAAGGAGGAGAGTTTAGCTTTGCAGACACAAGCTGTGTCATGGCCCTGTACTTTGTGACTAGAGATGAGGCTCTGTGCTGTTTTAATTACTTATATAGGGATATAGCCATATGGACCAATACAGGAGCCAAACAGTCTAAACTGTTTGTGGCAGTAGGCAGACCTTGTTTCTACAGACCAAGTTCTAGAGAATGAACCACAGGCTCTACAAATCCTGAATGAAAGACGCATCCAGTGAATAAGGGACCATTGTTGGAGGACATGGCTTGCTGCCCGACTCAGTGCAATTATTTATATTTTTGGTCTTTGTTTCCTCAACTTGCTGCTTTGAAAGGATTTTTCATAGTTGTGGTTAAAATGTGTAAATGAATGTTCATAATAGGGGAACAAGAAGACACAAAGTTTGTCAATTGACAAGGATGAATGAAGTGTGTGGGGTGATATCAAATATCTTAAATTAATGAAAAATGATGGAGACTTATCTGTCTATGACAGTAGTAACGAAGGGATAAAAATCAGAAACAAAAGGGAGAAGATTGGACTGGTAAGAGAGGTTTAAAATTTTTATTGCTCAAAGGAACATGATTACAGTAGAATAAAATTTATAAACAGATGTTTCTTTTGGGGTAGATGAAAGATGTGATATGTATATATCTCCCAGCAAATCATTAAATTTTGAGGAAATCTCTTCAATGAAGTACAGGATTTCACTGAAATATAAGATGACCTTCTTTTTAAGTGTGTTACTTTTTGAAGTCACAAATGTTTTCTTTCTGCTCAACTGTAATTTTTTTCCTCTTTAGTAATAACATAAGTAGTGCCTGGTGAATCTTAAATACCTTATGAATGTAATAACAGACAACATTTTAATTTATTTCTTTACTTTTTGTAGCTTAATATTATCTTCATGGATCAGCCAACAGCTATTTGACAATCTCGTATTTCTGCCAGCTGACAATGTCTTTAACTACTGTTTTTTGAGGCCACTCTGAAAGTTTTGCTGTTCTACCCTATGTGATTTTCTTTCCTTTTTTTTTTTTTTTTAATGCTTTAATTGTAGTTTAATAACTTATCCACCTTGTTCCTGCTTTTTTTTTTTTAAACAGTTTATTAAACTGTAATTATAGCTACACATAGAGTGCATGCCCCTTCTCTGTCTTAACATGAATTACCTTGGGTGGCTCTAGCTGTGGATATGTTGTGAGTATAGCTAATATCACTATGGTTGGTTACTTTGCTGCTGGTGACCTCTTACTTGTTCATGGAAAGCCTTGGTTCTTGTTTACAAGATGATGTTGCAGGTATTGCCTTCTGATTTGACTACAAGGCTAATTTTTTGTTTGTTTTTATTCATTCAGCTGTCTGTAACTTTTTTTAAAATATGTTGAACTACTCTTTTAGCACTTTGCAACATCTTGTTAAAACAACTTGTGTTTGAATCAAAGCAACTAGCCATTCTGCTGTGCCAAGAAAGACTTTTTCCCAAGCACTTGTAAAAAGGCGGTTTTTGTTTTTCTTATTTCACAATTCTTTTGCTGTTTATGGAGCTAAAGGGAGGAATGGTAAGGAAGTTGAAATCTGCTATATATATCGAAATTGAAAAGAGAACATGAGAACAGTTACACAGTTATATTGAGCAATATTGGAATTTTTAAATTCTTCTGCTAAAGCATAAATTGGTAAGGCTTAAGCTTTGTTTAAATATAGCAATGTCCTGCTCTGAACTTCATTTTGGAACTTAAAACTGAGTTGACAAACTGGTTTTAAAATCTCTATAAAAACTTTTATATTGGCTTAAACTAACATAATTTTGGTATATTTTAGACATCAGAGATGATCTCTGGCAGGTCTGCTAGTGACAGCTGAGATACCTAACTTACGCTTCTCTGCTGGAAGTCACTACCAGCTTAGCAGAGATAGCACAGAAATGACTCAAGCGAATTGTCTGACTTTCTAACCCGTGATACATGCAAAGGTTTTATCTGTTAACTCACGGAGCTGTAGGCTGCTGTGATGGGTGAAGAAGTACAAAGATGACCTTGGGTTCTACTCATGTGCTGGTGATCTCCATAAGCAGATTGCAAGAGGCTGTTAGGAGCAACGAGGACATTAACTGTTACACTTACTTGCTTCATTCCCCTTTCTGTCTGTTAATGCTGGAACATGGCTGACCCCAAAGCAAGCTGTTTCAGGGGACTGCGATGATAGGTGTCTGTTGAGTAGAGTGAGTTTTCTGTTAGTTAACTTCCTGAATAAGTTCAGGAAGTTGACTTTGTGGAGTCAAAGGGTCACCAATGCTGATGGGAAGCCTGTTGACATGTCAGCCTGTTGCTGGGAGCTGATGAGAGGATAACTCCTTTCTTCAGCAGCTCATCTTAGATCAATTTGGCTGTGCTTGGTACACTTACGCCATAGTTTCATGGTCACTTGAAGTTCACATAAACTAACACTCCTGTTTAAATAAATGGTCTAATTCTTCCTCCTCAAGGCTGTCCTTTTTATACATGAGTGCTCCTCCCTTTTGCAGGCATGCTGAGTTGGATGTGTATGCTATTTAACATAGAAGATGCGGATATAGCATGATTTATGTAATGGAAATTTTGCCATCTTGGAAGTCAGCTTTATGAAGGTCTCTACTTCTATGCTCAGGGTTTTTTGTTTTGGTGTTTGGTTCCCCCCCACCTCACCCCACAGGATTTTTGCTTCTCTTGCCCAGTACTTTACCCAACCCAGAATGTGCATTATGTTGATAGGAAGTTGGTATGTTCTTGTTTTTTTCATAGCAAACCTCAAATCCTTCTAATTCTATAGTGAAAACCTTTCACAGAGATGGAATTGCTAATTGTCTTTTGGGCTTTTCTGCTGGTGGAGGTTGCATGAAAGTTTTGTGACTATGATCACAAGATGATGGAGTCCAACTCCTGGACCTGCACAGCACCATCCCCAAGATTCACATCATGTGCCTGAGAGTGTTGTGCAAATTCTTTGTGAACTCTGGCAGGCTTGGTTCTGTGACCACTTCCCTGGAGAGCCTGTTCTGGTGTCCAACCATCCTCTGGGTAAAAAACCTCTCCCTAACGTCCCCTGACTCAGCTTCATACCATTCCCTTGGGTCCTGTCACTGGTCACCAGAAAGAAGAGATCAGTGCCTGCTCCTCCTCTTCCCCTCACAAGGCAGTTGTAGACTGTGATGAGGTCTCCCCTCTGTTCCAGGCCGAACAAACAAATGACCTCAGCTGCTTCTCATACAGCTTCACCATGTTCATAGTCCTCTTTGGATGCTCTCTAATAGCTTTTATCCTTTTTTGTGCTATGGGGCATATTACTGAAGAATGCAAAAGGAAAGGGATTAGGCAGAGGTACAAGAATATTCACCAGTTTTATGTCCATGATTGGAGATAACATGAAATAATTATATCCACCATCCCTCCCTACCCACATCCTTCCCCAAGTGCTGAGTGAACGCAAACTAGTTCTCACAACAAACCTGGAAGTTTTCTAAACCAGGGGGTTGTCAACTAGGTAGAGGTAGACAGCATGAATAGTGCAGTCGTCTTTCCAAGAAGCTGGAGATATTTTATCAAAGTAGATGAGTGGCTACAAAGTAGAAAAATGGCGAGCCACAAAGAGACTTCACCACTTGGCCTCTAATCTGGGGATCCTTCTTCCAGACAACTGCTTTAATGATACAAGCAGAATGTTGCTCTAGCTTCCTGTGACTTTTTTTTTTTGTCTGTCTTTTTCTGTAAACAGCTCCCAGATGCTGGGGATCAGGGAGCTTTGGTTGAAAAACATAGTAGTGCATTGTTCTCTTCAAGGCCAACACTGAGACCACTTTAAATGTTCTTTCATTAAAAGCATGAAGTGTGAGGTAATCATTAGTTTTGATTAGCCCTACTTCAGCTGCTGCTTTTCTAAGATACATTTTAATTGAGGAAAGAATAACTGTTTTAGCAAATAACATTGCATTTGTTGAGAAATGGTAAGAACAATAAAGATGACAAGTGTACCTCACCAGCATCAATAAGACGGGGGGGAGGAAAAAAGATGAAAGAGAAGATGAACTTGAAGGTATCCTTCAGATGCTTCTAGACTGTATTTGCATTCATAGTTTTCTGGGCACTTACCATTTTCTGCCTCTTTTATTGATGTCCAGCATTAGAATTTGCAGCAGTTTTACTTCACCTTTTACTATGAATTTGCTCTGAGTTTCAGAACATACAATCTTCCTCCTGTTTATTTATTGCTATGGTCTGGCCACAACTAATTGTCCTACAGGCAGTGCTGTTACTTAGAGAGTGAAGTATTAAGCCATACTGAGAGAGAACTGTAGTTGGTAGTGTAATGATTTTGTAGATGTTTTCATAACTCAAACCTCCACCTTTGCATGAGTTGGGAAATCTTTGTGAAACTATGTCAGAGCTCTTGAACTTCAAGATAATTACTGGGTTTTGGGAAGAGTAAAGGGTGAAAATAAGAAGAAATAGACAAACACATTTAAAATCATAAAATGACTGTAAAGTAACGTATCTTCAGTATAGATGATGGTTACTGATACCTTCCTGTGTTGCTATCCAGTATGCACTGTGTCAGTAACATCCAGAAGCATGGATAATGGTTACTTCTTGTCTTGTACTGCCGTAGATTTTATGTGTTCCTTTACTTACTGGTGTCTTTTATACAGTTTGGCTGTCAAAATCTGCATGTGAAGGTTTATTCCTTCAGTTTTATAAACTGATCAGCTGATATGTGGTTCAATGAAACTTTTGAATTCAGGCTTCAGATTTATTTAGTTAGTTTTTAGCAGTTTATTTCTATCCCACACTTGTTTGGTAATAACCATGTTCTGAAAAAAAAATTATGTATTTATGAATTATTTTGGTAAAATGCTGTAATACAAATACTGTCATCTTATTGACGTAATGCTTTCTTTTTTTGGAGCAATGCATAATTTGGGTACCACCCAAAGTGCTGCTCTCCTATTTTATATGTCTTCATATTTTAGCTACTTTGCTTATGTGATTTTTCTGCTGAAACACTGGGAACCTGCTCAACTCTGTGCCTGTTCAGTTCAAATTGAGTAAGACAAAGACCAGTAACCCTAAACCCCAATCAATTCAGTGGGCATTAGATCTAAGTCTGGGTGTTCCTGGTGCTTTTCCCTTTCTTCCTGCTTCCTCCACCCATTTCTTGCTGCCTGGAATGTCTGCTATTGCATAAGATGGGCAGAGCTTCTGTTCTTTTTTAGGGGCGTCTTGTTCATGTCTCTGCAGTCTTCCTAGCTGGTTTTCATGAACTCATCTGGTACATGTATGGTATGGTCAAATTTGATTACAGTTAATCACAGGGTCAAAATCTATTTGTAGGGGCAAATTTTGTAGCTGAAAAGACAGTAAGGCAATTGCATGTCTTGTTTCTTTTAACCTTCTGAAGTTCTGTTGGGTTTTTGTTGTTCTTGAATCTTTCTTAGTTCTCTTGGTAGCTTTTAGGTTCAGTTAGTGATGGCTCTAATTTCTTTGGATTCCTGAAATTTTTAATGCTTTATTCACAAGGCAGAGATACATAGCTTCTGCGGGAGAGGTCAGTGATGTTTTCAGTAGCTTTTTCCTTCTCAAGTGTAATTTACCAAGGGACTCTGCAATCAAGTCATCATGATGGGAAGTGCATCTCAAATGATGAAATGCATTTGTGTTTCCTGGAAACAGAACAAAATCGCAGCTTCGCTTCATTTAATGTGAGATTTGTCATTGATTTCTGTTGCCATGATATTTACTCCTATCATCTGATCATTCTGTTGTAATGGATTGTTCGTGCTTTATGAATCTGATTTCCTGACATTAGCCCCTCAAAGAAGTATTGAAAGTTTTTATTCATGAAGAGTATTTTTACCAAATCTGGTGCAACCAGATCAGATTTCAACAACACTTCTAGTCTCTTTCTCTGCAGACTGTACTAAAACACCGTCTTTGACACCGTTTCCCATAGCATACTCCTGAAAAAGCTGGCAGCTCATGGCTTGGACAGGGGCACTCTCTGCTGGGTTAGGAACTGGCCAGATGGCTGGGCCCAGAGAGTGGTGGCAAATGGTGCTGCATCCATTTGGTGACTGGTCACTAGTGGTGTTCCCCATGGATCAGTTTTGGGCCCAATCCTGTTTTAACATATTTACTGATGATCTAGATGAGGGGATCGAGTCCACCACTAGCAAATTTGCAGTTGGGCGGGAGTGTTGATTTGCTGGAGAGTAGGAGGGCTCTGCAGAGGGACCTGGATAGACTGGATAGATGGACTGAATCCAAGGCAATGAGGTTTAACAAGACCAAGTGCCAGGTCCTGCACTTTGGCCACAACAACTCCTGCAGCACTATAGGCTGGGGACAGAGTGGCTGGAGAGCAGCCAGGCAGAAAGGGACCTGGGGATACTGATTGACAGGAAACTGAACATGAGCCAACAGTGTGCCCAGGTGGCCAAGAAAGCCAATGGTATCCTGGCCTGTAACAGCAACATTGTGGCCACCAGGACCAGGGAAGTAACTCTTCCTCTGTACTCAGCACTGGTGAGCCTGCACCTCGAATCCTGTGTCCAGTTCTGGGCCCCTCAATTTAGGAAGGATACTGAGGTGCTGGAGCAGGTCCAGAGAAGGGCAACGAGGCTGGTGATGGAACTGGAGTGCAAGTCCTGTGAGGAGCAGCTGAGGAAGCTGTGATTGTTTAGCCTGGAGAAGAAGAGGCTCAGGGGAAACCTTATCGCTCTCTACAACTATCTGAAAGGAGGCTGTAGCCAGGTGGGTGTCAGTCTGTTCTCCCAGGCAACCAGCAACAGGACAAGAGGACGCAGTTTTGGGCTGCACCAGAGGAGGTTTGGGTTAGACATTAGAAAGAAGTTCTTTACAGAAAGGGTAATTGGGCATTGGAATGGGCTGCCCAGGGAAGTCGTAGAGTCACTGTCTGTGGAGGTATTTAAGAAAAGACTGACTGTGGCACTCAGTGCCATGGTCTAGTAGGCAGGGTGGTGTTAGGTCAAAGGTTGAACTTGATGATCTCAGAGGTTTTTTCCAACCTAGTTGATTCTATGATTCTATGAAAACAGTGGATCAACACAATTGATATGGCAAGAGGGGCTAGGTGTATAAAGCTGGATGGACTTAATAGATAAATTCTTCAAATAGACTAAATATCTATCTAATACATATTACTCCTGTCAGGATTCACCTAAGGTGTATTACTCCTGTCAGGAATATATTTCTGATGAAGATACATTGTTTCCTCTCAGTCTGTCTTGGAAACTAAAATGCATTAAATTGAAACAGTATCACTTGGATCCCGTAGGCTGTAACTGTATGTTTAAACCCAATCACTTTGCTGTCTTATATGTTATTTTAACCATTTTGCCTAAAACGTCATTTAATCTAATATTACATTTCATCACTTGAGGAATGTTCAATGTCTACAACTGAATATTATATTTTGACCAATGGAACACAGGTCTTTCTAATTTTTTTGACTTTGTTTTCCTCTGTATTGACTTTAGAAAAAGTAAATTATGGCAAATTATGTTATACAAGTGGTTGGTTTGAATGTTTGGGGTGCCCAAATGTTTTTATCTTGTCACAGTTGTTAGAATACAGCACACAGAACTTTGCCTTAGTGATAATTTGTAAAGTAAATAATAACATGTAACAAATTTGTGATGAGAAGTATTTTCAAAAATGCTTCAAAGGAAAGAGCCCTCTCTTAGTTATTCTTGTATAACCTTGGTTTTGGTGAGGATCATAGCAGAGGAGTAGAGGAGAGATTTGATGCTTAGTAACTTCAGCTGATTTTTCTGTATTTAAGGCAATGGGATGGGAAGACATACAGCCAATTTAAAAAAAAAATAAAAATAAAGTAGAGCAAAAACATCCTTCCTGTGTACACTTTTATCCCCAAGATGTTTTTAGACTTCAGCCAGACCTGCCTGATACTGTTGTGAAAAGTTCTGTATAACTTTTTAGGCACTCTGCCAGGTGCTTATGTGTGCAGAAATGGAAGCAAAAATGACTACTTGCAAAGGTTCCCCCCATTCTTGGTCATAATGGTACTCTAATGTCTCTGTATTATTAAAAGTAATAGTAATTTTGTTGCATAATTGTGTTACAGGTAATTCTGTGTGCTGTTTTCTAGCCCATAATCTCAAGGACGTGTGAAAGCCACAGGCTGAACCTCGTGTCTGCTTTGACAGGAAGGGAATGGCAACTAGACAAACAGTTGGTCTTTCTGTATGCCCAAGCACAGAAGACTCAATGGATGATTTTTTTATATGCTTAACTCTGCATAAATCTTGCTGAAGAAAACTTCTGCAAATAGTTTAGGAACAGTAGGATAAAATTATTTTGTAAAGTAAAGCAATGTATGTTTTTGTAACAGCGGGAAGATACTCTGTTTATGGTCCTTTTGTGGGTGTTCATTTTTTCAGGCCAAAGATAAATTTGCTACTCAAATCTCAATAAAACTCACTAGACAGGAGCTGGATCCACAGTTGAAAACTATACTTAGATGACTTTTTTTTTTCCCTATATAGACTGTTATTCTTTTAAGTGGGGTGTTGTATCTCTAAACTCATTTGTGAATTAAATGAAGACTGGTTTAGCTTCAGATTTCAGGAAAATGGACTTGGAAGCACACTATCAGATGGTCTGAACTAATGAATAAAGTATGTTCAACTGGTGACCGTTTTGTTGGGGGGGGGGGGGGGGGGGGGGGGGGGGGGGGGGGGGGGGGGGGGGGGGGGGGGGGGGGGGGGGGGGGGG